>JASCNY010000020.1:0-144546 GCA_031771845.1 Yueomyces sp. D-C8-1
ACGATATTCTCTCCTTCTGCAGAGATGCTGTATCCCACTCTGAGTGTGTGACAGTTGGACCACTGATACTAAATTGGTACCATAGAATATACCGGTGGAGACATGTTCAACATCATGCTCCTTAACTTCATATCGTTATGAAATTTCTAATGTCGTATTATAATAATGAGACACAAAAAATAAGAGGGAGCATCTGGTTTGTATCTGGCCAGGTGCTCTCAATAAATCTGTTTCTTGTTTGCATATTTCCTACGTATTCCCATTTGTTCTAATAACTCTCATAGAAGAGAGGTATCGGTAGACCTAGTCTCATATTTAACAAAGTTAGAATAAATCTATGTTATATCATTGAGCTATAATCGCTTTTATCAGTTCCCGGGCTATGTAGTCCGTAGTTAGTTTCCAAAATCTATGTAAAATCATGGTGTAAACTAAGCACGGAGACTTAAATGTTCCTGTTCAATTTATGATCACACCCTAAGCCAAAAATTACCATATAGTAAGGCATATATAGAAGTGTGGTCTTCTGAACGTAGTTTTAAAATTTAGTTGGTAGTACGAAGGTTTTGGGATAAATAGAATTATCTTTTCTTGGGTTTTCAAAACTTTTGAGTTTTTAGAACTAAAAATAAAATTTAGTTCGTCAGCGGGTACGGGGAGAAAGACATATTCTAAATTTTTCAGTACTTTATGGGTCTGTTAGTGACATATAATCATAGTATACCAGTACATTTGGTCCCAATCTACTTATAGTCAAACTTCTTCTCAGTCAGACAGTGGAAAATCATTGATCTATTTTCTCATATTAACTACATACCTGTGCTTACCAACCACATTTCAAGAAATCTCTAAAACTTTCAGGTTATTCAGCATATAAAATTCAATAAAAGATCGTCAGAGGAAAAATATTGATTACAAAACCTACAGAAAAAAATATATATCAAAAGACAAATAAATGTAAAAAGCAGTTTTCATCTGGGTAGAGGTTGTAAGAAACGATAGCACTCTAAGACGGGTGCGGATTTGGCATCTTAGGCTGCTGGAGTTTCAACAATATACATGACCAAACCAGTGTTTTGGCCATCAGCACCAGATATGGTGTCATATGCGGTGGTGACAGTGGAAACGGAGGCTCCAGTCCCAGACACGGTGTGCGCTGTTACTGAGGTTGGAAGTGTTGTGGCTGGAGTTTCCACGTAATAAAAGGTTTTAACTTCGCTTGCGCCATCTTCTCCAGAAACAGTAGAAACAACGGTCTCGTATGTTGTGGTGAAAAAGTTCAATCCAGGAGTGAATATGTTGGTGACAGCAGCTCCTAGGGAAGTCGAAGCCTCAGATGAGGAGTTTCTTCTAGCAAATGCATCACCAACAGCATATATGGTCTCCACTAGAACATCTCCATCATAACCAGTCAAAGTGGCAGTAACGGTGCTATAGGTAGTGGTTACCGAGCCAATGTTATCATCATAATATGTTGCAGCAGTGTATTCAGTAGTTTCGGCAATAGAACCATTGTTTGGAGCACCGACAGCATAGAGAGTCTCTACAATAACTGTACCGTTATTACCTCTGAAAGTACCGGTTGCTGTGGTGTATGTGCTACCTGGTGAGCCATAGTAAGCATCATAATAGGTTGTGCTGAAATATTCGGTATGACGGACGGAAGTATCGTTACTCATTCTTCCAACACCATAAATAGTCTCTACAATAATAGTACCCTCATCCGCAGCGAATGTTTCAGTAACAGTGGTGTAAGTAGTACCTATGGAACCGACATCATAATCAAAGTAGGTAGTGGTATAATATTGAGTAGTTAGAGGGATAGAATCGTTAATTGGTTGACCAACAGCGTAGAGGACCTCTACAAAAACGGTGTCATTGCTTCCTGTAAATGTACCAGTGACAGTTGTATAGGTACTACCATCAGACCCAACGTCGTCGTCATAGTATGTAGTGGTATAATATTCTGTACTTGGAGCAGTGTTGTTTGTGTTGGCAGATGGATTACCAACAGCGTAGATAGTTTCAACAAGGACATCGCCATTGAAACCTGTAACAGTGGCAGTTGAAGTTGAGTATGTACTGTTTAGAGAGCCACTGGCATCGTTATAGTGTGTTACAGTACGGTACTCAGTTGTTGGGACAGCGGTATCATTGATCATAGCTCCAACAGCGTAAAGGGTTTCTACAATAACAGTACCATTTCTACCTCTGAAGGTACCAGTGGCCGTAGTGTATGTGCTGCCTGGCGAGCCATAGTAAGCATCGAAGTAGGTTGTGCTGTAGTATTCTGTGGGACGAACAGCAGTATCATTGCTGAGTCTTCCAACAGCATAGAGGGTCTCAACTATAACAGTGCTCTGATCCTTTAGGAATGTTCCAGTGACAGTAGTGTAGGTAGTCCCCACGGAACCAACATCGAAATCATAGTAAGTAGTGGTGTAGTATTCGGTGGTTTGAGATATAGAACTGTTACTTGGGTTTCCAACAGCGTATATGGTGTCAACATAGACGGTTCCGTTGTTTCCTGTGAAGGTACCAGTGACAGTAGTGTAGGTACTGCCCACTGATCCAACATCGTAATCATAGTATGTCGAAGTATAATATTCAGTAGTGAAGGAAGTGGCTGATTGGGTCTCTATGGTGTTTGTTGCTTGGGTATCTTGTGATGTATTAGCAGACTGGGTGGATGCTGCTCCCACCATCAGATTGAAGGCAGAGAGCATCACCAGCAATGCTTTAAAAAATGAAAAGAAGACCATTTTCTCAAAGTGATAATAGTCGGAAAGATTGGTTGAGTGCTTTTAGGATTGGCTTAAGGGTATTGAAAGAATGAACCTAGTTGAAAGCGTGATATTTTTATTTGTTCAATAGTTCCGATTGAAGTTCCAATAGTTTTAATTGAATATATTTGCAATAGATCTTTTTTTTTTTTGAATATTCGCTCTAGGCCGTACCACTAGATGATATGTGAGTAATAGTGTACCTAGAGAAAATAGTTTGCTCTTCTCAGGAGAAAAAAAATAAGAATCCAGCAACCCAAACTTTTTGTAAAACGAAACATCTCATTCCAGTGGTTTATATGTAAAAAGACAGCAATCAAACCACATTAACACCCCTTTGTGATTACCATGAAATTTCACTGCAATGATTACAAACCACACAGAAAAGCACCCTGGAGGACTGATAATGAAGAGTCTCGCCGAAGCTCACACCTATAACAATCAACATTTTGTGATCTGAAACTTCTCTGATATACCCATCGCAACTAGCGGTTGATATATATCCTACAAGAAATCTCACGTGGAAGTCGGATATGGACACAGTATGCTTTAACTTTCGGAAAGTTCACTAAACGTTCGCACGTATAGTTATGTAGACACGCTGGCACCGTAGAGATATTGAACCATTGATGGACTGAAAGCCACGCTGGCAGATATATTTGGACACTTTGGCAAATAGACTTGAACAGATGCGAGAGATAATACTCGTATCAGTATATCTCTGGTTTACGTGGTCAATTGGAGATGAGATAAATTTGTATGCTCATACCTAATATGGGTGTGTTGCAGCAGAGTTATAACTGGATCCTGAAGCATATATCGAATTGATCAAACACACTTATTAGGCAGTTACAGAACAATAGATCTTTGTGGTGTTTCGTCTGGGCAGTTCATACAACAGACTACCAAGGGATGTTGCAAAAGGCTTCATGTAAGAGTCTCTTGCAGAGAAGTCAGTGTGGCGGATGTAGTATCGAGTTTCACCTAGAAAGAGGTATTGACTCTACTTTAAGGTCAGGAGAAGGCTGTTGGAGGCCTCTTTCGTGGGTGTAACACCTGAATAGTTACAGTATATTGTGATAACAATAAATGCAGTCATATCTGCATATATTGGGAATTCTACTGTTAAATCAGCAATCTTGGTAGACTGTACTGACCTTCAAGAAATCTACTTGACGTTGATATCAATACTGACAGCGTGTCGGTTAGTTCGCGCGCACGTCGCGAAGCCGAGAAAAACAAAATCCTGCAAAAAACACAGTCAGTTAACAAGTTAGATATTGGGCTCATCACTTTAGAAGATAAGACGTTTGGGAGTTTGGGGTTTGACAATTCTTGTGGGTGCTGATATTGAGACCTGGAACAATATCGGTTATCTCAGCGAAAAGCTTGTTGGCTGATTAGTAAAATTTGTTTCATCTGCGTTTCCCATAAAAAATAAAATCATATTAAATAAAATTAATAATTTTATATTAATAATATAAATAATAGAGTCCACAGAGTGTACAATGTCTGGACTCTGAAGAATCATGGATAATTTATTTTATAGGATGTAATCACAAATAAGTATAGTCTACTGATGCTTCACTGCTACTCTTGGGCAAGGGCGCAACATTTTATAGATAGAGTGAAATCTCTAAAAGCAGTCATTAATATTTCTTATAATGAAGAGAGTTGAGCTCCTAAGGTGTTTAGATTTAGAAGCAGGATTATGAGAAGTGTATTGAATATTTAACATTTCTTTCGAACTGGTTTTGAATTTATAGATAGAATTACCGTTGCTTCTCATTCATGATAGTGTTGTAATTTATGGTGTGTGTATAATTATAAGATAATCATAATTTGTTAAAATTAAATGAGATTTGTGATTTGGTATACTAGTGCTTACTGATTTTGTATTCTGGTAGCAGGCAATTGGACCCTTATTGAAATTTTTTAAAAGTATGCCTTCACCTCATGAACCTAAGTCATTCTAGATTTACTTTGCCAAAATAAATGCTATGGGTTCAGCTGTTGCTCTTACTCTAACCTTTCTAAGAAAGATATTGTAAAAGTTAAAATACAAGCAAATGCATATAAAGATTCTTATAAAATACAACTTGAATTGTTGTCAAACTTTTGATACGACCATGTTGTGTGCGTCACAAATTAACCATAATAATGTGATGCCATAAAATCGTAAAATATTCGAATTAATCTCAAAAATTAAGAACATTGGATTTCTTTGAAAACTGGTACAAGTATTATTTACTGATATTGTTTCCATCATCGATACCCAAGGTTATTCTATTAACAGGACCATAAAAACCTAGATTTAATAAGATCTATTTTTGATTTCTGAGCTCATATTAGCATTATCCAAATCTCTTATTGACATTATCAGAGAAAATGAATGCAAAATAGCATATTTCATTTTGGTCAATCTATATTCATATTCTGGACCATCTTTTTGAATAGATAAAGCTAACAGTAGTTTTAATCCCACTGTAAAATTTATCTATTTAGTGCTTTAGCTAGTTCAACTTCAACAAACTATATGATTCCATTAACATGATCATTTCTATAGTATACACTTCTCCTCTGTTGGCTTGAAACAGTACTCTACAAACAAGGTGAATTAAAGCTGTACTGTCACTTTAAGAATAAATTCAATTATTCTATTGAAATCACCAATCAAGAGTCTAAAAATATAAGATCCCATTCAATACTAGCTTTAGAGATTCAATGGAGTTTACTTACAGCAGCCAAACCTTTTATTGATGATAAGAATTGATTAGACATGGGACAAATATTTTGATTTAATTTTAAATCTCTTTGTAAACTTCTCTGTTACCTATATGTTAAATACTCGAACATAGGTGCACCTTCTTTGAATTCTATACCAGTTTAATTGGAAAAATGATGTGAATGATAGCATTTATAATATAACTTTAAATGACTCGCATCAGGTGTAACTAAGGAAAGATTAGAATAAAGTTTCTCTACAAGGCTCTTTATATGCATTAAAAAAAAATAATTGTCTTTAATTCAAGCAATGCTAAGAATATGCTATTATAACATATATCATATTCAGAAATTGACTTTTGCAGTGCTCTTGATATAATTAAGATATTTTTTGATTAAAAGATCTTTGCACTGGCAACATCTTGTTTAGCATAAATCTTTCAAAATCATACTTAGTCCACTTCAAATAAATAACAAGTTCGTGAAGTAGTTTGAATGTCGCAGTCCTTTCTGGTATCTCAAACCAAACATATTAATATTTTGCTTTCTTATTAATATTTCTGTGAATAACGACGGTAATAAAACAAGATATATAATTTACCTTTAGATCTTGGGTTATTGAAATCCCAAAAGAGCTATATGTTTTCAACTCAAATTTATTTTTATCAACTATAATGCATTCTTTTTCTGTGTAAACCATAATATGACTGAAAAGTCTCTCAAAATACAATACATTAGACACCAAAAGATATGCTGATAAGACTTGTAAGATGACTCAAAAAGAAAAGTACAATGTTTGCTTGTTTCAACCTCATGGCATTACCAGTCTTAAAAAATTTGAAATATTGGGGGAGGTTCATTTCTTAGAAAGAATAAATATTATATACAAAACCAATATTGAATATACAGTTGTTCTTACTAGTTTTTCATGCCCTATTTAAATTCGTAAAAAAATATATTATATATAAAATACCAATAGATATTACAGCTCTACTTCGTTGAAACATTTAAGAAGTGAACTCGATAAAATTAATTTAGATTTTTTATAAAACTATTTATCGTCTAATCATCATATATATCAACATGCAATAATATGACGAGCTGTTACGTCTCCAAAAGAATATGTATCACAAAATTAAAATTCACTCATTAAGACAATGTGGACAATCCCTGAATAACAATAAAGTCATTAACATCAAATCTCGAAATGTTGAAAAATATTTGTCTTATATGTCAAGTGTCTGCTGTCCAACATAAATAAAAAAGAAACAGTCATACTAAAAGAAATATTCGCATGCTAATTAGACATATAACATATCCTAAATCATACATATATTAAAATAAATATGCATTGAACTCATATTCATCACTAGAAAAATAATTTGAAAAGCATGTTTCAGTTAAATGTTGTTCAGAATTTATCAGATCGATAAAACATGGAAAATACCAACTGGAAAAATCAAAACATTTTTATCTTGAAACCTCCATATATTTAGAGGATATTTAAGGAATATTAAATTCTCATTATCCATACACTCAAGTAAAAACATGTATTATTAATATAGCATCCTTTCCAATAGGAATTTGGTTCAATCTTTTGCTTGTACACAACAGGTCATAACAAGGATGGGATCAGTAGATAATACTCCAAATTTAGCAAAGTATTTATGAATTGTAAAACAAACTTCTCCAACATGTTATCAACAGCAATCAATCAATATTTTTTAGCTGTAACAATTATCACACCATAACATGCAAAGACTAAAACAAACTGGTCTATCTAAAATAGGTTTGGGAGCTGCCCTAAACTTTCGTTAATAACATTTGAGACCCATTCTAGATTATTCTCTAAGAACTGGTTTATCAAATCCTCTGTGACTTCCTGCGTCATATTTTCCAATTGTTCAGGTTCACTTTTGGAATCATCTGGGTTTTCAAATCTTGTTAATACTGAAACTATTTCCTGAAGTAGTAGATGGTCCAAACAAGCT
This sequence comes from Yueomyces sp. D-C8-1, assembly GCA_031771845.1. Taxonomy (NCBI): domain Eukaryota; kingdom Fungi; phylum Ascomycota; class Saccharomycetes; order Saccharomycetales; family Saccharomycetaceae; genus Yueomyces; species Yueomyces sp. D-C8-1. The sequence continues at coordinate 7,499 of JASCNY010000020.1, forward strand.
AAATTTTGTGGATGATTCAAGCTTTCCAAAATTTTATGAGAGTTTTTGATACTCAAACCCCATTTCAAAGCAACTTTTATCTGTACACTGAGCGGCACCGTTTTCTTTTCAAAACCATTACTCCAAAATCTATTTATGTAGGACGTTATGGCATCATTTTTAGCAATGTAATGGATATATTGGAAAACTGATTTACATACGTGAATTCCAATATAGTTTAATCCGGTATCAGTTGCAATTTTGTTAAGTGTATGCATGTTAGAGAGGACATAATCGTTAATAAAATCAAGGGATTCTAACATCTTGGTATTGTTCTCTTTATCTGCAGGAAGATATTCATTCTCAGGCCTATTTGATGATATTAGACTTTGTCTGACCTGCAACCTTTTGAATGCAAGACGCAGTAAAATTGATGATTGGAATAACCACATTTTCAATATTGTATAAATAATCAATTTCTCAAGTGCAAACGCGTAGTGATCTGGAATATGATGTTTGTATTTTCCCGATTTATATTCTTGAATAATAGAGAGAAGTTGAGCATAAGCTTCCATTGCTTTCATAGTAGCATTGTTGTAATGAGTAACATATTTCATCCAATCATTTTTACACAGTTCTTCAAAATAAACCATCAACTTCTGATAGGTATTTAACAATGTACAGTAACCGAGGACATTAATTCTTAAAATTGTAGCACATTGAACATGGTATGCGTTGAAATATGCGCCTCTCCAAGCAGGTTCATTATTATTCAAAAATCCCTGGGAATCTGAAGATCTTAGTACTGAAATTGGAAATTTAGTCTGTAATTGACTTTTAACCTTATCGATATGGTGAGTTATTTTGGTTAGTGAGGCCTTACCATTGAAAAATTCTAGACTCGTGATTAGTTCTAGCGTACAGATATGAAATCTATACTGGTCAATCATTATTTGAGACAAAGTTGAATCGAATCCTGGTGTATTGTTATCCTCAAAAGAGCTATCGGTTTTGAAGAAATTTTCATTGAATAAATCCAAATACATTTTTTCACTACCTATTAAGTCACCTTCACTTAAAGAAGTTTGACATACAAGCATTTGTAGACAAAGCCATAATTTTTTCCTTCCATTTATTTTATCCTTTGTAATACCATTAGAAGGAATTAGCCTATCAAACTTACCAGGATCATTGTAAAGACCAAGTGTTAATGCCATTTGATATAAACATTTCATGGATAACAGTGTTTCATTAGTAGCGTGATGATTCATACTTCCAGGATCCAGATATTCAGCGATATAAACATACAGTAGACATGTTAACGATAATTCATTTGTGTATTTGAATACATTTAGCAAATACATCAATTTATGAGAGATCAAAGCGAGTTCTTTTGCATGTTCAATACAAATTTTACCTTGAAGGACTCTTCTATTAGGTATAGTGCTATAATATTTTAATGATAATATTAAAATATTCAGAAACAGGGCGAGAAACTCTAATTTTGTCCTCACATTTTCATCTTTTATATTAAATTTCAATCTTTTAGAATTATTAGATTCAAATATTTTTGATAAATTATTTTCGAAAGAACCAATTTCAAAAAGTGGATAAAGTGGGTAAATATTCTGATAAAAAACTGTTAAAAGTTCATTAATAAATTCTTTATCCATCAATAAATTTTCAGTTTCTGTAAGAATTGTATTTAAAGCAGGAACAGTCATTGGATCCACGTTAGAATTAATATCATAACAGCTATAAATAAAATTCAAAACAGGTATTTTTTCAGTATTTTCCTTTGATTGTCGTATAACCAATTTAATCACATCTTGTAAGCATGCGAGAAGTGATAATGTATTATCGTTATCCTTAGAATTATTCATTTTCATATAACTGACATCTCTTGGGATAAGTTTACCTTCAGGGTTGAGCTCGACACTATCTTGCAATTCGAAAAGTGCAGTACCATACAGGGCTCCAGCTAAAGATCTGGAGAAGAGATCTGATTGGACCACTGTATGAGGGCCAAAAGGTGGTTCCACGAAAGTGATGGTACCATAAGAGACCATCGTATCACTTGGATGCCATAAAGTTACTTTCAAATCATTGGGAGAAGACGGAGTTGAAGGTGTTTGAGCGTGTAAATTCGTAGAACCATGAATATTTGACGTAGAAGCATGTAAATTTGATGTTGAATTGTGAATTGGAGAAATACTATCAGTAGAAGAGGGAAACGTGCTCTTAGAAGGATAATCGTGCAGCGAATTTTTGAAAGAATCCTGAGTACTGGAACTTCCTACAGAATCCAAATTTGTATGATCAATTTTTTTCACATTTTTTTTCTCATCAGAAAACTGTGAAGAAGAGCTGGAGAAAGACGTAGGTGAAGGATGCAACTCGTCTGGAGAGTACGAATACGAGCAGGCAACGGATGCCTTCACACAGCGTGAGCAAGAAGGACGCAACTGATCACATTTGACTTTACGTCTTTTGCACGCCAGACACACCAAAGAACGACGTGGTTTTCTGCTACTTTTTAGTGGCATTCTGGGGTGAGTACGTGCTAACAAGTCTCTTCAAAATTAGTCTCTACAGTGCTTTGCAGATTCTAATTGTTACTGTGAGCCTCTTATACTGCTCGGCTCGGTCATATTAATAATCGGCCGAGCCCACTGCCCAATACATAGAAACATCATAGAAAGAGAATATCATAGAAAGCAGAGAACAGTAATGAATCAGAGATCAGAATAGTAATTAATCAGTCTTATAAAGACTTCAAGGAATCAGAGTGTAGTAGAATCACAGTGTAGTAGAATCAGATTGTAGTAATTCAGCACTGTGGTGATAAAAAATCAATGTAATAACTTCACAGTGTACAGATCAATAGTTAAGAGTGAGCCCAGTGCTGCTATTATGTAAATGCTCTTGCAAACTGTAAAATCTGTTACACCAGGACCGTTTTCAACATTGTCTTCAAATTTCTTGAACTTTATATCGTTGGCTTTATCGTCGTGGCCGTGCCTGATCATCAGTTCCCCTGAACCAGCTTCACATGCACTGCCCCACCGAATATACTATACACTGTTGCTCAAGCATAATCTACTATCTTTGTCAACTCTGCTTACTATCCTTGTCTAATCGACTGGTTGTTCTTGTCTAATCGACTGGTTTGCTCTTACTTACTATCCCCACCGTGAAGGCACAATTTGTTGCCATCACAAGGTGAACGTCAACTCCGTTGATAAACTCTAATTGTACGTCATTTGTGGGGTTTATTCAATTTGTGGGTTGACACATTCAATATTGTATTCAAGGTCAAGATGCTTCCATTACAGCTGTCAGTGCATACGTATAAAAGTGTCAGTAATTATTCTTGTACGATTTCATGTACTCTTTCTTGTACTATTCTTGCAGACAAGTACAACAACTCACAAACACACATACACAACTTCATTATGAGAGCTTTAGCTTACTTTCGTAAAGGTGATATACATTTTACCAAAAATTTAAAAGAACCAACCATATCTGCACCAGACGAGCTTATCATCGATATATCATGGTGCGGTATATGTGGTACAGATTTGAAAGAATACACAGATGGACCAATATTCTTCTCTGAAGATGGTCAACGTAACCATATCAGCAATGAACCATTGCCACAGGCAATGGGTCATGAAATGTCTGGTGTAGTTTCTAAAATTGGTCCCAACGTTAAAAATTTTAAAATTGGTGATCATGTCGTTGTAGAGCCAACAGGTACGTGCAATGACAGATATCGCTGGCAATCAGATTCCCAAAATTGTGAAAAAGATTCACAAAATTGTGAAAAAGATTCCCAAAATTGTGGAAATACCTGTAATGCATGTTCAAAAGGTTATTATAACATCTGTTCCCATCTAGGTTTAATTGGTGCAGGTGTTCAAAGTGGTGGTTTCGCTGAAAGAATGGTTATAAATGAATCGCATTGTCACAAGATACCTGATGATCTACCTCTTGATATAGCTGCTTTGATTCAACCAATCGCTGTTTGTTGGCATGCATTGAGAATTTCACATTTTAAATCTGGTTCAACTGCTCTAGTACTAGGTAGTGGCCCAATCGGTTTAGGTATTATACTTGCACTTCATGGTCATGGTTGTACAGATATTATAGTATCAGAACCAGCACAAATTAGAAGAGATTTTGCACAAAGGTTAGGTGCAAAAGTATTTGACCCATCAAAGAGATCACATCCTGAAAATGTCAAAATTTTGAAAAGTATGGCTAGAGATGGTGATGGATTCGATTATACTTTCGATTGTTCTGGTAACCAATACACTTTTGATGCAGCAATTCAATGTTTGACATTTAATGGTACAGCAGTTAACGTTGCAATGTGGAAACATAAACCTGTTAATTTCTTCCCCATGGATATTACTTCACAAGAGAAAAAATATATGGGCTCTATGTGCTATACAGCTGAAGATTTTAAAGCTGTAATTGAAGCATTTGAAAATCATAGCATTAATTGGAATTTAGCATCAAATTTAATTACTGGTAAAGTTCCAATTGAACGTGGTGTAGAAGATGCAATTTTGCAATTATTAAACAATAAAGAGCATACAGTTAAAATTTTACTAACACCAAATAATAATGGAGAACTTAGTAATCCCTCAACGAAAAGACTTCAATCAAAATTTTAATTTCATCACATTTTGGCAATCAAAACCTAATTTATTTTTACTCATTATACTATTGATATTAATCTGTTGGCATATAATAGCAAGTTCACAGCTATTACACTTTAACCATCATGCATAAAATCATTCAGAAACATACTCAAACTCTGATATTCATATTCTATCAGACTCAGACATTCAATTTTAAAAAACTTATGACTTTAATATTCAAAAACTTATGACCTTAATATTCAAAACCTTATGACATTCATATTATCAAAACTCTGATCTTCATATTCATTCAATCCACAGACATCAAAACATCATGTAATACTAAAAAAATCCATAACGACAATACGCGTTTTTGCATTTGTACTCATATGTATTATTTCTCTATAATTGTGCATAATGTAACTTTTAACATGAACTAATTACAAACATCGTTGAGACCTCAACCATTAACTTACGAAGAAATTTCATCCAATTTTGCTCAAATTTTCTGAAAAGAAATAAATAACCTGCTCAAATATCATACTGTCTCATCTGCTTTCACACAATCATCAGTCAAACCTACCATGCTTAACATTCTTGACCCATTTATTAAATATTGCTTTCTTAAGCTCTTCACGCTTAGAAACCGCGCTAGGATAAAGCGATGAGCTAAAAATTTTAACAGTTGAATGATACATACTTGATTTTAGTGTGAAGAGGAGTCATAGTGAGAGGACATTCAGCGGTTGAAGATGGCTAGAAAGGACAATACGAGGAATGCAAGACAGCACGACCAGGCTTTAGAGCCAGAAGCCAGCTCTCTAGCTGCTTTGCCCAGGGCAGAAAAGACAGATTTGACGAATATATTTATTAGAACAGCAGCCGCCAGGAACAGTGCACTGCTAGAGGCCAAGATCAATAAGAAGAAGAACCACAAGAATAAGAAGAGACTGGGCAAACATGACCTTGAAAAGAGGCTCGTGCAATCTGTTGGTATGGACAAAGAACGTTTGGAGAGGGCATTGAAATTTACGAATAAACTAGATGGTAAGATTGCCAGATCTATATCCCGTGCCAAGTATGTGCAGAATGCAAGGAAATCAGGCTGGGAGACCATCAATGCTTCGATAAAACGTGAATTAAACGGTGAAACAGCCGACAGTAGTAAACCCAGCAAATCGACCGACGAGGACACTGTGGAGGAAGAGTTGGAAGTGGAAGTGGAAGAAGAAACAAAACCGGTCCCAACGACCAACATGTTTGCTCTTCTCGAGAACGATGTGGAGTAAACAGCACTAGATAATATTAAATAAATCTAATAAATATTGTATATTATATTATAACATTGGGCAACCCAAAATAAATGAAACCAAAAAATTCAAACAAGCTAAAAATAAAATTACACAAATACAAACAAACAAACAACCCAGATTAAAGCTACAAACCGTCGAAATATCTAATTATTCACTTTATATAGCCATTATGGCGATGAGGCCTCTTCATTAAGGGAATGCGGAATTCGCTATGAAAAATTATATATATAAGCACTATGAACAGTAACAGAAATTGAAGACACAGGAACCTCCAAAAGTTGCCAGACAGGTTCGATTGAGAGTCAATTGGTTAGTTAACGATCATGTGGAAGACATTGCTTGGTTTGATGACTGAAAAACAGCGTCCAGAATTCAGCAAGATTGAGTATCCTGAGTTGTCGCCAGAATTGCACACGCTGGAACTTGCTAGAGGCACTTTTTGGGAGGATTTCCAGAATTACAGTAGCACAAAGGAGCTGCAGAAGGTATGGATTACTGCTGAGAATGAAGAAACGGGAGAGAGTGGTGTTGAGAAGAAGTATCCAGCAGACTGGGCACTGGATGAGGCTTCTGTTGCACCTGGATTTCGTGGTGACAGAGGTCTTGTTTTGAAATCAGAGTATGAATTTGCAATGATTGGACGTACTCTGAGTCAACCAATTTCTGTCGGAAAGGGCGAAAGTTTGGTTGTGCAATATGAGGTTAAATCGCAGAGCACTTTTGAATGTGGTGGAGCATTTTTGAAGTTGTATTCGACGAATGAAAAAAAGAACTTACTTGATTTTAATGACACAGTTTTGCCTGAAGTCATATTTGGACCAGATAAGTGTATACCATTTACGAATGAAGTACATTTTGCCGTCAAAAAGACAATATCAAAGGATGGAGAAAGTGAAATGAAGTTTTTAGGTAATGGTCCTCTTCCTTATTTGGGAAGAGACTTCGTATCCCATTTGTATACTCTGGTGTTCAATAGTGGCAAGAATAGTTTTGAAATCAGAATTGATGGTAAAGTTAAGTCCGCAGGAAGTCTAACATACGATGATCTTTTTGAACCACCATTTCTGTCGCCCAAGATGATTCCAGACCCTGAAGCTGTGAAACCAGAGGACTGGGATGATCGTGAATTCATTTCCGATGTCGATGCTATCAAACCTAAAGACTGGGACGAGCGGAAATTCATTCCAGATCCCAAAGCTACTAAACCTGCTGACTGGAATGAAGACTTGTCACGCATGATACCACAAGAGGGCCAAACCAAACCAGCCACCTGGGATGAGACAGTTCAAGGCAAATGGACACCAGAATTGGTACCTAATCCAGCATGCAATGATATTAGTGGATGTGGTACATGGGAACCACCACTTGTAGAAAATCCAAACTATAGTGGACCATGGACGCCATTGGTAGCTAACCCAAATTACAAAGAGCCTTGGAATGCACCATTGATTGAGAATCCAGAGTACTATGAAAACCCTAATCCAACGGGTCTGGAAAATGCCATTGGCAGTGTGGTACTAGAATTCTTCAGCGGTGCAGAGGGTGTATTATTTGACAATATGTACATTGGGAAATCAGTATCTGAAGCAGAATTGATTGGTAATAGAACATTCCTCACAAAGAGACATCTCGAAGAACAACATATACCTAAACTGCAGAAACAAGGATTATTGAGTAGAAATGCAGATTTTTTACTTGGATTGTTAACTTTAGTGGTTATGGTTACTCTGACAATTATATTTGTTCCTAAAGCGCCAGAAGATGAGGAAGAGAATGATAAAGTGAAGCAGAAGCAAGACAAGTTCGCAGAGAAGAAGCAAGAGAATAATTTTAAGGATTTCAATCAAGAAAAAAATTTTGAAGAGCACAATCAAGAAAAGAATTTGGACGCGCACAATCAAGACAATTTAAAAGAGAAACCACTGAAACAAGTCATCAAAACTGCCAGTAACGACAGTTTTGAAGAAGAACTAGAAGTTTCTGTCATAGACGAAGACCAACTCGACAACAGCGAATACGAGCGACTAATGGCTCTCGCTTCAGGCAAAAACCAATGAACGTCTCAACCCACTACAACATAAAACTGGTCAATGGAAGGCCCTGTTGCTCTTGAAACGTTCTGTTGACACTGTTTTAAAGGTTTTCACGTGGCTTACGTATACCTGATTAAGTTTTTAATCATACTAAGGGTCCGATGTGAAAGGTGGCCTTAAACAGTGATCACTATAAAATGATTCAGTAATCATTGAAGATAGTGAAAAATTAGGATTTACTGGTATTAGTGGATTTTGGAGCGTGTAAAGAGTCGTGGGTGCCTCAATTGTGAAATTGTGCAATGCCAGAGATTCGACGCAAGGTTTACGCTCTCAGAGGGGAGCAACAGCGACCATTGCCGTACATGAGCAATTACTTCTCACCTTATAGGTTCCAAGGGAACTTTGTGCCATCTTATGTGATGCGAGAGAATAATAGGCGTGTTCTGGATGAATACTTGCAGAGCAAGTATACGCTTGATGGGACGCCAATGCGAATGAAAGTTTCCAGTCCTGAAAGTTCGTCTGCGTATTCATTGCCTATGGTTGATGCATATCAAGAACCGTTTTCAGCTGGTGATACTACTGCGTCTCCAGCTGATTCTGTTAGTGACGGTTTGAATACCAGGTATGCGAGTGAAAGATCTGTCCGAAATGATTATGAAGGGCAGAACGCTATATATAGGCACGAAATGATGAATAGGACTTCTGGATACGCAATTGAGGAACCACATGCCTTGGACGTGATGAAAGTGTATCAACAGTATCATACCTGTTTAAATGCAGGGACAATTGAAGTTGAGGAACGTACCAAACGCTCTACTTTATGGATTCCAGATGTTAAAACTGATTTCAGACAATTCTTGATCTCATCCGTATCAAATAAACATAGTAATATTTTTTATGAAAAAACGTCTCCATTGTTTTTACCTGGTTTAAATACTTTAGGAGAAGGTAGGAAAACTTTAAGCTCAAGTTCAAGCCTGCCTTCTATATTTGCAGAAAATAAATTACCTGCGCTTGTATATCATTCAGTAGTTGGGTTGCATGATAAAATCTATATATTTGGTGGTTTAATGCCAGTGTACGATTATGATACTGAGGCACCTTTTATTAATGATATTAAAGTGGACAACAAATTAAATAATTTCCCACCACCATTACTTCCACAAGTGATTAATAATCCTGCAATGGTTGAAAATTCTGATCTCTACGTTTTCACTTCATCTTCAGGAACATTAGTTAAACATGATATTTCTGGTAACGTACCTCCTCCATTATTATGTGCTACAGCAACTAAATTGACCGATAGATACTTATTCTACTATGGTGGTTTCGAAATTATTACAAATACTCATCATGATGAATATGATAGAATGGTTTTAGAACGGTATTGTGTAGTGAATCCCACTGGTTATATTTTGGACACATTAACTTTTAAATTCAAATCAATTCAATTGAAAAGTGATGATGGAAGGTCGATATTGAATGGAAGATTTGGTCATGTTCAAGTTGCTCTTCCTAAACATATTGGGCCATTCACTACTACATTCTTGGATAGCTCAAATAGAAACCTAAGTTCTAGTAGCACCAATATTTCTCATAAAGAAAGTAAAAATTCCAATGAATTTTATAAAAACCTTAAAATGAAGAGAAATCAGTTAGAAACTTCGAGTTCTCTCTTCAATAGAGAGAACTCGTATGCACCACAGAATGGGGCCGCCAAATCGATATACAGTTCTGAACCTGTAGTTGAATCATCTATCGAAGGATTGGAAGATGTGTCAGACTCTGAAATTTTGAAAAGACAATACGTTTCTGGCATTTATAGCACATTAATTTTTGGTGGATATCAGAAAAATGAGCAAGGTGATTTTGAAGCTACGAATGATATGTTGAAAGTTGAAGTTCCAATTGTTGGAAGAGGTCAACATGGCTATTGTAAATTTGGACAAGAAGCATCTGTGAGAAGGATCAATAGTAATGAAGATTCTAACAATGATTCTTGGCCAACTAAAAGGGGTTTTGCTGGATACTGTATTCAAAGTAGAACTGCTTGGGAAACTGAAAGTAATGAATACAAGATTTTAGATGAATTGAAAAAACAATATAAAGTGAGCCCTATAGTACTTCCTACACCGGGAGATAGTGACAATGAACTGCAAAACACTCTTGAAGCTGACGCGACAGGCTATGCGAGTGGCAGAACATTTGAAGCCTTGCAAATGAGATCATATTGGAATGAATCTATTTGTGGCAATACACTAATAATCCAAGGTGGCTCTGATGGCAAGAATATCTACGGTGACATGTGGTGGTTTGATATTGAGAGTGAGCAATGGACTAAAATTGATCTACATACAAAAAATCCGCAACAAGAATTGGAAACAACATTGGTACCATTGGCAGGACATACTATAGTATCTGTTGGTACAGTTGCAGTTTGTGTTGGCGGTATGACCAAACCAGATGTTATCAGATTTTATGAAAATGAGAAAAAGGCATCTCAATGTCCAATCTATTCAGCAGAATCTAATCTAGTGAAATTAATAGATCTCCCATCTCGATATCTCAAAGGATGTACACTAAGTGATAATGTAACTGTTAGCCGTTTAGATAACGGAATTAGCCACAAATTATGTTCTTTTGGTAATGGAGTTGTTTATCAAAGAGGTTCAATTTTCCTCATAGGAGGGTTGATGGTGAAGCGGAAGAATATCAATGATTTGAGATTATCTGGATCGATACTCGAATTTCTGCTTCCACTAATAATTTGAAAAACGATGTGGATGTAATGATAATTATAGCCAAGGACAATACCAAACAAGGACAATATTAAATCAAGAAATACTATTCATGAACAAAATATCAAATAATACTATTCAGGAACAAAAAATCAAGAAATATTATTCAAAAACAAAATATAACTTAAATGGGTACTATCAGGGTCTCAACACATACCAAAAGAAATATAAGTCCTCAAGCGATATAACTTCAACGAATCTGTCACTCATTCCTATACACAAGATTTTTATGGAAGGCATTACTACAGCTTGGCATATAAGTATCATGAGGACAACTGCACTAACTCAACTAAAGAAAGTGCAAGTACCCTTTACGAAACGTTTTGAAGAAAATTTACTGCTACAACACCCAAAAACAAACTCAAAAAAACCACAAAATTTCAACCACTTTTGTAAATCATAGGCACAATAACCAATTAAAATTCAATTTGGCGATGACTGCTATGTTGTCGTGGTGATTCAAAGGCAGTTTTAGGCTGAAAAAAAATTTTTCATCAATCTTTCCTAACAAAGATGGCAACCCGAAATGGGACGAAAAGCCAGAGAGTCTTCAAAAAAAAAGAGATAAAAAAAAAAATGAAAAAAAATTCTGTGGCCTTTTCAAGTGATTCATATGGGACTAATATTTGGAGTCAACGTTGGAAAACAAAGATAGGATATTTATAAACGGTATTCAGGCTTTAAAAAAAAAAAATTTCAGCGAAAAAGCGTGGAAAGAGATATATATTTTCAATTTGTACCACAATATTGTTGATAGTCACAAAATTCAAAGATATTGAAAGGCAAAGTTTTTTGATTCATTGGAAGAGAGGATTACAATAGGAAGAGAGTATGATGAAAAGTTTTGAACGTCGTCAATCGGTTGCTGAGCGCAGATTGTCGAACACAGCTAGTCCGGCTGCTAACTCCCCTATACCAATAGTTGTTCCACATCTTGCTGGAATTGAAGACCCAGTACCTGAGACGACACCCAAGGAAGTGGATGTGTTAATCGCAGGTACCGGTATGGTTGAAAGTGCTCTTGCTGCCGCATTGGCTTGGCAAGGTTCTAACGTTTTGCATATAGATCAAAATGATTATTATGGTGATACTAGTGCTACATTGACCGTTGATCAATTAAAAGATTGGGCTAATTCTGTCAATAATGGACAATTGAATTCGTACGTGAATGCAAAGCTATACGTTTCAACAAATGTTGGTCGTAATTACAGATCGCGAGATTTTGGTATTGATTTATCGCCAAAATTACTATTTGCAAACTCTGATTTGTTATCAATTCTAATCAAATCAAGGGTACATCAATACTTGGAATTTCAATCTTTATCAAATTTCCATACGTTTGAGAATGATTCGTTTGAGAAACTAACAAACTCTAAGGAAGAAATTTTTACAGATACAACTTTACCATTGATGACTAAACGTAATTTAATGAGATTTATCAAATTTGTATTAGAATTTGAAAATCAATCAGAAATTTGGGAAGAGTATAAGGATAAGACAATATATTCATTTTTAACAGAGAAATTCAAATTAGAGAAGGCACAAGCATATGAATTGATTTTTTCAATTGGTTTATGTTATAATTTAGAGACACCAATGCCAATGGCTTTACAAAGAATTAGGCGTTATTTGACAAGTTTTGACGTTTATGGACCATTCCCAGTTTTATATTCAAAATACGGTGGTGCCGGTGAAGTTTCACAAGGGTTCTGCAGATCTGCTGCTGTAGGTGGTACTACATATAAATTGAGAGAGAAAATAGTTTCTTATGATCCAGAAACTAAAGTTGCGTCATTTACAGATGGTTCAACAGTCACAGTATCTGAAAAAATCATTGTATCACCAACTCAAGCTCCTAATAATGCATATAATATTCCAGATCAACCATACAAAATTCATAGAATGGTTTGTATTGTGGAAAAAGCATGTACACAATGGTTTGCTGAAGGAGAATCTGCAGCAGTTGTTGTTTTCCCACCTGGGTCCCTAAAGACTAATAATAAAGAAGTTGTACAAGCAATTATACTTGGTTCAAATAGTGAGACATGTCCATCAGGAACATCTGTTTGGTATTTGTCATCTACTGAACAGAGTAGCAATGGTGAAATGGATCTTGATGCAGCTTTGGAAGCTTTAGAAAATAGTCTAATCAGAGAAACGTCGGATGATATTGTAAATGATAATGAATTAGTACAAATAACCCCAAATGGTCAAGCTATAGTTAATTCATACAAATTAGGGCAATCATTCAAAGAATATATTCCAAGAGAAAAGATAGAACTGTTGATGAAACTTTATTTCACACAATACACATCCATACCACCATTTGATATTGTGAACCCTAAATTATTTGATCATGATGAGAATAAAAATATTTCAGGAGCCAATGATAATGGTATAATTTACACAGCAATGCCATCTGCTGAACTCTCATATGATGAAGTTGTAACAGCAGCAAGAGTACTTTTTGAAAAAATTGTTGGCAGTGATGATGACTTTTTTGTCGTTGATTTTGAAGACGAAGATGATATGAACCCAGCAAATTTTCAGGAAGCCATTGTAGATGACAGCTCTGAAGGTGATGTATCGATGCATGATGAACCAACCGGAGAGATTGAAATATGATACATCAAGGCCGAAGCCAAGCAAGCCCTCAAGTACACTCAAATACGAGCTCATAAGTACAAGCTCTCAAGTCAAGCTCATAAGTACAAGCTCGCAACTACAAGTGAAACACGAATGTAACAACGAAGTTCGCATACTCCTATATATATTTAGTTGTAATACAACCTGCATAAGACCATAAGCACTCTTCACCGCCCACAGGAATAGTGAATCAACTACCAAGTACTACTACTACTATTGTATGCTTATTATGCTCGAATAGCCGACTGCTCAATCCAAACACCATTTGCACGTGATTTTGTCAAAATTCACCAAAAAAAATATTTTATAAAAATATTTTTTTGCGATGCCGAAATTTTCACGACGCAACAAGTGGAAAAGTGAAAAATAATTATTTTTGCACGTTAAAGAGAGACTGCCTGGAAGATGAGCAGAGATTCTGGAAGAGACCCTTTTGGAGGTTTTAAAATGGCCACTGAGCAGTTGTATTAACCACTGACGAAGAAGTCCCACTAGCCACTCACAAGTTAGTAATAGTTGAAAAATGTCTGACGTTGAAGAAGTCCAAGAAGTTGCTGAAGTTGTTGAACAAGTTACTGCTGAAGTTACCATCGAAGATGCTTTGAAGGTTGTCTTGAGAACCGCTTTGATCCACGATGGTTTGGCTAGAGGTTTGAGAGAATCTGTCAAGGCTTTGACCATGGGTCAAGCTCAATTGGTTGTTTTGGTTTCTTCTGTTACCGAAGACAACATTTTGAAGTTAGTTGAAGGTTTGGCTAACGGTTCCGAAGAAAAGGTTCCATTGATCAAGGTTGCTGATGCTAAGCAACTGGGTGAATGGGCTGGTCTAGGTAAGGTCGACAGAGAAGGTAACGTCAGAAAGGTTGTCGGTGCTTCCGTTGTTGTTGTTACCAACTGGGGTGCTCAAACTGATGAAAGACAAATGATCTTGGACCATTTCTCTCAACAATAAATGGTTTAGTATTGTAATTTTTAATTTTATGTAATATTTATAGTACTTACCTTTGCATCTAAGATTTATGCACTTTGCATCGAAGATTGATTCTTTGAAGAATGATACTTGGATGTGTCAGAAAAATACATTTTCGTCATCATTAGCTATTCTTCTAATGCTGTCATTCCCTGTTGTATTATGTTTCGGAGTGTCAGAATCTGGTATTGACACAACTCGCTCTGAATCTTGATTGGTACTAAAAATTAAATTTGATCGTTCAGTACTTGTGTTTGAATTCTCGATAAATTTAGCCCCAATTTTATGAGTTGCACTTTCTCCAGGTATAACCACAGGGAAATAGCTATCGATTTTTCTTTCCTTGAGACTAGATAGCATCAAATTATTGATTTGCCGTATTGCAGATTCTGATATACCTTCTTTTTCAACCATCGTTATTTCGATGGATATACCTGGATATTCTTTATCAGTATTTGCAGTGGTCATTACAAAATTATCCATTTGACTCAGTATGTGTACATTTAAAATACCTTGATAATCCATTCTGAGTAAAACTTTATTTGATATTTTGATACTTGGACGCATCTTATCAAATGTTTTGAAATCAAAATATGCAATAACTGTCTTATCTGGCGTGGAAATATCTAACTTCTCTAGTATCATTTTACTACTTGGTAATCGAATCTTTGATAAACCTAATTTTGATTTAGATATTAACGCCAAAACTTTCATATTCGTATTCTCGTCAACTTTAGCATATATATAGCATTCGTCGCAGCCAATATCTTTCAATTCTCTCAATGCAGAATAAAATACATCACCTTGGATAATGCATTCGAATTTGATATTATTTCTATCGATAGAGAAACTTTGGGTAAGACCATCAAAATCTGACGAAACATATGTCGAATAACCCACTTGTTCAGTAATATAGGAATCCTGTAAAATGAGCATGAACTGAGAACCTGCTCCTCTGTAAGAGAACGTACACTCTACAATATCATCAATCTGCTGTCTGTATGCAACATTAACACTATCCAAGAGATGGTTCAACCTCAATGACAATTTCATAAAATGACTCTCTGCATCAAACAAATACGACAAGAACAGTTCCTTGGACAGAAACATCTGAATTTTAACAACATGACTCGCTTCTCTAGTGAATGAAATGCCATCGTCATCGATGTATACCAGAACGTCATCTTTCGATCCAAACGGCACAAGACAAGCCAATGCAGTCGTTATATGGTCTAAATGAACCGTAGAAGCTGAAAATGAGTTCGGATCAGCCAACATCGTCGATATTTCTGCACTTACAGCCAATTTTCAATAAAATGTTAAAATTTGAAGCTTTTTAGAGCTCATCGCGTCAAACCTTTAAATCTTTAAACCTTTAAAGGTTCTTAATTAGAGGTATCTAACACATAATAAAAGGTCAAAATCCATAGAATAACCACTTGAAAGGGCAATTTGACGCTATGTCGAGCAGGAAAACACGTAATATCAGACAATGGGCTTTTTGGGCAGGTTCGTTAGTGCTAGTAAGTGGACTGGCGTGGTACGGGTATAAGAAGCAACAGATACCTTCAGAAGAGGATTACGAGCCAGAAGATGATGTGAAAGAGGCTGTTAGGGAACATGAGGTGGCCAGTAAATGCTACGTCGTGTCAGAATCTGTGTTGGAGAAGTTTGATTGGGATGAAATTCTGTGGGGGGATTCAGTGGTCATCACAGTACCTGGAATTGAGCTGAAACTGTCAAATGAATTATTGAGACATAAGGTGATAAAATGTTCTTTATTGGGGAGCGTATGGTCTTGTGTGCGTCATTTGGGGAAGGACGTTTTGGTGGTGGCTATGAATGATTTTGAAGAATTGCCTGATGATCTGTATAGGTATGTGAAGAAGATTGAAGATCCAACGCAGTAGTATATATTATTATAAACGATCATAATATATACGGATGCAGGATGATGTTTTATTGATGACTACTTGTTGGATGTAATGTCCCTACGATTGCCAAATACAATATTTTCAGTTGATTGTGAAGCACCACCCATAAATCCATATTCCATCGTGCTCCAACCGGTTCCTTGAAGATGTTTTGGTTTGGTTGGTCTTGGTGGTGGTACGTGTTTCTTTACAATCTGTGGTCCTATTACTGGGAACAAATCTGGGTGTCTTTTATTTGCATAACGTGAAACTGATTTGATCGTTTGGTACACACTTGCAGGGTCCTTTTCTTCATATAGGTCAACACTTTGAAACAATTCATCCTGTGGAACACCATAAGCTGCTGCAAATGCTAAAAATTGTGCAATTTGTTCCATCTGAACAAACGGCATATTCGATTCTTTGTATATGAGAAGTGGTTGATTGTCAGGTTTGGCTAGACAATTTGCCAGTTGGCACAGCACAACACCACTTTTGAGCGTCTCGAGCAATGGTACATCTGCAGAAGGTTGTGGTTGGTGCAAGATGGCATCAAATATCCAGTTCTGAATCTCTTTGATGTCTGTGGAAGAAAATTTATTGGACCGTAAATTCTTTAAATCATCGTCCAATGATGTGACATCTGCAGGTATTCCATAAACAGGTTTCTGCATTATATTACGAATCTATTTCACTAGATTGTTAAGCAGTGTTGAGCAATCTAAACACTCTGATGTTGAAGTAATGTTAAACTCTGTGGTGATGTTGAAGTAATGTTGCAAGAAATTTCTAGATGAAATTATTTGCTTTAAACCTCAAATTCCCCTAATTATGTTGCAAGAATAATACGATAAGGCAAGAATGATGCGATAGGGCTTCATTACATATTACATACTGATAATGGTCTGGGTGCTACACATCCTATCAAGAAGGCTATCTCAGGCTGTATTGATCGAAATTGAACGCTGAGAAAAGCATACAAACGTACAAGACCGCTGCTACACTGCCATGTACTCCAAACAAGCGCCACATCGCTCACTTGCCTGCTTTCCCTTGCACTTGTTGGTGTTGTTGATACTACTTTCCAAGCCTTCACTATATATAGTTCGAGGCTGAGTTACCCTCTCCGAGTGAAAAATTCCAGACGCGATATAAAGCCATACAGATCAAAAAATGGGCATCAACAGTACTTAACAGTGGAATTAAAGGTCGAGTATAGTGACATTTGGACGTGATTTGAGGACATTAGACGTCGTTTGCTGGTGCTGAGACTATTTCCATCGTTTTGTGCATCGAAAAAAGTATATTATAGGTTTTCGCTGGCTTCGAAAACTTAATTTTTATTGGCTTCTGCCGTACGTTCGTTTGCTAGGGTTTTGGCTTTTATAGTTGCAGTTTCTCGAGTATATTTTGCTTTGGATATCTGCTGAGATTGCTGAGAAAAGGTGCCTTCGTATTTTCCTGGGTTCTGGTTTTTTTTTGGGGTTTCATTGTTAAATTGCACGCTTTTCTGTCATTGATTGCTATTTTTAAACACTCTTTTTTTTTTTGATTACTTTGTGATTCTACATTCTCTTACATTCCATGATAATTCTAAAATCTTTTTTGCTGCTGTTACTGTGGTATTTCCCATTTATTTCTGCTGCTTCAAATGATACTTCGCAGAAAAATAATGGTGGTCAATTGTTAAAGACAAATTCTCTTTTGACATGTATGAGCAACTCCCAATTCAAAGCTTCTTACTTTGATGTTAAGTTTCATCGTCATAATAATACGGTTGAATTTAGTATAAATGCTGCAACTACTATTAATGATAAAGTTATTGTTCAAATAAATTTAATCACGTATGGTTTAAACGTTATTCAAAAAACTCTGGATTTATGTACTTTGAATCAAGCATCTCTTTGTCCATTGAATGCTGGTAGATTAGAAGTTGAATCATCTTATACTGTGGATGCTAGTATTACCAAACAAATTCCAGGTGTTGCCTACACAATTCCAGATTTGGATGCTCAAGTCAGAGTTACTGTCTACTCTAAGGACGATGTAAATTTTGAAAATCAACTGGCTTGTGTTGAGGCTACTGTCAGCAATGGTAAGTCTGTTCAAACTAAATATGCCGCTTGGCCAATTGCTGCAATTTCTGGTTTGGGTGTCTTAACTTCAGGTTTTGTTTCTGTATTGGGTTATACATCTACATCTGCTCATATTGCTTCCAACTCCATTTCGTTATTCATTTATTTCCAAAATTTAGCTATAACTTCGATGTTAGGTGTTGCTCGTGTACCACCAATTGCAGCAGCTTGGACTCAAAATTTTCAATGGTCAATGGGTATTATTAACGCTAAATTCATGCAAGATATTTTCAATTGGTATGTGCAAGCTACAAAGGGTATATCAACAGCTGTTGTCAAAAATAAGGATGTTATATCTATTGCTGTACAGAAGAGAGATTTGCTTACACCAATAATCAAAAAAATTACAATGGCATCTAATAGTGATTATACATACGGTTCAAGTTTGGCAAACGATACCTCTTTGTATACTACGGATGAACGTAACTCAACAGCTTTAACTAGCAAAATTTTGTTGCTTCATGGTATTGAACGTGTTGCATATTTAGCAAATATCGAACTGTCAAACTTTTTCTTAACTGGTATCGTCTTTTTCTTATTCTTTGTTGTTGTGGTGGTTATTGGTTTGATTTTCTTCAAAGCTTTACTTGAAGTTTTGACTAGAGGTCATATTATGTCAGAAACTTCTAATTTCTTTCTTTACAGAAAAAATTGGGGTTCTATCATCAAAGGTACTTTGTTCAGATTGGCACTGATTGCTTTCCCTCAAGTGACTTTATTGGCTATTTGGGAATTCACACAGGTTGATTCGCCTGCAGTTGTAGCAGATGCTGCTGTTGTTTTAGCAGTAATTGCTGGTTTGCCAATTTATGGTACTATCAGAGTTTGGATAAGAGGTCAGAAATCTAAACAGCTGTACAAAACACCAGCTTATTTATTGTATGGTGATACCACTTTCTTGAATAGATTTGGCTTCTTATATGCACAGTTTAACGCTGAGAAATATTGGTGGCTAGTACCATTGTTATCCTATTCATTCCTGAGATCGCTATTTGTTGCGGTTTTACAAAATTACGGTAAGGCACAAGCATTGATTATATTCATCATTGAATTGATTTACTTTGTTGCTCTATGTTGGTTCAGACCATATCTAGATAAGCGTACAAATGCGTTCAATATTTTCCTTCATTTGATTAACTTTTTGAATGCCTTAATATTCCTTTTCTTTAGTAATTTATTTGGTCAACCTCCTGTTGTTTCATCGATATTTGCTGTTATTTTATTTGTTTTGAACGCAGTTGTTGCTTTGTTCTTATTGATCTTTACAATTGTTACTTGCACATTAGCTTTGGTACACAGAAACCCAGATGTACGTTATGCTCCAATGAAGGACGATCGTGTTTCGTTTATTCCAAAGATTCAACCAGGTGATGTTGGTGCTATAGGTAATCAATCAGAAATTGAGTTATTAGATATGAAGAGAGCAGTTATGGAAACAACCCATGACATGGATACTTTATCTGGAAGTGAATTTAGAAACGAAAACATAAGTCGTGAAAAGCTGTATAATGAAGACAGCCGTAGTGAAATATCCTTCAATCCAAGAAGCTATCAAGGTTATCAAGCGCCTGTTCAACCAAATTCAATTCTTGGAACATCAAATAATAATTTTCTAAATGTTGCACGTCCAAATACACGTACAAGATCTAAAAGTAATCTGCAAAAACCAGAAACTAGTTTCTACGGTAAATGATTCTCAATTTCACAAAATTTTATTAACATTCGTTCTATTCTAATCTAATTAATTTTTAAGCCAAACCATCGCTGTTTATGGTGGTATGTTCTCATATGTATATTAAATATTTAGTAATGCTGACACTTTGTACTTGTTGCAGGGCATGGATAGGAGAACTAAACCATATAGTAGCATAAACAGTAGGATGTAGATCACTATCTTGAAAGAGTAAGGTGCAGGTCAATGAATAGTAGCACGATTGATTACAAGTATATGGTTGAATTTAAAACTATTTATAAGATATTTAACTGGATTCAAGCTTTCTTGAAGAAATGATCGAACCAGTACAGTTGATCATACAAAACCTTTTGCTTAGCATAGACGGTAGCTGGAATTTTAGGATCACCTCTAACAGCAAATCCATGAGCAACTCCACTGAATAAAGTTTGTTGATAAGTAGCATTAATTTCCTGTAATTTTTCCTCAGTGGCATGTCTCAATTCTGGAGTATACAAATAATCATCAGCTGCTGCAGAGATCAACAAAGGTTTCTTTGAACCAATAGCTTCAATTTCTTCAAGGGTGACGAAAGAAGGATGAGCAATTGCTGCAACATCAGCTAAACCAGTTGTGGCATTGATTTGTTGAATGGCGAATTTAGCACCATAACAGTAGCCCAAAACACCAATAAATTTGGGATTCAAGTCCTTTTTCAATCCTTGCAAAAATTTGTCCACAATACCCTTCGTTTTTTCAGAATTGTGCACTTCTAACCAAGCATCAAAGTCCACACTAGCGTCCAATTTGTCGAGTGCATCGCCAAAATAGATATCTGGGGTGTACACTTTGTAACCACCGGAAGCCAAAGAATCAGCCAAAAGCTTGTTATGCTTCAATTTCAACCCAAAAACATCTGTCAACACTACAAGAATACTCTCATCAGTGGCAGCATTACCACTGACATAAGTTTCGATACCGTACATTTCAGTCATTTCACCAGTTGGTGTGCCCTCCTGGGGGAAACCCTTGGTGCAGCATTCTTTTGGAGCGTGAGAAGCCATTTCTACTAAGCAATATTCCACTAATTCTGAGATTCTCGAGGAAATCTGGATACTGATCTTGACTGAAATTTAAAAGTGGTCTTTAAAGTGAAATTTAAAGGTTTTTTTTTTCAAACCGGACTTTATATAGGCACGACAGCGACAGTTAATAAGCAGAGCAAAAATTGTATTATGTAAGACAATTTTGAGAATAATTGATTGGGAAGAAATGGACAGATTGTGCAGTGAGGCCACCAGGAGTTGGCAACGGCTCTTTAAAAATATGTTCTTGAGATTCCTGGGTTCATTTTGCATATAGGAAAGTGCAGTAGCGTCGTTATCTTGATCTTGTCGATTGTAGGAATTTTGTCAGCGTGAATGAAAAAATGGTGACAAACCCAATTGCTGAACCCAGAAGCATCCAGTGTTGCAAGTCGTCCATGTTGGATTTAGTCTTGTCGTTGGGGAAACCTGCTGTTGCGGTGAGTGGTGTGTGAGCCTTCTCTGCGATGGTTATGAATAATTCGTTCAATGAGCTTGGCCATGCACACGAAATGTGCAATGGATGGTCGAGGTACAGTTCATTGGCAAATTCGTCTGGTTGGATCGCATATCGCTGCTGTTGTCTGTCTAAATCCGCTTTGCATGCCACAAATATTATGGGAACGTTTTGTAAATGTGTGTGTCTCTTGACTAGTTGAAACAAATATGAGAATGATTCTGGATCACTGGAGTCATACAATAAGCATAGAACGTCGCATGTATCGAGTTTCTCTTTATTCTCGAGAATAGCTTCTTCCTGCTCACCTAATTCTTGTAAAATCAAGTAGTACTGTTTGCCCTTCAATTCAAGACTGTTAACAGCTATTTTGGGTTTAATCGTTGGTGAGTAAAGTTCAGAAAATGATCTTGCCAAGAAGCATTCTAATAACGAGCTCTTACCACAATGTGGTTTCCCCACTATGAAACAATTGAATACAGTTCTGTCAAATACAGGAGCTCTGTATGGTTTTCCTAATCTTCTTCTTGTTTTTCTTGGTTTGGTTACTTGTAATGCTACAAGTGCAGATTCTTCAAATCCAAAATAAATCAGATATTCTGTGGTAACATGATAGTCCAAAAATGTTGTCATACTCCACTGTGCTAACCAACCTTGTAACGTAATAAAAGAATGATCATTTACCACTGCAGAAAATGGGAATCCAGACGATGTCCATAGTTTAGGTAATTTTGGTGACGTGCTGAATAAAGATGCTAATTCTTCATCACTTAGAGATCCATCATTATCTTTATCAAATTTTAAGAATATGTCCACTAGAAATCTGTAACCTTTTGAACTCAGCTCTACGCTAGATGTTGGTGGGACCACTAAATTGGGGAATAATATATCATCGTCTATGGAAAGGGCATTCGTATAATTAAAGGCTCTCAATATTGCCCATGTAGTTTCATGTCTTCCAAGTTCTGCATACTGTTTATTCAGTGCTAAAAATCCATCTTTAGTGATACCTTTACCTGGAAAGAATAGAATTTGATCTAAATACTCTTCTCTGGATGCAGAGAGTTTGGAAAGAAGCTCTTTCATAGAACTTAGTTCATTCACATCTAATTTCTTGTTGAAACATCTCTTTTGTAGTTTTATAACCTCTTCATCACTTAAAAACCCATCTTGATCATCATCAGAAAGTAAAAAAATTCTTTCTAAGGCCTTTATCGCTAATGGTTTCAATTCATTGTTTCTAAAATCCAGTAATGGGGCAATTGGATGTGCCACAGCTCTCTGACATAGATAAAATGACTGATTGATGCCAATTTGCATTTTGGAACTTGTTTGAATACAAGTTTCAATCTCTTTAAAATTTGCCATCAGTGGTAAGAACTCATCATCTTCAACAGCTCTATTCAATTCATCATGAGGTTGAGCTAAAAAGTCACACTTGCTTTTACATAGAATAACTGGTAAATTCAAACCTAATGATCTGAAGGTCATTATCCAGTACATGGACAACCTTTCGTAAGATTTGGAATCACTGTAAACCAACCAAATGACATCTGCACCTTTCAGATCTCTCTGCACCTGCTCAGTATTGCTATTATCTGTATCAATCAGGATAGTATTCTTAGGAGAATATGGATTGGAAGAAAAATCTTTTGGAATAGTTATTTGAGGTAGTATCTTTTGAACATTTGGAATGAACCTTCCTTTCACCAATGAGACGATCAAACTAGTCTTTCCTACAGAATCATCTCCACAAACAACAACCCTTATAGTGTCTTTAGACATTTTAAGCACATGGACTATGCTTAAGTGTTTGTAACAAGATATTTTTACAGTATCAATTTTTTTGAATAAAAGTTAAAATAATTTAATGTCAGATTGCAATGATGCATATATTTGAAAAGACAGTTTCATTATACCTTTTATATGAATATATTGATAATAAATAATTATGAATCGTTATGTTACAGCAAATATGTATAGGATTGCATTATTGGCGTCTCAAAGACATGTTGTAAAGTTGATCACGCAAAGTTTCATTCTCTTCTTCAAGCCTTCTTATTCTATTTTCAGCTGCATTTGCATCAAGTCGTCTCCTTTCTCTCTCAGTGATCCAGTTTCTTTCCAATTCATCAATTCGTAGTTTCAAATTTTGTTCAGTTTTTCGTTCAGTGGAATGGATATCAAAACTTCTTTCAGGCAGCAGAAGCGTTGTATAAGATTCAATGATGGAGTCTAATGCTGTCTCAATAAAATTATACAATGCTTCTAGTTTTGGTTGCATTAGATGTATTTTATCGAGGCCATTAATTAGTTCGACTGAATTTAATTTACGTTCTGTTTGATCAATGGATCTTTGTTGTAGTATTTTTTTTAGTGAATTGAAAATTTTGTTCAAATGAAGCAATAGATGTTGTTTGAATTTTTTGAATTCCAATTCCATATGTTCATTCTTCAATAGTTGTCTGTTCAAATTAGTGTTTTTATTGAAAAGGATACCGTTCTCTTCCTTTAGCATTTCAATATTTTGCAATGATTTTTTCAGTTCTTCTGATAGATGCTGATTTTGTTCACTGTACATTTTTGATTGCTCGTTCATTTTGGTAATACTTTCTTGTAAGCCAATAATTTTGTCATTATTCAATTGTTTCAGATTCTCTATATCATCTCTAAGACCACTGATACTATTTAACAGAGCTTTCTTTTCATTCTGTTCTGAGGTTAAGTTTTTCTCTAATTCAGCAATTAAAACTTCTAGATTTTCTTCTTTGGAAAAATATTTGTTCTGCTCATCTTCAATTGACCTTTTAAGAGCAGTTTCTCTTTTTGTGAATTTCGATTTTAAGTTTTTGAGATCCTCTTGTAATTGTGAAATAGTTTTGTCTTTATCTTGTGATTTGTTGATGAGGTTTTGGTTGATTTTGGTAAGATTATCGATTTCTATATTTAGCTTAGTAATTTGTTCTTGTGATGTAGAGGGGTACGTATCTGTGAGAATGTTCCTTGAAGTATCTAGTATATTCGTTTTGCTCAATTTTGTATTAACATCCTCTAAAACGCTATCGAATTTTGTCTGTGATGAGTCCTCCATTGCAGAAATTTTTCCAATCGTACTATTTGCCACAGGTTCATTATCATAAAATGACTTTAGGTCATGAATAATAACATTTTCCAGTACATTTTTCAAAGAATTGAATTTTGCTAACAAAAAAGTTTCATCAGAATTTTTGGTATCGTTCAGTAGTTCCATATCATCGACAGACAGTCTACACTCAGATATGAACAAGTTGATGATATCATTCATCGAATCTGCTAGTGACTTGTTTATCTCGAGGTACTCGTTGGCCAAATCCAGGGTCTCGTTGTAATCCTTTTGTAAATCATTGTACTGAATCTTGCTCTGTTTGAGCTGTGCATCCAAATTTTGAATATGCTCATCTTTAGCAGTGAGTGATTCTTTCAAGTCCCTTTGCAGAGCATCCCAATCATCGTCATTTTGGATCGATTCGATAAATTTACTGTAAATATTCGGTGAATAATCGTTTGATTCATCATTCAACTGTTTTATCGTCTCCAAGAGAGCTCTAATTTTCAATTTAGCGGATGTCAATTGTCTCTTCAGAGACAATTGGTCGTCGTGTGATGACTTTTCAAGCCTGTCGTGAGCTTTTTTCCCCAAATTTTTGGCATGTTCGAATGGCATGGCATTAACAATCCCAAATTCTTTCGAATCGGTACCAAAATCTCTACCATTACCAAACTCCCTGGAGTCGTTACCGAACGACATATCATCCTCAGACGAGTCCATTCTGGGCTGGTTTCCTACAAATTTCAGTTTTAACCTCTAAATTGTATGTAAAACTTGAAATTTCACTATTAGCGATGAGCCGAAAACCTCTAAAATAACAGCTTTAAAGGCTGCTTAAGTATGTACAGGATAACAAAAAGTAGTGGATTCCATAGGAAGGACACATTTAGCAGAGTCAATTGCTCTTGGTACGCAATTGGAGGCCATGCCAGGAATTTATCTCGTCTTTCAGCACAGAATTGACCAGTTTGTGCTGCTTGACGATGGATTGGTCTTTGAAGAGTGGAGAAGTGATGGAGATGGCGAACATGGAGCCACAGCCGCCAGACATGTCCTTGACGAATAGCTGCGTTGGATTCAGCGATTTCGTCAGTTTTTCACGTATTTGCAGTTCTTGAGGTGTGAGAGTTTCGCTAGTCGTTTGCTGCCCAGCTTGACTGCTGAGCAGGCGCAGCTGCACTGGACGAGCACGCAGATTTCTGGCTATTCTTAGCATATAAATTCGAGCAAGTAGCGGAGGAATGATGTTACAATTTGTTCAGTGCCTGTGATAGCGGAAGTATCTTTCCAGTTTGAGGAAGCAGAAATCTCTTTACAGCTTGTGGAATCAGAATTATCTTACAGTAAGAGGATAGTGCACTAGTATGGTGCAATAGCAGCGTTTAACCGTATATTGGTTCTTGTATAGTGCATATTGAAGTATTCTGTATATTACTTTTAGTTCTTATAGTATAGTAAAGGTTATAAATGAAATTTGGAAAGCACGGCGCTAGCATGGTGCGATCACGTGTGGTGACACTACATCATTACTTTATAGTGTTAAGCTTGTCAGAGCCACTAGTAGAGTGTATTGGAGTCTCATATATCTTCTGAGACCTGTTTCGTATATCTGGTGGCAAGCTGCGTCAAAATCCAATACGCAAATTTGACATAATCATCCGTAAAAGTATCACGCATAGAGCGATACTGCGAGAAATACTGGAATGGTCTCCTAGCACTCTAGCTAATATATATATATATATATGCAGCTTGTGATATCTTGGGACTTGGGTTCTGCATTTGTAGTTGTTAAATTTAAAATTTGTTTGGTGCACGTGATATGCGTCACAAATTGAAATAACAGCATCATAAAGTAATACAACCCATCTATATCAGGTCAGACAAGAGAACTTTGATTGAATGCCTTTTCGTAGTATGGTACTCTTCTCCATGTCTCTGTATATGCTAGACCTGGCTAACTTCTATGAAACACCACAACTTTTGGATGAAACGTACAATAGTCTGTTACTATAAACAATATATACTTGCCGTAGATACATTAATAACAAAATCTAACTACATGTTTCAAAACGTTTTTATGAAGGGCAAGCACACCGGTGTACCTCCATGTAGTTGGTTGCTACGCTAAACATATGATATCTTTGGATATCATTATATGTATTTGTAGCAATCATGTAAAAAAATTCAAATCGAAATGCACTATCAAAGAGCACCCTTCAATACATGTATCTGAATTGGGGGTTCCAGTCACTCAACTTGTCTTCATAAGGGATTGGTTCACCACTTTCTTCACAACGAGCAATAATCTTCTCCTTTCTACGATTTTCTCTCACATAATGCAACAATTGAAGCACAGTCATTATGATAGATAGACATTGGAAAGCCAAACAAATCGAAAGACCTTTGATATATCTTGGTTTTTCTTTTGCAAGGAAAATTTGTCCAGAGACTAACCCAGAACCAGAACCTAGAAACAAGTTGATACCTAAAGCAGTGGCTCTCTTGAAATAATTACCAACGTTACCACTCAACCATAAGCAATTAACAGCAGCATTGACATAAATCCCCATACATAGGATAAAGACACCAAAATAACGAACACCGTGAACTTGAGATCCTAAAACAATTGCCAAACCAATTGCCGTGGTGGTACAAGCACCAATGATAAAAGGACTTCTCAACTTCATTCTGTCTGAAACTTGTGCACAAATGAAAAAAACAATTGCAGTAAGGAAATACACAGGGACTGTCATCAACTGAGCTCTGACATTTGAGAAACCCAACGAAGTGATAATCAAAGGCAGAAAAACTGTCAAACCAAAAGTAGTTAAATCAATACCGAAAAGAGCTATAGCACTCAGCCATGTTTGAATATCCTTAATAGCAAAACCAACTTGTTCCCAATCGAATTTATCATCTGGATTGAAAGTGTTCATAGTCTTATATCTTTCAACAATATATTCCTTCTCTTCTTTATTGAAGAACCATGAGTCTTGCAAATTTTTGGCCAAACCAAAAAAATACAATGGTGTGAAACCAATAGAAATTGCACCTTCTACAATATAAATATATTGCCAGGCTTTCAAAGACCCATTGATAGTAGAACAACCATATGAGATTAACCCACCAAACGAAGATGATAAACATGCAGCAGAGAAGACGTAAGCGAATCTTTTGGCATATTGTTCTCTTCTGTAGCAAATAGACAAGTACATATTAATTGCAGGATAAATCATACCTTCAAAGCAACCCAATAACAGTCTAATTGCAAGTAAACCACCATAATTAGTGACCCAAGCAGTACATAGGGAAATGACACCAAATGCCAAAAGACATAATGACATCAAATATTTAGGACCAATAATTTTCAATAAATTGGTACCAACTGGATCAAAAACAATGTAGGTACCAAAAAAGACTGTAACACAGACATTGTATTGGGTACCAACCAAACCTAAACTCTTTGACATACCAGCGACTTCAGCATTACCGATGTTAGATTTATCCAAATTGGATAAAAAATACATCAAACCCATCAATGGAATCAAAAACATATCCATCTTACGCAGGATACGTTTTTCCAGTGGATGAGTTGGTGATGGTAAAGCGTCATCGTCAGTGGCAGTCGATAAAATACCATTTTCATGAACAGAATACAAATCTTTTTTGTCATCTGTTTCTTCAAATTCATAAATATGGTCTTTATCATAAGTTGAGACATCCTCATCCATTTCGACATTATCAGAGGAGAGCGACAACCTGTAAGAGCCATTGCCTTGCTGGCCTTGACTGTCATTGGTGCCTTCAAAATGTTTTAAAAAAGTTAGCATGTCAAAATAAACTTACGATTGAGTAGAGTGAAACGATTGATGGAAACTGACTTTGAAAGTGTTTAACTTCAGGTGAGCTTTGTAGAATTTTAATAAAACAATTGAAATAATAATTAATTCCAATATTTTATTAAACCGTTATCTAATGAAAATGGTTCAAACTAGAAAGCTATACTATGGATAAAGTTAAATGCAGTCGATGAGGTGGTTGTAAGGTCCAACTCAAATGATAATTGATGAAGTATATAGAGTTTGTTAATGAAATTAGTTCATATTTTTGGTTTTTTTTCTATTTAAATAGTTAAATTTCTCAGTTTTCATTGAGAGCGCCAGAAAATAATTACTGACACGACAGGATGTTAAGCTAATTTTTTAGAGTAATTATGGTATAAACAAGTAAATGGGCACTTGAATGATTTGTTGAGACCTGTTTTTTCTGAACTAAATATTTATATATCTTGATAACAATTTTAAAAGCCCAAAACATTTAAACAACACCTATAAATCTCAGGAATTGAGCTTCAAATATTCATATTTTGGAGCAGAATAATTTTTTGTTTTTGACGACCGACGCAGCTTGCGTCGCGCCAGTAAATAACTTGGACGTCGTCGACAGAAACAATGGAAAACAAACGCATTTGTAAGCAGTTTATGGTGCTAGAGGTACTATACTGTGTGACTGGTTTATTGAAGTACAAAGGTATTTGCTGCTAATTTCGTAGTGCTTAAAATCAATTGGTGTATGTCGTACTGGAGACACATCTTTTCCAACAAACATCTTTTTCAGTGATAGTTAGCATTTTTCTTGATACGAGTTTGGCAAATAAAAGAGCTTCTCGTATATATGATAAAAGAAAGCACTGTTTCGTGCCTTCCAAAAAATGAACCTATCTAATTATACCGTTTTAGCTACATAAGTTTGGGAGTTAGGGTGTTAATACAAAACTAGTTGGGCTTCAAGGGCCAAAACTATCAAGAATTGCATTGGTTCTTCAAGTACAATGTTATGTCAATGTGACGCACGTCATGTGATGTGTCGCTGTGAAACTTTGACCAAACAATAAATACCATAGCCACTGTTTAATGAAAGCAATTTGTATAATAGTATGTCTCTCAATTCAGCTAGAAGTATGCCATGGCAAGATATTGTACTGTATCATTTCGAGGTCTCTTGATCAGGATAAATGCAAATATCAGAATTAATTTGCCAAAAGTTATATCTACTATATACGATAAATTCAGCTTGTATATTACATGATATTGTCAATTCTAACAACATACAATAGAAATGTTTAGCAGGATGTCATTCACCATTTATTGTAACTATCATTGTGAAAAAATTTTCATCGTTGTTAATAACAGCTTCGTACAACGTGACCCTGTCACTTCGAGTGCCTTCTAAAAGACACACGTCAATACACTCACAGCATTGGGCCCTGTGTATGGCTGGTGCCTATAATAACAGATATGACATTATGCAGGGTGTCGTATAAAGTAAACTTCGAGGTACTGCAAATAATTGAGTTATTATAGGAGTGTGAAAATGATAATTCTATTTGGAATTACTGACAATAAAAAACTCATAGAGGACTCGAACCAATGAATGAATATTAATTTTGGCCAAAAATGTGAGATGATGGAAGTTGTGACACTAATTAACTGGCGACAGCATCTGTTTAGCCGACAACAACAATGTGTCTAATTCGACCATTACGGTAATTGGTGA
The DNA here is from genome assembly GCA_031771845.1 of Yueomyces sp. D-C8-1. NCBI lineage: Eukaryota > Fungi > Ascomycota > Saccharomycetes > Saccharomycetales > Saccharomycetaceae > Yueomyces > Yueomyces sp. D-C8-1. The sequence goes on from JASCNY010000020.1 coordinate 37,799, forward strand.
GTAATAGTTGTCGAGCAGGCAAATACCAACACTTACATTGGAAAGATACGGGTAAATCAGTTACATGATGTGTCTGTTGCAATTGCTGTCGTACATAAACGACAGCAATCTCACCATCTTTTCACACCAATATATTATATATATCATTTGATTGTGTAGGGTATTTCTGAATGGAGAATGAAGGAGATTCTTTATATAATATACATATAAAGGCATTACAACAACTCTGATCCTATCTATTACTGATTTTATTATCTACAACTAACCCAACTAACACTAAAAAACAAGACGGAATCCTTGGATCCGGACAAAAAATGATGTTCCAAGTATCAACTTGTGTACTTTAGGTATTGAGGAAATATTGCTGTTCAGTATAGCTTGAATACAAGAAACTCTATGATATATTTTTATTTTGGCATAAATTATATGTAGTTTTGTTTTATAAACTTGACAATTCATGAACAAAATGTAAATCTTATTTTTTCAAAAAACTAGAAACAGACAAAAAAACACTAGATCATATTAGAATGGCGAATCTAGTCGTTATGAATCATTTTTCTGGCATACAGAGAGTGTAAGCACAAAAGTAGATATTATTTATGGTCAAATTGTGTGCGACGCCCTTCGAATATAAATGATTGATAATTCTCCCATCTCCACAATTTCCTGACTACTCTGGGGGTAATGTACATGCTACTAGCACTCCTTTAAGCCATTATTCTACTTAAATTTCTTATGCAGAGCTGACAAGAATGTATGAACAGGCTTTATTGCCCGATGCAGCAGTAATTCCGCACATACATCACCATCCCAAAACGGCAACTGGACCCTGGATGCTAAGAAAACGCTGCAGAGATGCCAAATTGAACTGATCAAAACTGTAAAGGAATTCTATGAAACTATATAACAACTTCGATAAAGTAGAACTTTCAAGATTTGAACAAATTTTTTAAAGATAAATGAATGAGCCAAACAAATTTATCGACTGAACTTGCAGACATTTTTCAGACACCTCGCACTACATTCTGTTGACGTTTCTGAAAGATTAAGACCGGCGTCTTAAAATATAAATAAACTTGTACATTAGAGAGTATAAAGCATGTAATGTCTTTTCTATATTACAGAGGACAGGACATACCTAGGATTGATTTCTATAGTCTTGACCTTTATGAACTTTGACAACAATGGACTGTGTGTTTCAAAGACACAAAAGGACAAGTGTCTTGCATACAGACAATTGATTATTAATGTGGAACCAGTTTCGAAAAATAGATGCCCATTTGTAAGCTTCAAGCGCTGCAAGCGCAGCAAACATGGGCATGATGACCTGTACTAATAGGTACAAAGAAATTCACATTTTTACAAACCAAATTTTTTTTCTTGGTACTTCTCTCAGATTCTGTGTCTCAATGGTATGTTGTTCGTTGATTTACTCAAAATACGTCATGCTCGCCGTTTAGCTCGAAGAGATGCATTGTTCTTGAAGCTGTACTACTTCGTTGTATTTTCTCTAAGACAGTGAGGAATGTCTCTTACAGACTATCAGTGGTTGCGTATCTTATAATCTATTCAAATCGACGAAGACAATATTTAACTATATAAAATCACTTGAATGATTGGAATCTCAACTTAATTTGCCTTTCGACCATCTTATCTGTAAACATAAAACAACAAGTAATAAGAAACCAAATATTACCAAAACGTTTTCAATTCCAACTACTATGAAAGCTGTCGTAATCGAAGGAGAAGGTGTTGTAGTGAAAAATAATGTGCCAATTCCACCTGTAGCCAAAGGTTTTATGTTAATCAAAACTAAAGCTGCTGCTGGTAATCCAGTTGATTGGAAACACTATACCAAGCTTTTGGCAGGCCCACAAGGCGCAATTTCTGGTAATGATGTTGCTGGGGTTGTTGTTCAGTTAGGTGAAGGTGTCGATACATCTCGTTTTGCCATCGGTGATCATGTATTTGCCTTCGTTCGAGGTTCTTCTGATTATAAACCAAGAAATGGTGCATTTGGTGAATATGTTGCTGTTGATCAAGCAACTACTTTTAAATCTACACAAAAGTTGAATCATACTACACTTGATGTCATTCCTGCTGGTAAAATTACCACTTTTGAAGGTGCTGCTTCAATTCCAGTTGCATACAGCACAGTAGGTTCCTCTTTATTCCATCAAATGAATCTTAAGATGGAATGGGATCCTGTTACTCCCCAAAAGAATTTTCCTGCTTTGATTTGGGGTGGTGCAACAGCTTTAGGCCAAGCTTCAATCCAAGTAATGAAACAAATCAATGCTTATCCCAAAATTGTCGTTGTGGCTTCAAAGAAACATGAAGCTAGATTGAAATCATTTGGTGCCGATGAAGTTTTTGATTACCATGACGCTGATGTTATCGAGCAAATTACCAAAAAATACCCAAATATTCAGCATTTGTATGATACAGTCTCTATTTCACAAACTACCAATCAAGTGTACCAATGTGCTAATAAGACTGGACCAGCAAGAATTTTGCAATACATGTTTGCCACAATTAACGATATTGATGAAACATACAGAAGAGATGATGTTACAGTGGAAGGTACAATTCTCGACCGTGTTGTTGGACATGATATCGATTTGGGTGGTACCATCTTTAAACATGACCCAATTTATAGACAAACAATCGCTGACTCCATCAAATTTTTAGAAACAAGATTATCCACAGGCCAATTGAAACATATGGATATTTCTGTGTATAAAAATGGCCTCGATGATGTTCCAACTTTATTGAACGATATCAGAGAGGGCAAAAATTCAGGCTGTAAACTGGTTGCAACTTTGCCATAAAAACTTTGAGAATTACACACATTAAGCATGGATCTTGTATAGTTAGGTAACTGGATGTAAAAAAAGTGAATGTTAAGATTCGACATACTTTATTGTACTGTTGGCTCTTTAGATATGGAGTAGTTCAGATTTTACGATTGAAGAAAAATGAATTGGCATATTAGAAAATCTTGTCAAAAACTTCAAAGGTTTGTCACTATGAGTTTGACAGATTTTTCTCATTTTGAAAGCGTAGGAGTGTCCACAGTAGAAATGCTATACCGGATTAACTAGATTGATAAATACAGATGTCTGGTGACAGTAAACTGACCATCATCTCATAATCATTATAGAGCATTTCGTTATTGTAGTACGTTGGAAAGTCAGATTTATTATCAACAGTATTCAAAATAAATCCAGAACAAAATAAACTGGACTGAAGTAAATGGAGTCCAGATACATAGTGCTGGTAGTAACGTATCAAATTTTTCTTCTCAGTTGTAGATAGCTAAATTTTCTTGTACGTGTGTGTAATTTAATCACACGACAAGAAGAGAGCACCTCTATTCACGAGGCATATATGACATTCACAATGAAAGTGTTTGGCCTAATCGGATGAAAGTGGCTTTGATATACACTGGAGCTCAGTGATGCATGGTTCTGGCATAATGTATTAGGAAATCACATCGTACCAATACATATAACAGAACTCAGACTATTGTACAACACGAACATCCATATAAAGTTATAAATATTTTTCTCAGAGGTAAACACTTAGATCTAAGACTGTAGTATGGCATCAAGACTAAACTACAAATAAAATGTTAGACCTAAAACAATCTCTTAGGGTCTTTTCATAATTTATTGGTATTACTTTAGTATGGTCGGCGCCAGGTCACCTGACATGCGTCACTACGTACTCACATAGTAACGTACCTGAGCAAGGATATCACTTCATACCAGAGTGGTATCAGTACTAGTAGCACAATTATGGGTCTTGGTCATATCTATTTCTGGTAGCTTCTTTTTGCAATACCACCTTGTATTAGTATGATAGTTTGCTCTGAATGTCATAGTTGTCGTATACCGTTAACGAATTGATCTGATTTCTTGGTGTGTTGTTACAAGCAGATGTACAAAGAAATGAAACAATATGTTTTTATTAATGTACCATACAGGTTGGGACCTAACTTAGTTATATTACTATGTAATTTACATGTCTGTCGCATATCTCGTGACCTGGCGCCAACCCTAATATTATATACAGTATAACGTAACCTAAGATATCTTAAGTTTCAACAGGTTATACCAGACACCACATCTGAATGTTCACTGTATTCGTAAACATAGTTTTATATCAAGATTTGATATTACAGAGGTATGTTAATAGCGAATATTTGCCTTAAGATTTTGAATATTATCATAAGTATGATCATACGAACGACTAGAAGAGAACTTTGTAACTAAAAATGATGTTGTGGTCCTCTGAAGCCTATCGATACTTTTACATATTATAATACGACATTCCTAATTATTTATCATAGGTAAAACCATAAAAGCTGTGGTAGGCAAAATGTTTTTGATTACACAACTCATATTACAGTAATAGATGTTATTCAAACAAGACTTTATCATAACAGATGGATTGGCAGTAAATGTGAAATTACTGTCTGACCAGTCTCTAGATTGGGAGGGAAAGCATATAACACAGTATTGCTAAAGTGCAAATGTTTTGCATATAATTGGCGGTTAAGTCGAGTTGGAAGTTTGAATCTCTGATACAATCAAATATTCTTTAATTACAAAGTGGCATATGTGACATAATAATGGTATTATCAGGGCTATTCGTAATAATAGATGATACCAAGTTTCTAGTGATACTTTAAGTCAGCTGCACCATAACCTCGATACATAGTACATAGAACATACGTATGTAAATTCGAAATAATGCGTTATTTCGTATGTGAGCACGAATTGTTGTAGAGTAATTGTATAATCTTTGTTTGTCTACAATCAAGTTATTTCAGGTTATTGACAAAATATTGGGATATTGTTAGCTTTATTAACGTGGGGGCAGCAGCTACTACACACAATCCAGAGTAATACAATAAATTTGTACATTGTGTCAAGACAATAGCTGTATAGAGTGCCAATACAGAAATTGTAGATGAGACTTTTAGAGATGGAAGGCTCATGTTACAGGAGAAGAGAGTCTCAGTGGAAGATTTATTCTGTATTAACGTATACAATCAGAGTTGATTAAAGAGAAGTAAGACGACCAGATATTATTGTTAATGGAAATACACTATTTTACATTTGATTAGGATCTCGATATATGTTAAGCAACCGTAGATACCAAGTTACTATAGCAATGTACTATGTCACTGTTAGCTGCGGTTGAATCACATCGCTATAAGAGTAAACGTATTGATAAACATCAATAGAAGTATTTAACGTTGTAAAAAGCGTTCCCGTGACAGTAAAGGTTATAATAACGTATAGGAATACACTGTACTATATATGTACTATACACTTTTACATTACACCAATATATATACAAAATGTTTGAGAATTGACAAAAGCACACATACGATATAGTTTAAATGCTGTATATATATTCATGTGTGCACTGTTAAATATACTTAATGGCACTATAAGCACATTCATGTGGTAATCTATAGTACATGGGTATATCAATCCAAGACAATACGATGAACAACAATACATTAGAGCATGTTTGAAGAAATATTTTATATAATTTTACATACCATTAGTATGTTATAGTGCTTCGGTCTGCTGTTACTAAATGATCACTATCGTAATGCTTTCATATCAACTTACGTTATATCTAATAGCCGTCTTGAATAACAACATGAACTTTGCATATCGGTGTACTTTACTCTGATGCCAGAAAATTTTATATATAATATTTTCTATTCATCGACCATCTTGATATACTATATACAATTGATAAGCTGCTGGACGGAAACTCTATACACTATATTTTTACACTATACTGTATTGTACTTTTCTCATAGTATACTATACAACATTAAGGTATATATCTATACTTTTTAATATGATTCGATTTACTACTGTATGGATAAGATAGCAATCACATTATGGTATCATACTTAATGATGGCAACCACTATACACCTTACATGCTACAACAAGATATATGCTATACTATATTGTACTATAATATAACATATTATACTACAGTATACTCTTACTATACTATACTATACATATACTGTACTCTATTATACTCTATTATACCTTGTCTATATTATGATATACGATAAGATACTACACTGCATTGTGTATTGCTCAGCGGTACCGTGTGATCGAGACTACATGGTATTCAAGAGTATAATATGATACAGTATAATATGATATACTCTTGATATACTATAAGATGACTGTGGTGTATTAATCGTGTTATGCATCTGTAATATATTTACTGCATAGTATGTTGTGTTGTATAATTGAACATATTACTATAGCCTTCTCATTTTGATACTATACTATGCTATGATCTAGTTAATATATGAATTTCAGGTCAGAGGCTACTATGTACATAATATTTCATAGTATAATATAACAAAATACAGTACAATATACTATAACCCATTATAGCAAGTATATCGATTTCGCCGCTATCTGCTTCACCAGATGATACAATACAAATATATTACAGTACATAATATAATACTGTACTGTACTCTGTTCTATCAGCTCTGTCATATGATAACAAATAAATGAGCACAGCATTGTCTTGGTATTGTCTTATGCATTGTCAAGTAGGATCTGGTATACTATCTGTATAATACAGCATTTTTAATAGGATATACTATATCAATATTCACGTATAATATACTGTACTAGATCATAGCACATTACAATATACTGTACTATTTCATAGTATACTACATTATACTTTACTCTTCCTATAGTATACTGTATTATACTCTACTCTTCCTATAGTATACTGTATTATGGTATATTATAGTATATGTTTCTTGTAGTATGCACAGATGCATAGTGGTACTTGCGATACAATGTATTGTACAATACATTGTAGTATATATATTATAGTATAATAAATAATACAGTACAGTGTTTATATATTGTATCGGTTGCTTATAGTATATCAAAATAGACCATTCATAGAATAGATTGTATAGTGAGTTATTTGTGATCACATTACACTATTGTATAAAAAGAGCCTAACTATAGATTTTTAGTAACAGATCCAAGCGAATTATAGCATTGTACTAGTATAGTATAGTATAGATAAGAGTATAGTTTATCATAATAGAGGAAAATAGAGTGTAGTACAATATAGTATAGTACAATAATTTAGCCGCGTTACCAGCCATCAATTCATATAAAGATATTAGAGTACATAGCAGAATATTGTGCTGTACTCAGCCATATTCATACTACAAGAGCATCGTATTAATCTATATTATACTATAGTATATTATAGTCTTCATATATATGTATTGTACTATATCATAGTAAATTGTTTCTATAATGTAGTATAATACAATAAACAATGCTATATGTATTGTTCTGCGAGTAGCGGTACCCAGACTAGTCAGTATATTATATTATATTATATTATATTATATTATATTATATTATATTATATTATATTATATTATTTTACATATAAGTGGTATGGTAACAGAATGTATGTATTATCTATACTATACTATACTATATTGTACTCTTCCTATAATATACTATACTATAATATACTATACTATAATATACTATACTATAATATATTATAATGAATTGCTCCGCGGGTACCGTATCACCCGGACTCCACAATATATTAGATATTATACTACATTATAGTATAGACAGATCATAGTTTAATATATTGTAGTATAGACAAGAATATAATATAGTGATATAGTACGTTAGAAGATAGATAGTATATAGCACATAGTATGGAAGTAAATAAGTGTATTATACTACAATGCACTATACTATACTACAATATAATCTTGTCTATACATGCTGTTTATGGTTCGCGGTACCGTGTAACAATATATGAATAATATTACAATAAGTATGTACATTGCAAAGAGAATATGTTACTATAATTTACTATAATATACTATAATATACTATTATATAATAATATACTCTACTATAATATACTCTACTGTACTATACTCTACTGTACTATACTACTATACTCTAGCTCGTTTCACTCGCTAGAGTACTCGCTATAGTGTTACTATTCGCTTCGCTCATAGTAATACTACTCGCTTCGCTATAAAGACGTGCTGGATGAGCGTGGAGCACAGTGGAAATGAGCTAGTTGAGGGCGTTTTGGTTGGCTGCGATTTAGCCGCTGAGGGCACGTGAGAAGCACGTGCACGCGAGATCCATAATTCATAATAAAACCACCCACAGATACTGCTCAACTGGCGCTATCCAACGGTGCCACTCTTTGCTGCTCTCCAGCGTGCTGGCACTGCCGCTGGCACCCGGCTCTCGCAGCTGATCACATGGCCTCAAATGGAAATCCGTCGTTTCTTTTTCCGAGTACTAAAGAACACAAATTTCATCTCATCAATTACAACTCAGATCCAAGATTCAACCATCTCAATACACTTAGCTTAGCTTCACTTCGTCGTGCTTCACTTCGTCGTGCTTCACTTCGCTTAGCTTCACTTCGCTTAGCTTCACTTCGCTCCACTCAGCTTCACTACGTTCAGCTTCGTCAGCTCGTTCAGCTAAGCTTCGTTCAGTTCAGCATGTCTCTTCTATTCTATGTCGGTGTTGAACCACTCACTCCCCCATTCCTCGATGCCCTGCCATTCACTAAAATCTGCGTCCCAGATTTCACATCCCTCTTCCAATGCATCTACTCGCACAGGATCGCCAACAGCGGTTTCAATTTTGAGCTAGCTACTTCTGTCGTACTTTACAATCCTGCATCTCCCACCACTTCCGTGCCCATACGGCACATCAATCTCACGTTCAAACGGTTTCTTCCCGTATTGAACATACGTGCATACGATATAAACTCGTTTAACGAAAATTGTCTGTCCTCTTTCCATCATGATAATTTTTTGTGCAAAAAAAGGATATTTAGAATGCACCATTGGATGTTCGACTCGTGCTCTTCTTCTATCTATACGATGATTGATCATTTAAATACTTTCAATCAATTATCTACCCCCCATGTTATACCTGATTTTTTACAAAAAATTGACTTTAACGCTATGCTTGGTTCATCCAATTCTGTTCAAATCAATTTAGATTGGAATTTTCATGCAACTGATATGAATATCAAAGAATTGATCATTTTCGCATTCAAACTCATTACAAAATTAACCAACGATTCAAATATACACATAAATTCACAAAATTTATTACTTTTACTATTCACAATTGAATCTTCTTACCATCAAGTAAACAAATTTCATAATTTTAGGCATGCTGTCGATGTTATGCAAGCAACTTGGAGATTATGTGATTTAAGTTTACATTCAAAAGAAAACGCACATTTATTGACACTTTTATTGTCAATGGCCGCTATAGGTCATGATTTAGGTCATCCAGGTACAAATAATAACATAATGTGTAAACATAATTCACCAATTGCACAAAAATTTAATGAAATCTCTACACTTGAAAATTTTCATCAAAATATTTTCATAAATTTATTAAACGATCAATGGCCTGATCTCATTTCAATAATGCAAAAAAATATTCCCTTTAACATCATATCAACTGCTATATTAGCTACAGATATGTTCTACCACAACGATTACGTCAACAAATTAATCAATACGAGGGAAAATTCCCTAGATACGCGCACTCTCATTACTTCAATTATAAAAGCTGCAGATATTTCAAATGTTACAAGACCATTGGATATTTCTGCTAAATGGGCATTCTTAATCTCATTAGAATTAAACGATTTCATTTTATTGGATAAATATTTTGAAATTAAAAAAAATTTGCATTCATCAAAAAAATTATTTGAACATGTTTGTTCAAATCATAAAGAATTATTTGCACATTTAAAAGATCAACATGCTAAACCTGATATAAATAAAATTTCACCTGAATTTGAAAATGAATTGATAAATGATCTTGATGAATTGAAATCTTTACCATCACTAGACACCATATACAACGATATAACATTGGATCTTGATTCTTTGATTGCAAAATATCCTTCTATCATTAATGGACAAATTTTTTTCATTGAAACTTTTGCTGAAACTTTTTTCAATGAATTTGCAATTGCTGTACCACAATTAAAATTTTTATCTGATCAAATTGAATCAAATAAAAAATTTTGGTTAATGAAAAGAGATAAGAAAAATTAATTTGAAACATGTTTGATTGACATGTTTATTGTGCATTATTCTGTTAACGTCTTTCGTATCTTGCATCAATTATATATTGTATATATTCAAGAATCACAATATATATTCACAAATAAGTATATTCCAAAGTGTGCTATTTGTATGCTGCTTTATCAATTAATTGTGAATCTTTATATTCTTTCACAATTGCAAATGCCTTTAATAATTTTCTTCTAGCGCCTAATGCTTTAACACCAAGTTCTTCTAAACTACTATCATCAAGATATACCATTTCAATCCACGTCTTACCCTCCAATGCTTCACAATATTTATGCAACCTCAGAGATTTTAACCATAATGGTATGTTATTCAATAGTCTTGCATCTGTTAATATTTTGGGATTCATAGAATTATTAGGTACCGTAAATGAAAGATTTGAAGTCGCATTCGCTGATGTACTTAGATTAGAACTTGAACTTGATGTCAGATTGAATAGTTCGATGTTCGTATCAGAATTTTGTGAATTTCTCATCATTTTAGGATCTAAAGATTTAGGTCGAATTTCTGTAAAATGCTGTAAATTATGTGGTGATAACCATGTTGGCATATCATCATTCAAAAATGAATCAGATACATGCGGCGTTGTACCGTTGAATGAAATGTTAGAATTTGGGTATGAAGAATTACTAGAAGTATTGAATGCAGATTTGTTCGATGTATTAAATGCAGAATTGTTTGATGTATTAAATGCAGAATTGTTTGATGTATTGAATGCAGAATTACTAGGCGTATTGAATGCAGAATTGTTCGATCCAGAATTGCCTGGAATATTAAATGCAGCTGTAGCAATTGGATTAGCCATTGGTAAATTAGTTAAATTGAGTAAACTCTCTAATTTCAATTTTGTCGATTGTAATACATCATCTTTCAATATAGGCAAAAGACTATCGATTACACCATTTTGCTCAAATGAGGACAGAGATGCCATCCATGAGCATATTCTGTTCAATTCAGTGGTAAAATTCACAACATGGTCCTGTGAATCTGATGTAAAATAAAATTGACCATTTTGCGATGAGCTCAATTGAAGAGCATGAGAATTTAAAGAAGCATCAAGAGAGGGTATGGGTGGACGATTATGGAGCATGGAATTGTGATTTGAAGAAGACAATGGCGAAGCCATCTTCGAATCAAACGGTGATGCCATCTTTGAATCAAATGGCGAACTGTCATACCTCGAAGGCATCACTTCATTGAATGGCGAATGAGATCTGAGTAAATCTGGGCTGAAATTTCGTTCTGGCATGGTTAAATCTGGTCAAAATGCATCCATTGACCTGCAATTACCATCCAAATACCCACAATTAAACATTCACCACGTCAAATATGAGCGATGAGCAAAATTTTTCACTTCCGATGAGCCACGTGAAGTTGCAAGAACCTTCACTGGCCAAAGATGCCGCCAACCAAGTACGAATGGTATTGGACGCCATTCTCAAGAGATGAAACGCATATTACTCGTTGAGTTTGCGTATTTTTACGTTCAAGTCTACAAACCGTGCCAAAGCGCAGCTTTCTGCACCAAATTTACACATATGAATGCGCACTTTCCGGTGATCATTACGGTGCTGTTCTCACTCCAACAGGTCCATTGCTGGGCTGATTGTGCCTGTTTGAAGTTTGCTCATCGTTTAGATGTTTAAATCTTGAAATATTGAAGAATTCGCTATTCGGAATATTGAAAAATATGAAATTTCAGTTACTTAAGGACATCGAGTTCAAAAGTGAAAATCGTCTCTAGCTGGTCACAGAGAGGGAATTGGATGCTGAGAGTGGTCGCAATCGAAAATGCCGTCGATTTTATCCCTAGATGTGTTCTCCAAGACAGAGGAAGACGTGAGAGTACGCACCAGAAGCGGTGCTTTGATAACGATATCGTGTATGTTTGTTACATTGGTGCTGCTGGTCAGCGAAGCATTGCAGTTTCGTAAAGTGGAGATGCGGCCAGAGCTGGTTATCGATAGAGACCGTCATTTGAAGTTGGAGCTGGATCTCGACGTGACGTTCCCGTCGATGCCCTGCGATATGATCAATTTGGATATCTTGGACAGTTCTGGTGAGATCCAGCTGGATCTCACCAGCAAGGGATTTGTAAAGACTAGACTTGATGAACGTGGTGGTGAGCTTGGCTCTTTTGAATTTGATATCGATAAAGATGTTTTGAAATATTATCCAGAAGATGAAAATTATTGTGGTCCATGTTATGGTGCATTGGATCAAAGTGGTAATACTGATGATATGCCAAAAGTGTGCTGTCAAACGTGTTCTGATGTACGTGAAGCTTATTTGAAAGCTGGATGGGCTTTCTTTGATGGTAAAGATATAGAACAATGTGAGAGAGAAGGTTACGTTTCTCGTATAAATGATCATTTAAACGAAGGTTGTAGAATTAAAGGTATGGCACAATTGAACAGAATTGAAGGTAATATCCATTTTGCACCAGGTTTGGCATTCCAAAATGCTAGAGGTCATTTCCATGATACTTCATTGTACGATAAGAAGGAATTTCTCAATTTCAACCATATCATAAATCATTTCAGTTTTGGTCCATACGTCAGTTCAGGTATCAGCAGCAGATTCTCCGCTGCATCTACTGCACCAATGGATGGATTTCAATTCAGAGTTCAAAATGAACCACATAATTTTCAATACATTTATTTTGCTAAAATTGTGCCCACCAGATTTGAATATCTTGATGGTGAAATAGCGGAAACTGCCCAATTTAGCACAACAACACATTCGAAATCACTCAAGAACAACGATCTAACGACGAAAAAATCTCAGACATCATCCAAAAGTGTAGGTACACCAGGTGTTTACATAAATTACGAAATGTCACCAATCAAAGTTATAAACAGAGAAAAATACGTCCAAACATGGAGCAGTTTCATTTTAAACGCACTCACAGCTATGGGTGGTATACTGGCAACAGGTACCGTCATTGACAAAGTACTCTACAAAGCACAACGTACCATATCCAAGAAGGAATAAATGAGAGCATAAATGCACGCTATCTGGAAATGCATACGGGAATACGTGAATACCTGTATGAATACCTATATGAATAGAAGATGTGTGCAGATGGGTATGTAATTATATAGATTTGAATTTGCGTCATCTCGAATTGCATCGGAACCAAACCGAATTTCGTGGAGAAACTTCCCCAATAATAAAACCAAACATCCTGCAACGAACTGCAACCATCAGACATTACAATTGACGTCGATTGGTGGTCGTAATTGACTTGTTTCTAGGTTTTGGGTATAGTATTTTTGACGCTGTCACGTGCCCGCCTCGAGAATCGCTTTGAACGGGATTCATTATATCTTTAATAATAAAAAAATTGGAACTGGATTGACACTTAAAGATCAACTTTGAGAAGGCCAAGGAGGTTGATTCTGGTAGTGGACGGTTTGCCACGGTTACAGGTTTGGTAGGCAGCGGTTTGGCGATTTTCTGGTAGAAAAAACGAGATTTGGAGGTCAAGTTTTGGTGGAATCAGGGCCTGTTAAAGATTTGAGATCTGCAGTGTTTGAGAGTGGTGATTCGTGCAGGATTGTTTCGAAAAGAGTGCCATCTGTTACGTGGAGATCTGGAAAATGGTGGTACACAATTCTGTTAAGTCAAATATATCGTTATCTGGATTGTCAAAATCTGTTACTGTGCCAAATGTTATGAATTCTGCAGTTACAGCTAATGATTCTTTGTATCATATTTGCGATCTGACACGTCGTCGTTTGAATAGCCTTCCGCAATTACAATCATATCTGAATTTAGCATATTCATCCAGTGAATTATTAAGTGAAAAACAGTCTTTATTATTATCACAACAACAACAATTGCATAAAAATTCTGGTCATCATAGTATTACTTCTGTACTTTCCAATGGTAATGGTACCCTTACGACGAATTTAAGATCAAGTGCTATTTCTGGTACTAGTCTGAATTCTTTAGATGGTGTAACTTATACGAATAGTCATCTCACAAATTCAACTTCAAATCCAAGTGAAGAAGCTCTTTTGACCTTCAGTATGGGTATATTGCCAATTAATATGGATTGTGATCCTGTGACACAATTATCTCAATTATTTCAACAAGGTTCATCCTTATGTGTTATCTTTAATGCAGTTAAACCACAGAATAAACTACCAGTGGTATCTTCCGATGATTTGAAAATTTGTAAAAAATCAATCTATGATTTTATTCTTGGTTGTAAAGAGCATTTATCCTTTAATGATGAAGAATTATTTACCATTTCTGACGTTTTTGCTAATACTACAACCAGCATGATCAAAGTTTTAGATGTTGTAAGAACTTTGATAGATTCAGCTCCAGAAGTTTTCCCCACATTGGAAGAAGTCGTAAAAGAAAGAGATGCAGAAGAAGATCAGTTAAAAGAACAAAGAATAGCAAATGGGAACTTGGAATATTTCAACGTTATGCGAGAATTTGTACAAACTGAACGTAAATACGTTAATGATTTAGAAGTTTTGGAAAAATACAAACAACAATTACTAGATCATAATATTATCACATCAGAAGAATTACACATGTTGTTCCCAAATTTGACAGAAGCTTTGGACTTTCAAAGAAGATTCTTAGTCTCATTAGAAATTAATACATTAGCTGATCCATCAAGACAGAGATTGGGGGCACTTTTCATGCATTCAAAATATTATTTCAAATTATATGAACCATGGTCTATTAACCAAAATACAACTATAGATTTTTTGACAAGTAGTCTGGAGAATATGAAAAATGTTAAATTTGTTTTGACGAATAAATTAGAATTGCAATCCTTCCTTTATAAACCAGTTCAGAGATTGTGTAGATACCCATTACTTTTGAAGGAATTACTGAACTCATGTAAACAATCTACTTCAAATTCAAATATAAAGGAATTGGATATGGGATTAGATATTGCTAAAAGTATTGCACTAAGTATCAATGAAAATCAGAGACGAACAGAAAATTATGAAGTTGTGAAAAAACTTTATAATCGTGTACTCAATTGGAAAGGTTATAAAATTAGTAAATTTGGAGAATTGCTATACTTTGATAAAGTTCAAATTTCCACAAGTAGTACCTCAGAGGTGGAACGAGAATTTGATGTTTACCTATTTGAAAAAATTATAATTTTATTCTCTGAAGTTCGTCAAAAAAAATCTACTTCATTGAGTTTGAAAACTAAAAAGCATTTAAATACAGCATCTTCTTTGAATTTGTCACATACACACTCGAATTCGAACTCTGGTAATGAATCAACAGAACCGAAATTAGATCTTAGAGGACGAATCATGATAATTAATCTAAATTCTGTTAATCCACAAAACACACATTGTTTAAGTATAACATGGGAATCTCCAAAAGAACAAGGTAACTTCATATTAAAATTTAGAAATGAAGAAACAAGAAATAACTGGTCAACATGCCTAAAAGCATTGGTTAGAAGGGTAAGAAGTGAATCATTCAAAAATTCACGTAATAGTAATGGTTCAACATTTTCATCATCACCTAAAAAATCAAGAAATGTCCATAATAGTTTTGCATCTTTAACAAGTCCAGTTGGTAACAGACCACATTCAGATATTTTACCAAAACATCGTATTGGAAGTACTGAAACAGATTACAGAGTAATTTCAGAAACGTATAAAAATTCTATACCTGAGGGTTACTTGCTGATAAGAATAGCATATAATGCAGATTTCTATTCAATTTTGATAGAGACAACTTCACAGATAAATCAATTATTGGAAACCATCAAAAGAAAATTAAGCCATACTGGACCTGTTTCCAAAGTTAAATATCAAGATGAAGATGGTGATTATATAATGTTAGAAAGTGATGAAGATTGGAACGTGGCTAAAGATATGTTAAAGGAAAATGATGAATTAGTGCTGAATGTTTGGGCATATTCATAAATCATTACAAAAAAACGTATATTATCATTTATTCTTAACAAGGTATTTTCAGCTGATAAAACCCACCTCCTCCTTCAGCCTCGAATTTTAAATCTGACTCTTAAGTAGATTAGCATAGACTTTAGTTTATATTGTCAATTGTATTATTAATATTTTAACTAATGACTTTATTATAAGTTGGAAATGTTTCAGTTCATGAAATTGTCATTAGAATAGCGTCTATTACTGATTATATATCATTAACCCAAGAATGTTATAAACATTGTAAATAAAATAAAAATAAAATAAAATAAAACCCAATAATCCTTCCTTTTTTTTTTTTTTTTTTTGCATTGATTTTGTTGTTGTTTGTCTTTAATCAAAAAAACTGTCCAAGGCATCCAGTGTTAAAGATTCAGGAGATTCAATTTCTTCAGAAAGGAATCCACCTCTAACAGTTTTAACCCAAGGTGTCAAAAATAAATTATTGACATTATTTGATGTGTTATGAGTAACTTCAACAGGAACTTGTGTTGAAATCACGTTATGAATTGCTGAAACAGTTTCAACGGTACTTTTTGAACCTGGAGATTTTTCTCTTGATATTAATTTTGAAATTCTTGGAGCAGCTGCAGCTGCAGTAACGTATGGAACTGCAGTTTCCAAATCATTTGAATTTAAATTATTCATACCAAAAGAATTCGATTTTTTATGCCTTTTATTTGAATTATTAATTTCATATGAAGGGCTTGACCTTTTCGAAGATGAGAGATCAGAATTTGGCAATTTGCTTGGAGTAAAATTTGCAGAAACAGGAGACGTTGAATATGGGATATTAAATTCAGTACGAACTTGTGGACCCAAACCAAGTGTTTGAGCAAAAGATGATTGTTCTTGAATTTGTGATATAGTATGATCGTTAATATTCAAATTATTTTGATTTTTTTTTGAATTTTGAATATTTGAGTTTGAAAGGTTTGAATCTTCACGTTTTAAATGTTTTGCAGCTGCCAATGCATGATCTTTATAATCTGATGCTAAAATACCACGATAAACGTAGACCATTCTACGTGGAGTAGAATCTGACCATTCTCTAGATAGAGCATATTTGAGAGTTTTTTTACCCTTTTCAAGTTTTTTCACGTATGCATTAAGTTTTGCAGAAATTAAATTTGATAATTTTGTAGATAAAGTAGACATATCAGGATGTTTTAAAAGTAATAAATCACATAATTGTTTAACTGTCATACCTTGTTGATTTGGGTCATTTTCCCATAATATACCAAAAACTGCAAAAAGCACATCATCATCTAAAGGAGCAGTACGATCAGTAGGACATGAACGTTCACCTGTCACAGGTAAAAGTTTAGAAATTTCAAGAGCTGGTTGTTCTTTTTTAGCTGGTTTGGTAATACCATTATTATCAATTGAACCAGTAGTCCCGGAGGGACCACTGGTTCCATTAACTATACCGCCGGGAGATGGCACTGATGACATATCTTTACTGACGCCCAGAGCGTTGGCGTTGGGCTGAAATATCGGTGAAGCGTTGTTCAACAGCACTTCATGGTCAGCCGTGGGAATCTGCAATGGTCTTGAATTTGTCAAAGCCATCTCAGAGCCAGTCTTTAAGACAATTCAAGCGTGGAACTTGATAATCAAACGACTAGCAAATTTAATTTTAGCAATTTGACTAGCAAATATTTTGTCAAAATAAAGGTTTGAAAAATTATCTGCCAAATAAATTTTGTCAAAAATTTAAAATTAATTTTTCAAAACTTTTCAATATTTTCCAATATGTCCAAATTCACTATAAGCTGTTAGCTTATTACTGCCAGAAGCTGCAAATGGCAATTTCTTGCTGGCTAACCGCCAAGGCGATGAGCCAAATTTTGCAAAAAGTGTAAACAGAGCCAGTCTGGATTCCAGAGGGGCCTGCCTGGACGCTAGAAGGGCCTGTCTGGCTTCCAGAAGGACTCGGCCGCGCGCGCGGCCGAGTCTGCCTGGCGCGTCCGCCTAGCGAGCCTGCCTGGAGGCGGCTGTCGGCGGCAAGAGCAGCACCAATGGCACTGGCAGCTGGAATCTGGCGATTTGCAGACGGGGACCCCATGATCAAATTTAGCCGCCAGCACGCTCCTGTTGCCTGCTTGTGCGTAGCGTGCCTGTGGACGCCACTACACCATGGTCCCCACGCACCCGTGCACCGCCGGTGCACGGGTGCGCCGTCTGCTTTGCCAGCCACTATTATAACCTTAAAACTACCATCAATACCACTTCCCACATCACATCTCATCTCTTTTGATACCTCTGCAATGCTTCCTTTGTTCTTTTGTGCATTTCTGTCCAAGCGCTGTTTGCCGACCAATTCTTTGATATACCAGAAGTTGGCGGCACAAATGTATAATTAACAGAAATGTTCAGTTCAAACGAACAACACTCTTGGAACCATCCTGTTGGTATGTAGATCATCTGTCCTGCGCGCACTTGTGCTTCTATTGGTGTAGTTTTGAAAAAATTTGGCCAATTCTTCGTTATCTTGTCTCTTATTTTTGGTTGCATGTGTGTTTCGAATTCATTGATATGTAAAGCTGCAGTTGGGATCTTTGAACGTTGGGTGGTTGTATTTGTACGTTGTGGGGTTGCATCTGTGGTTGCATCAGCGTTTAATGGTTCCCAATTTGGTGCATTTTCGTTGCGTATGTAATCGATGACTCCTGTGTCGTACACATAACGTATGTCACCGTTCGTGTATAGATTATAGGCATCCTTGGGGCTGAACAGTGTGTATCTCTTGCTTCCGTGTGCCACAATGTGTAAATTTTCTGCATTATCATGGTACAATCCTGTGCTTTTGCCCATAGTTCTATCTGCCCTGGGTACATTATTTCCAGATTCCACGTCTTCACATCTTGATGCGTTGTTCCCCACACACAGACTGATACATTTTGGTATCATGTAATCGACAAAGGTGGGTATGGTCAGTTTGTCGACCATTTCGTGTAATGGTGGTCGGTACAAATCCGTCACAGCCAACCAATCTTCCATATCTGAACCGTCAACATCATCAAAATCATCATACAACGTATCATGTTCAGCAACATCATTCAACGTATCATGTTCAGCCTCCTGATCATCCTCTAGGGCATCACTGTCTGATTCCTCTAGCGACACTCCAAGACCGCCATCGCCAAAAAAATGTTCCTTCTCCTCGTCGTCGCTCTCTTCATTCTCCACATCCTCCCTCGACAGACACAAATCATCTCCCTCCACTATCCTATCCATAAACTCGCCCAATTTCATTCTCGACTTCACCAAACTCTTCTCAACCACAACGATCTGGTCCCTTCCCAGGGCATCTGCTACCCGTTCAGCACTCAAGTCGTCCAGGGGAAACTCCTCCCACAAACCATCAATCACACACGGTCTCCTGGCCTTCACGTACCTCTCAAAAAACGCATCAACCTCACTCGAGCTCCTGGGAAGCGCTACAACATCCAATTGGCAACCGTTCTCGACGGGGAAATAACCGTTGAAACCGCTGTTTTCGCCCCCAAACTTTGCACACTTGCCGCTATGACCACCAGCACCATCCTCAGCGCTTCTCTTGCCCGCCATGCCTGCAATTGCACTGCCCTTCTGCTCCCAAAGTTGCTGGTATTCCACTTCTTTTCTCAGCTCATCGCTTTCCTTATATACAAAATTCTCGCTTTTGCAAAATTCGAGATCCGTAGGAAAAGTTTCCCGAAACGTTCGAGACGTATAAAGAAGAGGAAGCTGTATATTGGATATGTCCTATGGCGGCTGCAGCATTGGGTGTGGGTACTTCTCGTTGGCACCATCGTGTTCAGCGGTCAAAATTGTGTAGAAGAGTGCAGATTTATAGAATGCAAATGTTTTTTTGTTTTATGTAATGCAGATGTATTTATACTGAAAGTTCAAATTGTATAAAGGTTTGTGCATCCCAGGGACGTCCTGGGATGAATACGATGTTGGTTGTGTTTTTTAATTTGTTTGTATGTTTTTGGATTTTCATAATGTGTTAAGTCAACGACGTAAGTCTAGAACAGACATACAGAGTCTATTTGGAATGATTTGGACGTTTTGGAGCATTTTCTGCTGTGTAAAAATCAATTACCATTGCAGAAGATCTCTTTTGATGACCTTTATTGAATGTACCGTTACTCGTTGATAAAGATTCAATTTTTCTATTATTTGATTTTGTTGATGATATTGACCAATTTCTACTTCTTCTTTGTAAACCTCTCTTTGTTGTAAAATCATTATTTAATAAAACTGGAGTTGTTGGTGATGGTAATGGAAATCTTGAATTATTAATTGAAAAAATGCTGGATGTTGATGTATGTGATAAAATTGATGTTAATTTATCACTATGTGGGCTATTTACCGTATCTGGAGTGTTTGAAGAACTTAATCTATCAACAGAACTAAATGGTGATGCAAATGAAATTGATGATGGTGTTGTTGAAATTGGTGATGGACCCCAATAACCATTATTACCATATGAATTTGATGTAAATGAAGAATGATGTTTATGAAATCCGTTACGTCTTTTATTTTCATAATCATTATTGAAAATATCATTTCTTGATTCATCTTCATTATCACTATCATCCAAATCATTTGAAGTCTTTTCATTGGAAGTAGTTAATGAATCCATAAATGTTGTAAATTCTTGTGATTGATAAAATTTCTCTAATTTAATTTGAACAAAATAATTTGTCAATGAATCAATTATAATTTTACTAGTTGTTGATGAATGTAATTGTGGATTCAAATATTTAAATTTAAAAGTTGATGGTAAATTTTCTGTATTTGAAATTAATTCTAAAAGATCGAAACAAATTTTTTTAGTTTTTGAATCTAAATCTAATGAATTTTGAACATTAATCAAAACGTTTGTTTCAGAAAATTTTAAAGCTAATGTAACCAAAATAATTGAACAAATTGATAATTCTGATGGTATTGTTTGAAAATTTAAATTAATATCAAAACATGCTAATTCACATAACATAACTGAACCAATTTTAACTTTATTGATATCTGAAACATCTTGATTTTCATATAATATTGGTAAAGTTATATCTTTATTTGATCTCAAAAATAATGATAAATCGATAAAAGCGTCAAAAGTTGGAGTTTCATATAATGACCAATTAAAAGCCTTAAGTAAATGTAATTCCATTTCACAAAATTGTGATGCAGTATATTGTTTACAACACAAATTACGTAAAACTTCAAGAGTTGGAGTACGATTTTTGGAGTCCCAATATTTGATACTAATCCAAAGTGATGTTAAAGCTAATAATTGATAAATATTGCTTTTAACAATGTATTTGGAAGAATATGAATCCATAATTTGGAAAGTTAAGAATAATGTTGGTGTTGATAATCTCAATCTTGTATGGCAACACATGATAAAATCTAACATTAATGATCTCATTTTATCATTAATTTGTGGTTGTGATTTAAATCTGTTTAAATCAGGTTTATTTGATTGATTTAAATTAAAATTTTTTTCTGTATCAACAAGATGTTTCAATAAAGTTTCACCATATTCCATAATTGAAGATTGATGAGCATGTAATTCTCTTTTCAAAAGGTTTTGATTTTGTGAACTGATATAAGAGACATTTTTCCTAATTTTGGACATGGCAGCTAGATTGGTTACACCATAGAAGATTTTAGAATCATGATTACTTGAAGAATCGTGATCATTTGTAAAATTTTCAACATTAATTGATGATTTTACTTGAATATTTGAATGCATAATAAAGAATGACCAATAGAAAAAATCAATAAAATGATGAAGGGATAAGTGGAATAAATCGATTATGTAGAATAATGAATTCAATGCAATTTTAAAGAAAGAATCAAAGGGAAAGCATTAACTTGTAAAATGTCAATATAACCAAAAATTGACGATAAACAATTGTCAATAATAAATTGTCAATAACCAAAAATGACGACTCAACAATACAATTTGTTGGTATAAACGAGGGAAGCAATATCGAAAGCAAAAAATGCAAATATATATGAGCAACGTAAATTGCAAATAGCGATAGTATCAATATAAATGCAAAGACAGCAGTAACAATATAAATTCAAAGGCGCATAAAATGACAACTCACGACTGGCTTTGACGTTAGTGCATTCACCTACAGAATTGTATGTTAAGAATCCAATCGAATAAAAAATCTTCAAATAATAAATATGAGGAATAAGTTGAATAGAATGTAAGTGAAACAGCTTGGAACCAATGTTATATACCAGCTATATATTTCAAAAAGCCCCAACACAGTTCAACACGGTTCAACACAGTTGAACACAGTTGAACACAGTTGGCAGTGATCGCTGCTGAAGCTAGCAAGAGCCAAAATGCTACAGCGAAGGGCATTGTGGGAAAGGCATTGCCAATTAGCAGTACCACTTGAACACGTCGCTGGTGAAAGCAATTAGCAGCCATCAGTTGCAAGTTTTTTTGCCAACTTGGTGCAAATGGCAGTGTAAGTTGAACTTGCTTGCCCAAATCAGCATTTTTAAAGAAAATTTTTCAATTACAACTCGATTTGGTGCAACAAGTTTTTGCCAAATTCTGTTTGATGACAATTTGTTCTGTAACGAGTTGAACAATGAGTCGTGAAACTGAATGTGGATGGTTAAAGTCACCGTGAAGTTGACAACTGGCAGTAAGAACAGTTTGATGTTGGGATGTAGAGGGTTACACTAACACTGTCGAGACAGTAGAGATTCTGTAGATGCTCTAAAGATGCTCTAGTTCTACGTATTGTATGTACTTTTGCTCTATCTACTGTATGTATTCTTGAGCAGCACTTTCTTGTGCCTCAGATCTATCACTATGGTAAGAGGACAAGTCTGCAAGATGTTCGAGAAGCAGTGACCTTTACAGTTAGTGTGAAGGTCACAATTACTGTGAAATGGACGTGTTAAGGCCGATGTTTCTAGTGGGGTCCAACTTGATCGATTGGCTGTTTTATTACTTGAATGTGTGTTAATGTTACTTGAATGTGTGTAGACGTGAATTGTACAGCAGAGTGACAGCTGTTCTCTTGTTTTTACTCTGCCACCCCCAGGGTCGATAAGTAATTAGGTTATTCAATATTCGATAATTAAAGGTATTCAGATATGTAGTGCTGTGGATCAGACATTGATGTCATGTAAGTTATCAGTCTGAAGTTATCAGTCTGAACTTAATACGTTGTAAGTTAGTGCAAGTTATCTTAGTTATAGTGTAGGTTAAATGTCTACGTGCAAGTTATCTTAGTTTCTGTCAGTACAAATTGTGTAGACGTATTGCTTATAAAGATGCAAGTGCTAGCTGGACAGCATTGACTTCAAGAACAAATTCATGTAGAGTGCACCTGAACTGAGTTCAAGAGATGGAGTTAAGCTTTGGTGCACTCACCTGATAAGTTTAATAAGTGAACCGATAGCTAAGTTATCTTGTAAATTTAAGCTCAGGTTATGTAGGATATGATCACTACAATATATGATCAATCTACAATATATGATCCATCTACAATATATGATCCATCTACGATAATCTACGATAATCTAAGACAATCTACGACCATTTATTCACTATTTTTCTTCTTGTCTCGTACATTTTAATAATTTAATTTTTGGTGAATACATTGCCATTCCAGTCTGAATAAATCTTAGTGACCATAAACTATACCACTACTCTTGAAACATGTCAAGACATTACTTTTAATCTAGACATTATATATACTTACATACTTCTTACCAACTTCAAATCATCCAATGTGTACTGCGTGAAGAAATTATCTGTACCTTGTTGCAAAATCTTTTCCGTAGCTACATGGCCCTGGATCCCCAGAACGATATGGATGATGCCCTCTTTACACCTTTCATGTAGAACGATATTTTTAACAGACTTCTGTCCCAGAGTCCATAGCGTTTCAATCACAGAATTGTAAAAATCATAGTCCCCTGTTCTAGTGTTCTTTTCCATCGAGACCACCAGAAACGAAAATATACCCACTGCTGCAACCTTCAATGAATTGTTATTGATCAAATGAATATTATAGAGCTTAGCGTATGCCCCTTTGAAGTTGAACTTCCCGCCAATCTTCACATTTGATTCGAATAAGCGCACTAGGAAATTGATACATGAAATGGTAAACTTTGTCTGATCAAATTCTGATGATCCAGTAATGGTGCTTTTCTTTGTTGTACCTTGCGATGACAGAGTATGTGCAGAGGGAATTATTCTTATCAGATCATTAATCACTTCCAGCTTTTCCAATGAATTGACTAAAATTTTATTGTAGTAATTTAAAAAACAATCGATGGCTGATTTGATTTGAGAATCTGTTGAATGTATGGCACCAGCAGATAATGCATAACCTTTCCAGAAATTTTTATTTCTACCATTGAAATATGTGTGTTGGAAGAGTAAGATTTGACTGTTGAATTCTTGATCCTTGTCATATGCAAAATCATAAGCTTTACATAAAACCTCAAATGAGAGTACCCTCAACGAGATAAGTGGTTCACCTACAAGCCTTATCAATGATTCTATCATTTCTTTTGTATCAAACTTATCATTGTTCCAAAAATATTTCCAGTTGTTGCTGATGATCCTGACAGCTTCGGTTCGAACAAGTCGACCAACATCACCTTGTTCTGTAACCGTATAATCATTCAAACACGAAACGATAACATTCAAGATATCCACATTTTCTGTGTTGATTAAACTTCCAAGTTTTAGATTGAGTGCTTCCAAAAGTTTTGCTTTGCATTGTGGGGTTAACAAAGTTAAATGGTGCTTTAAAGATGTGTAGAAATAGGATGAGTTCGTGAAAGGTAACAGATAACAACTCAAAATATTTTGGAAACTTACGTACTTGTCAAACGTTTGCCAAAATTTCGGTTTAACCGAGATATCACAGAATCTAGTATCATCATGAGATAATTGTTCAATTACTGAACTGAAGTAAATTTCAAAATCATTAAAATAGTTAGATTCTGTTGGAACATTTCTTATCAACATCAACATAAGATCAGCATCCGATTGACTTACAGTATATTCAAAATTATTCATTAATGAATAATTCCAGTATTTTATAATAGCTACATGCTTGAAAAGTTCAATCTCATGGGTTGCTTTTGTAATTGCTTTTGGTTTGAATAAGATTGCTACACATTTATTCAAATTCATTGTAAATATTTGAGGATTTAAAAATGCATTTACCTCAATCAACAAAGACATAAATTTGGCTGCTACTATTGGGGTATTGATACTTTCAGCAGCATCAATGATAGTTTCTTGCACAAAACTTACTGATTCATCATTATGTTCCGATAATTTTTTCACAGCTATTATCGTCTGTTTGACTGTTATCAGATGCTTATTTTGAACGATACTATAATTAATCAACCAATTTATGACAAATTGAAAACAATCGGGATATTTTTCATGGAATAAATCAAATAGAGTTACGATATTCTCATTCAATGTCTCTTGAGAATGATTGATTCGCAGATCAATAAGTTTCATTATTGTAATATTATCCAAAAATTTGTAACCATATCTACCTAAAATTTCTTGTAATGCTGCATAAGCAGATTTTCTTATAACCAAATCATGATCAGTGATTGAGCATAAAAGTATATTAAGGAAATTTTTTTTGGCAATATCAAGTGGTAAATTCTGACATCTACTAAAAGTCCAACAAATAAAATTTGAAGCGTCTCTGACTTGAGTACCTTTGATTTGGTTTAAGTGTTGCTGTTGAAAATGCGAAACATGTGGAATGATATGGGTGAATATATCATCACACAAGTATTTTTCGTTGTTTACAATATATTTACCATTTTCTGCGATAAATAATAATAATGTATGCAATTTATTGACGTCTATCAGGTCCCATGATTGAGATAATATTGTAGTTGTTTCAGTTATGCAGTGTGATAGTAAATTTAATATCATTTCATGATCGTCAAGATCTGTATTGATGTATTTGATTAATTTAGCAAAACAATGAGCAATTTGAAATCTAAAATCAGTTGAATTAGAAGATAGATTATTGAAAAAAAAATCAATTATTGATTCAAGAGATTCCCAATTTTCATAAAATATATTAATTTTAAACAGTTTTGTCAATATTTTACAGGACAACAATTGATTTTCGTTATTGAGAAAATGTTGTGTTAGTTCGATGGTTTGTGAATTGAATAAAAACGTATATTCTTGTTGTTGTTTATGAATTATTATTTTTAGTAGACAATTCCATGTCAAGGTATTGATATTAGCATATTCTGAATGAAATAACTCGTAGTCTCTGCTCAAGAGTTGCGCATGAATATTAGAAACGATATGTGTCAATGTCAGAGAAGCGTTATATGGAGAGACTTTATGGTAGATATCGGTACTATTTGGTAGTTTAAAAGGGGACATTACCAGTACGTTTAACCAAGACAGAAGGAGATAATCCAGTTCCCATTCATTCGAATCATTTAATGAATCTAGTATATCTGATAAGAAGTAAATATCGGAATTTAAATTTTGGAAAACATTTTTCCAACCAAATACTCTTGCAAAGATGTAAAACAATTTTGCTATGCCGATCTGTTGATCATTCAATTGGTTGAAGATATTGCAAGTTAATTTTTTAATCCATGGATGGAGGTAGTTGTTGCAAGCATGTGGATCTTGCTGAAACTGATCTATGATCAAAGAGACTGTTTTGAATGACTCTGGGTTGAGGTTGTTCAGTGCGAGTGTAACACTATCAATCAGTTCATCGATGGTGTGGGTGTATATCAATGACATTGTTTCACTGGGTTAGAATGTTATTGTATGTAATTTGTAAGATGTTTCTTGTATAGTGGGTGGTCGCGTGATCACACATGTTTACGCGACGAGCTGACGCGTAAACATAAGCGCGGACATCTTTGATGCTCATACGAACAGCCATTCGTACACACTTCAAACTCTATGTTGCTTTGCTTGCTGTATTGTGATTGCTGTCAGACTGCTTGGCCCATAGTATTGAGTGTCTATCGGGCTGTTGTAGAGTAGTGAAGAATAGTAAAGAAAGAATTGTAAAGAAGAGTAGTGAAGAGAAAACTGTAAAGAAGAATTGTGAAGGAAAGTTTGTAAGGAAGTTTGTAAGGAAGTTTGTAAGAAGAATTTTGTAAAGTGAAGTGAAAAAGAGAAGAGCCGCTGAGGATCAGGGCTCCTTTATATACGCCAGATTTCCGGTGGCGAAAATCAGGGGCGGAAAAGGGTGCAGCCGCCGGGAGGGTAACCAAATGCCGGTTCGGCATCACAATCTACGAACGTCACAGCACACGGCGTCGCGAAACACGGGATCACACTTCACGGGATCACCCAACACGAAAAAGCGAGATCACGGGACCATAAACATTTCACGTGCATAATCACGGAACACGTATCACGTATCACGTGCGCAGCACACGTGATTGACATGTGGTGCACGGGCCACCCGGACACCGCGCACCCAGTAATTCCATTTCCAGCTGACATTCGCCAATTCTCATATGGTGATGAACATTTAAAAATTTGCACCACCGGTGATGAGCAATTTGCCATAATAAAGAGACAAATTGTGAAAAATTATGCAAAATTATTCAAATTGGCGAAACTTTTACTCTGTGTGTTGACAACAGTTTACCATTGCAATTATCAAATTTTCACAAAATTGTCGACAATTGATCATATATAAAGGTTTTGATTAACAATTTAAAGTCCGGGAAATGTCTTAATATTATGAGTTGCACTCAATTGAATTATTCTCGTTCTTCTCGTTCTTGTTCTTGTTATTAGCTTTAGTAG
Organism: Yueomyces sp. D-C8-1; assembly: GCA_031771845.1. Taxonomy (NCBI): domain Eukaryota; kingdom Fungi; phylum Ascomycota; class Saccharomycetes; order Saccharomycetales; family Saccharomycetaceae; genus Yueomyces; species Yueomyces sp. D-C8-1. Next base: position 65,780 of record JASCNY010000020.1, read on the forward strand.
ACCAGCACAAATCATAATGGAATCCAGATTGCAAAGATTAACTACCTTGTCCGTTGACACCGGTAAGAACATTAGAAAGACCGGTATTATTGGTACCATTGGTCCAAAGACCAATTCTCCAGAAGCCATGGTTGCTTTGAGAAAAGCTGGTTTGAACATTGTCAGAATGAACTTCTCTCACGGTTCTTACGAATACCATCAATCTGTCATTGAAAATGCCAGAAAATCTGAAGAAATTTACCCAGGTAGACCATTGGCTATCGCTTTGGATACTAAGGGTCCAGAAATCAGAACTGGTACCACTACCAACGAAGTTGATTACCCAATCCCACCAAACCATGAAATGATCTTCACTACCGATGACAAATATGCCAAGGCTTGTGATGACAAAATCATGTACGTCGATTACAAGAACATTACCAAGGTTATTGCCCCAGGTAAGATCATTTACGTCGATGATGGTGTTTTGTCTTTCGAAGTTTTGCAAGTCGTTGATGACAAAACTTTGAAGGTTAAATCCATGAACGCTGGTAAGATCTGTTCCCACAAGGGTGTTAACTTACCAGGTACCGATGTCGATCTACCAGCTTTGTCTGAAAAGGACAAGGCTGATTTGAGATTCGGTGTTAAGAACGGTGTTCATATGATTTTTGCCTCTTTCATCAGAACTGCTCAAGATGTTACTACCATCAGAGAAGTTTTGGGTGAAGATGGTAAGGATATCAAGATTGTCGTTAAAATTGAAAACCAACAAGGTGTTAACAACTTTGACGAAATCTTAAAGGTTACCGATGCCGTTATGGTCGCTAGAGGTGATTTAGGTATTGAAATTCCAGCTCCAGAAGTTTTGGCCGTTCAAAAAATGTTGATCGCTAAATCTAACTTGGCTGGTAAACCAGTTGTTTGTGCTACTCAAATGTTGGAATCCATGACTTACAACCCAAGACCAACCAGAGCTGAAGTTTCCGATGTTGGTAACGCTATCTTGGATGGTGCTGACTGTGTTATGTTGTCTGGTGAAACCGCTAAGGGTAACTACCCAGTCAATGCCGTTACCACCATGGCTCAAACTGCTTTGATTGCTGAAAACGCTATCCCATACCAAGCTAACTACGATGACATGAGAAACATGACTCCAAAGCCATTCTCCTCTGTTGAAACCATTGCTGCTTCTGCTGTTGCCGCTGTTTTCGAACAAAAGGCTAAGGCTATCATCGTCTTGTCCACTTCTGGTACTACCCCAAGATTGATCTCTAAGTACAGACCAAACACCCCAACCATCATGGTTACCAGAAACCCAAGAGCCGCTAGATTCTCTCACTTGTACAGAGGTATCTACCCATTCGTCTACGAAGGTGCTGAAAAGGCTGACTGGACTGAAGATGTTGAAGCTAGATTGGACTTCGGTATCAAGCAAGCTTTAGAAGCCGGTATGGTCTCCAAGGGTGACACCGTCGTTACCGTTCAAGGTTTCAAGAAGGGCTCTGGTCACTCTAACACTATGAGATTGATCACTGTCTAAAATGCTTCTTAATTTAAATTTATTTCCTTTGGGACAATTTTATATTTTAAGATCACTTTATCAATAGTTATATACGAACAAACGAGTTTATGAAATGCGTTTTTCAATTCAATTCTATGAGTATTATATTTCACATTCAAGCATCAAACTTCTTGCCTTTATATACCTTCTTGTTAGCTTTGAATTACTGACACATATCACGTGAACTGTCATCATGATAACTTTAGATACACTTCTCATCCTGACTTGTAGACGCTGATGCTAGGCACATTTCGTATATTCTTTATATTGGTAGCTCTGAAATTTGATTACATTAAATTACTTATCCTTTCTCATGTGCTCTTCCCTTGGTGGCGCCCTTGTCAACGCTCTGTACGGCTTTCCGGTTACTCTCTTCCCTCTTATAAATGCTTCACCACCATCCATGAAATCTACTTGTGACGATCCATTGATTAATAAATAACTCTGTCGATTTATTATTGGTATCAATCTTGTGAGCATGATTTTTTCCCAAGTTTCGATACCTTCTTGCCCTGATGTACGTCTACGTATCGAATAAGTTCTCACAATTTCTTCAATTCTCTGTATCAACATCACAGCTCTATATCCCATATTGGCCTCTAGCGCACTTCCAATGAATTCTTCCAAATGCAGTATGTCTCTGTCTGTAACAGGTTTACCTTCGAATGTTTCGTATATCCATTTCTCAAAATTATTCATGATGTTTGTAAAATCGTCTGTACCTTGGAAATTGACTGGATCCATAAACATATTGGCTGATCCACCAGTATAACCTGCAAATTCTGCACCATCGTCATCATTCGAAGCATCATCTTGATTAAATGTTAAATAGACATTTTCTTTATCGTTCTTCCCGAGAGAATATTTATTGCTTTCAAACTTTTTTTGAATTACCAAATGTTTTGTGACTTCCTCTTGCATAGACAATGGCAAATTTTTCATAAATTCTAATTCCTCGGCTGTCAGTTCATATCGAACCTTTGCTCTTTCATTATTTTTTGGTTCTGGTATAGTTTCTGCACCTTTCAACATTTCACCAAAGACCAATTGTCTTCTCACATCTTTTATACCCTGTGGCTCTGGAGACTCACTTGTTTGCTTTTCAGGTGTTTTGAAGAGAATATGTTCTGAAAAATCAATGTTTGGTTTTCTCTCCCTTGGCAGAACTGTCTTATCAGAGCCTGATATGATTTTTTGAAAAGGTAGGGTCAATTGGTTTTTCTTCAAGTTAATATCCACCAAATTTGTAAAATGAATAGCCACTCCTCGAATGTCCTCTGGAGGACATCCAATTGACCTAAACATATTCTTGACTTCTGATAAAATTATTCCAGCATCATTAGTAGGGATCCCTAGTTTATTTGATTTATTGATTGGAACACATTCCCCCATACCTAGAAATTTTGCAGGTTCAATGGGGGCATTTTCAGCCCTCTTCATAATTTTTAAATTTACTTGAGAGGTTTTTTTCCCAAGCTCATTTAAACGAGCAATTAAATATTGCACACATCTTTCGAGATAAGTATCAACTTGATTAATTGAATTGAAACGAATACCCCAGTTGATATCTATGGACAAAGATTTACGTTCAAAAGCATTAATAGGGTCATAAACTATTTTCAAGCTTTCTTCATCATCTTTCCCATCCAAAGCTGATTTGATCTTATGACCTGCTTTTTCACCTAGAACTTGTTTCAGTGATTCCAAGTTCACCTGCTCTCTATAATCATAAAGTGTCTTACATGAAGGGTATCGTGCTTGTAACTTGTATTTCATATGACGACCAATTCCACGAATGTCATCAATTTGGAAACTGTTCCAGAAATCTGGGTCTGGGATCACCTCTTCATCAGCAACATAAAATCCATTAGGTTTAGCCTTTTTCAATGCTAATTTTGCTAAAGTCAGTGAATTACCACATCCTACACTTACCGTACATCCTCCAGTACTTTCAAATACCATTTTACGGATTCGTTCACACAGAACATTATTTTGTATGTTATTTACTGGACTTCTTACCAGAACACAAATGACTTCATCAATAGAAATAGGTAAAGTCATACTGAACAGATTCATGCCTCTAAGAGTCTGATAAAGTTGCTCAGATTTTGACTGTATCTGAGGAAAATTATATGGCAAACATACAAGTTTTACTCCTGGGGGACAGAGTTTTTCTGCACGAGATACCCACATACCATTTTTGATACCATAATCTCTGGCAACATAATTACAACTTGCAATTTCTGAACTTTGTCCACCGTGACATACTACTATGGGATCAACGTTGATATCACATTTTATGTTTCGATTCATCAATACAGATACGGTAGCAAAAAAACAATCAAAATCGATATGGAAAAATGTGATGTCTTCGTTTTTCTTTGGAATCATTATTGGGTTGAACGTTTCTATAAACTGTCTTCTAAGGTCCATTTTCCAAGTGGATAGGTGGTGCAATCTCGAATTTGCATAGTAATTTTCTATAAAATTAGGGTCGTTACAATCAATATTTCTAGAATTTTTGGTTATTGTAGAATAATCCAATTGTCCTTGGCCATAATTCACATTTTGCACCAATGAATAATTCTGCCAGGGCAACAGTTTACCGCATTTGATAGATTCCACAATCCAACTGGGTCTGACGACTTTATACTTCATGAACTCAATTTTCTTCTTCAAGGGAATATTATCTGCTATGATATGTGTTACACTCCTCTTAGCACTGAGGTAATGCTGAAACCTACCGCCATGGATCACTATAAGTTGGTGCAACTGAAGTCTTCCGGGACGGGTATACCCATTGATATAGATTGAAAGGCCTTTGAAAATCTGTAACTTGGAGCCACCATGTGCCTCTCTGAACCTCTCATCATTAGCCTCTTGGTTCAACTCTTTGTCTCTGAAATATTCACCTCTGCTCTGGTAATCTACTGTTTTGGGCAGATCTGGTACATCAAACCTAATATCAGAAGACTCAAACTCGTCCACTGAGACTCGCGACTCTACATCATTTCCCACAGCGGATTCCCTCTGGAATGGCGACTCTTTCCTGGTATCTTTAGTTGGCGATGAAAGAATATTTATGGTACGGTTACTGCCAGAATCCATGACCCCATTTTTGCTTGTGCTTATTCCAATGAAATCAATATTGAAATCAAAGCAAACACCAGCCCTACTGATCAGTTTTGAGCCCAATCAAGCTGGATTGAACGTCTTTTAGAGTGTTTGTTAAAATTGAAGGTTTTCCACTAAGCTCATCTCACTATAAAAGTTGATTCGGAGTTGGCGACAGTAATAGAGAGTGTCACAAATAAATGGTAAATATTGCTGAGACACTTTAATTTACTAAATATGAGTTGAGTGTGTTGTTGATTGGCAGCAGATGAGTCAGATACGAGTTGAAATTTGAAATCAGCGAGCTCATTTCCACTAGTGCCTTCACTCCCAACAGACACTTCGTTCTCTTTATCTTCATTAATCGCTTCTTTCTCTTTATCTTCATTAATATACAGTATATATATCGAGTGTATAAGATGAATAATACATACGCCATGAATCATCTATATTTGCGTATATTCTATTACTCCAGTAGATTATCATTAGTTCTGTTTTGTAAAGTTTTTCCTGTAGTTTTGACTTGGATAAAATTATCTTGCAGAAACAATACTTAGTCGTACAAATCTTCATCCAATCTAGCAGCTGGATTTGTTTCAATAAAGTCTAGAGAAACTTTATGACCCAATAATTCTCTAATATTTTGTACTTTATATTTGATCATAGTTGGTCTCTCTAGGGACAAACCGAAACCCAATACTCTCAAATTTCTTGGTAAACCCATTGGTTCAAGCATTTCTGGTCTGAACATACCGGAGTTACCAATTTCGACCCATTTACCTAGACCTTCATGGTAAGAGAAAATTTCCATTGATGGTTCAGTGTATGGGTTATAAGTTGGTTTGAAACGTAAACCAGTGACACCCATTTTAGCGAAGAAATCTTCCATAAATTTAATCAAATCACCTAATGTGATGTTAAAATCGGCGATAACACCTTCAACTTGATGAAATTCTGCTAAATGAGTAGCATCAACTGCTTCGTTACGGAAAACACGATCAATAGAGAATAATCTTGTTGGTCTTGGATTTTCAGCTAAATCATGTAACATCTTTGTTGAGATAGCTGTAGTATGAGTTCTTAAAACTAATCTTTGACATTCATCTTCTTTCCAATTGTAACGATAACCGATGGAATCAAATTTACCATTTTCATGCACAGCTTTGATATTATCCATATAAGTTTTATCATCTGGTAAATCAGCAGTCAATGGATCTTTAACGTAAAAAGTATCTTGCAAATCACGAGCTGGATGTTGTTGTGGTACATAAAGAGCATCAAAATTCCAAAAACCTGTTTCAACATATTGATTTGATGGCATTTCAGTGAACCCCATTGAGAAAAAAATTTGTCTAAATTCTTCTCTAACTTTATTCAATGGATGCAAAGCACCTGAAGAGACGTGCATACCTTCAGAATTGAAATTGTATGGTTTAAATTTGGCATCTTTGTAAGAACCAGTAACGATCATATCAGAAGTGATATCTGTCTCTAATTTAGTCAATTCCAATGAGAAATCCGTACCTTTAACAACGGAATAATCAGTTTGTTTCTTTTGAACGATCAATTTTCTTTTTTTCAAATCAGCTAAAGTTTTGGAATCGATAGAATCGTAATCTTTAGCAATAATTTTCTGCAAAAGTGATTTAGTCTCATCAATTGGAGCGGAATCTTTAACTTTATCGCTCAATTCCAATTCATTTTCCTTGTTTTTGACGATCCAACCATTTTTGAAAGCACGAGCTTGACCAACTTTACCGTTGGAACCCATCTTCCCCATGACATCTTTAATCTGTAACTTACCCAATTCATGGATCAAATTGTACAGAACGATCTCGTGAGACCCGTTACTCACCACATCGTCACCTTCTGGGGTCAAATCATAGTGCATAATATCGTGTTTCGTGTACTCCAGCTTACCGTGAGCTTTCAAAGAGTTCAGCACAGACAGAACATCCTGTGAATCAACATTGGGGAATTCTTTCAAAGTGGACTTAATTTCGCCCAATTGGCCCAATTTTTGCAGAATTTTCAGCTGAAACTCACTCATTTTAGCGCTGCCGTCTCCACAAACCGTACTCTCGTCCAGACACTCTTTGGAATTCCAAACAGCCAGAAAAAGCTCTCGAGATGCTCTTTAAATGTGGTTTATTAGGTTGTTGAAATGCTCTTTGAAGGCGGAATCTTGAAAAATTTTTCAGTGTGGCAGCTGGCCGTCACGTGAAGTTGCAAGAATATATGAATTGTACAGGTCAACGAGGTGGTTAAGAGCGTTGGGAGGCCCATTGGCAGGGCTACGATGCGATTGGGCCAGTGTGGATGCGTTGAATAGATTTGGCAGCTTTGGTTGCCCCAGAAATGGCTTCCCAGAGAGTTCAGAGTACAAAATGCATGAAGTACTCGTACCTCGTGCATTTTGCACTCGTTCTTCATGCATTTTGCATTGCTGTCAATGTTGTTTGAGTTACGTGACAAGAGTGAAGCCATTGGTTACTTGGTATAAAACCTGCAATCGCGGTTGAGCGATGCAAATTCTGAATCTCCAGATTCGAGCGGCGATGCCGGCAAAACGTACTAAACTCAAGTTATAGCAAACTTCGTACGCTGATTCCAATGAGAACACCCATTTGACACCCAAACCAACGCAAATAGTACTTCAATGGCTCTGATGGCTGCTTTGTATGGCTGAGATGCGATGAGATGGAAAATTTTTGTCGCTTCCGAGAATTAATAGTGAAAAAAAAAAATTAACCACATCAAAAATAAAATGTACTTGTAGAAACGCCTTTGGATTGTGCATTGTGGTACGTAGTTGAGGTCGAGTGAGTGTGGATTGGTAGTGTGCAAATTGGCGAAAAAAGCAAGTTCAATTGACTTTTTTACGTTGAGATTTGGTGCAGAAAGAGATAAATTTGTTTCCGTCAGATCAAATTTTGATAAAATGTTCTTGGATGAAGAATTTTATCGTGCACAGGCAAGGATACCGCAACGGTTGAACAAACATGTTATTTTCGGTGGGATTGATCTGATGTTTCAGCCAGATTTTATCAAAGAGAATAATATTCGTTATTTTATTGGTAGTAGCGTTGCAACTAATGAATTGGCATCAATGTGTAATATCAATGAACACAGTCCATTCGTGTACAATCCGAATTGTTTGATATTGAATTTTGATCATTTATTTGAATCGAATGCGGCATTGGATGATATAACTGCAAATTTTATCAAACATAATACAGAAATGATTCAAAAAATAATTAGCTCTGTCGTTGAAGGTACTACTTGTAACGGTGCAGACTCAGAAGATAGGATAAAGATAAAAAAATTAATTTACGGTGATATATCACATTATTATAATACCAGTACATTTAACGATCAGTACAAGGAAAAATTTGTTGCATTTAATGATTTAATCACAATTTTAAAATGGTTTGATCCCAATGACGGTAAAATCTTAATTTTTGGTAAAGATAACTGTGACGAACCAATGTACACATTACTCGTATCACACGTATTGAAGAATAATCCAACTTATAAAGCTCGTGAAGCATTGACATTCGTCAAATCATTGAGGAACACAGACCAACCAATGAAAGATGAACGTATATACTGGTGCAGTGGACTGGTGGATTTCTATAAAGAAGTAAGAGCCAAAGAGATCGATTGGGGCCTAAACTCTGCAATGTACGGCAAACCACATCGCAATTCAACGCAATACTACAACAATCCCATCTCTTACCATCACTACAACGCCAAAAAGGCCGCAGGATCAGGATCTGAACAGAGGAAGAGAATAACCGATTTGCCGTCACCAGCATCTTCATATTCATCAATGGCCATTGCGACTGCCGATTGCAAATCGAAGAGGTCTAGAAACGATTGATGTGTATCTATTGTATATTTATTCAAACTACAAAATCATATGTGCTACCATCTGGATATAACAACATGTATATATGAATAATATTCTGTATAACAGGTGAAGCCTTTTCCCAAAAATTTTTGTCAGTTAAGCTGGAATAAATATTAGGACCAAGAGTTATTGAATAAATATTTGGACCAAGAGTTAATGAATAAACATACCAATCCAACTGTACAATAATACTAGGACACTTCCAGAGCTTATTACACTTTTCACGCCGCCAGCAGGAATCGAACCGGCGCCGTGCAGCGTGATCTGTCAAATTTTTTAGCGATGAGCTCTTCTCATAGTAAATATTGAAAAAACTGCAACTTCCACTATAAAAGAGATACCAACTTTGAAGCCCAGCAGCGGTCGAAGAAGTCTTAGTTGCACGTCCAGATTGTTATTAAAGTGATTGCCGCGATGTTCTCTATCAAACGGTCCGCTGAGAGCGCTAGAAACGCCAGTTTCGTCAAGAAACACAGGAAAACGATCAACAATCCAGTCGATGACGAGACTGGATTGTCCAATTGTATAGTACGCACCACCATAGCGCTGTATGTGTCCATTGCACCTATGTATGCGTCTTCTCCCCTCGAAGGTATTGTCAAACAGCATCTGAATCCCATGATTATGAGGCATAATTCGACCGTTAACGGTGTCATTTTGGGTTATGAGAATTTGAAGATACTGGATTCGAATCCATTCGTTGACGATTCGACAGATTATAATTTGGTGAACGTTTCACCAGATACACCATTTTCGTTTACGTGGGTCAGCGTGGATTTGTACGTATGGCAACCAAGTATTGGTGATATAATTGAAGGTTGGGTGTTTATGCAATCAGTTTCTCACATTGGGTTACTGATTCACGATGCATTCAACGCAAATATCAAAAAAAATTTCATTCCTGAAGATTGGACTTTTATAGAAAATGAATTTGATGAAGAGGAAGATGTTGAAGATGAACAAAGTGCTGAAAGCGAAAATAGCAATACCACGAGTAATAAAGAGTCAAATAACGAATCTGCATCAAAAAATTTCATGACACGTTCACCTGGTTATTGGGTTGACGGTGATGGTAAACGTATAGACAACAAATTAAAATTTCAAATAAGAAATATTTTCACAACTGGAAGAGTCATATCAATTGAAGGTAGTTTACTATCATCATCTGGTGAAAGTCTATCACCAGCTGAAAAATTACCTGTAATTTCAAATAAAAAAATTGTTTTTGATGATGAAGTTTCTGCTGAGAATAAAGAGAGCCATAAGGATCTTGATCTACCTGAAATCAAAGAGAACGGTGAAGAAGTCATCTATGAGCAAAACAGTAGTGATGATGATGAAGATAGCTCTAGTGATAGTGACTAAAACATAGAGAAACTGTAATTTTAATATGTACATTATTTTAGAATGCATTAAATAAAATCTTGATTCAAATCTGATCAACATATTCGTACCTCTATGCGTACAATACGAAGGATGATACTTGAATTTCAGCGAGAGTAACGACAATATTGACACTGATTATAAAATAGATAAAACTAATTGGAACTAACTTGGAATATTATATGTAAATGCAACAAAAAAGAATATAAAAAACGTGGATAACCTGTAAATGTATGATGTAAAATGAACGATTAATGTCTCAAAATGTGAATGGTTTAAATCAAAAATTTTGTAAAATTATTATCCTTCAACCATCCAACTTTTTCAAAAGCTGCATAGAGTCTTGATGCTTTATTTACATCAATTCTGCATGCCTTCTGCGCATCTGTTCTTCTGAATGGCAGACCCTTCCTGAGTCGACAAACTTTTTCTAAGAAGAGTCTTCTCTTGGAGTCCAAGTACAAATCGCATGGCAATCTTAAAATTTGTGCCAAAATTAATTCAGCAGGATGCAATTTGTACTTCAAGGGATCATCTGATAGATTCATTGGAGAACCTTTCCATTCAACTTTCAAACATTTGCTATTATTTGATGGCAAAGTTGAAGTTGGTGGTGAATAATCTGGCAATTTCTCCCAGGAAGATTTGGGCACATAGTGTGTATTGCCATGTAAAAACGTTACAGAAGCCAATGGAGATGCCGATGAAGGTGTTGTTTTACGTACCCTTCTCAAAGCAGAATTTTTGTGTAAGTTTGATTTAGGGTGACGGCCTCGATGAGTGTTTGATGAACTTGGGAAATCATCAGTTTCTGAAACACCTGAATTGTACTTTAGAGAAGAGTTTCTTGTCACCTTTCTTGCTGTAGGTTCAGAAGAAAAATTATTTTCATCTTGGAGTTGTCTAGGAATATGATTATAATGGATCTTGGAATTATGAGAACCGGTTTGTCTGAACAGTCTGTAGTTTGATAAAAACTCATGTATAGAGTGTCTGTACCTCTTGGGTGTGAGGCCATGATCCCAATTTGATTTGACTAGGATAGCATCAGAAGGAATCAAATTGACATCTTTAAGACTCCATGGGCTCACAAGATCCCAATTGTCTTCATTGTTCAATTTGAAAATGTTTGGTGAAAGTGGTGGTGATGGAATGATTCTGCCATTCTGCAGACCAGTTTTACGGCCTTGCAGAGCGTTCAAATTGGAATCTTCTTGCAAAGCATTCAAATTGGAATCAGAATGTGCAATTTTGGCATAATTATTCACCAATTGCTTGCCAAAAAATGCATCTTTGCCCAGCATGGACCTGGATGTCAATGGGACTGAATTAAATGCTCTGACGGATGCATTAGCCTCTAGTTCATCGCCAATTGACGAAACCAGCTTGTTTGGTCTGAATTGCACCTGCGCATTGCAGCTTACATTCAATTGGGCCTGTTCAGGCCTTGGCGAATGCAAACTCATCGTAAAGAATATGAATTATCGAAGTGGTATATGTACTCGAATTTTTGTTAAACTTATCTAATCGTGATTGTGTCTGCTGGGTCTACAATTCAAGATGACACAATATATCCTGGCTCAGTCTCCAACATACATACATATATATATATATATTTATATGCAAGATTACACAATCAGAATAATGCGACAAATCCAGAGCTGACTACTACATATACACACTGACAAATTACATACTCCATACTGCATTGCCATCACGTCCTCCACTATCAGATTCGTTACAAATGTGGATGAGCAATTAAAGTTTGACCATCCCTTCTGCAACCATCACCACACTCACGCTATCCACCAGATCGTGGTGAAGCTGGCCAGCAGACCAACATCGATCGAACGATAAGTGGTCCAGCTGAACTGATGTGGTAGGTTGAGATAGATTTATAGACATATGCAGTTATTGACACCTAACAATTACGTTTAACGACCAACTCCACACGATAGTCACGGAACCACCAGCCAGGTGGTGTGGACGTGGATGACAAGACTCCTTGCGATATTAATTCTGAAATGGATCGATTGGTCCTGGATGTCGTGTTGATATCGCAGTTTGGATGTATTTTTAGTGGTGCAAAGTCGCAAATTGCTGATTTTACCAAGAACAGCAGATTGGCAGACTCTGAGTCAAGAAATGTATAATTAATCGTGGCTTTACAGCCCGGACTTGATCTTAGCTCAGCCTTGGCATTGTGATATGTATAGTCAATTTAGTAGTGTTTTTTAGAAATTGGTATTATTATAGTGTAGTTAATTAACGAGCGAGACTGCTGATATACTTATATAAGTAATGATAAGTAGAAAAAAAAGCAATGGGCTCTTGGATATACTTACAACTCGTCGAAATCGTAGTCATCAGAGCTACATTCTGGCTGTGGTGGTGGTGCTGTCTCGATCTCTTGTTTATTTGCAATTTGACGCTCGACGATGCTTGATAATTCTTTGTATCTTGCGGTGTCGACGGTCAACGGTTGCAATAGTCGTTTCTTCAATAACATTATCTTGACCTCGTCTTGGAAGTCGTTCACTAGGTCCTGGTCGATGTTTGTTAGCGACAGGACGTTGCTCGAGAGCCTCTGGTAGTGTACTCGTAGTTTATCACCGCCGTTTATTCCTCTGAGCGTATCCAAGTTGATCATGAACCCAGGATGGATGTTGTAAAATTTATGGTTCCTCTTGGGCAGTGTCTTGGCCCAGTACCCTTCGTCCCAGTAGCCCTTGCCTGCCATTCTTGGGAGTATAAATGGTCCACTTCTGTGTTTCTCATTCTCGTATAATTCTATTAGGTTGAAAGGTTTCTCTGTAGCGTCCATGTATATGACGTGAGATACGTTCAGTGGGAATATGAAATCACTGAACAGTACTTTCGATACAGATAGTCTCCTCTGTTTGAAGCGCTGTGGTCTCAACCAGTAGGGCCAATGTAGTTTTTGTGCTTTTATTCTTACATTCATCGAGGCATCTGCATTTATGGTGTCAATAAATTGCAAGAAATCTTTGGTAAACGATTCTGCAATGACTAGTAACTCCAATTCTCTATCATTATCGCCAACGCTTGAACTTAATAAATGCAATACCATATCACGGTACAACGATTCCTCGTCATCTTCCAAAATGGTAAAAATATGCAAGTTTGGATCTGGATTGATTCTTGTCTGTTCGTACCCATCTACTCTCTTCATTTTCACATATAATTTCTGCTCATCAAAATTATTGATCTTGATGATATCAACAGGGAAAAAATCTGCACGAGTACCTTGAGAATATGATACTACCTCATATCTTGGATCGCATGATTCTAATGTATAATTACCATGAATATCATACACTTCCAACCGACCATATCCAAATGTATTCATCGTGTTAGTCCAATCAATTATCTTACCGTCAGTGGCATTGATTAGTCTCAAGCAAGATCCACTTATACCATTTACATTGCTTGTTATGATTGGTGTCTTATGATCAAATGCATGTACAATAAGTTCATGTTTACGCTTACCATTTTCATCTGTATGCCCTATTGACGGTATATCGTATTCTTTATCAAAGTACTTCTCCATCTTAGGATCAAGCAGGGAATTGATATTTATGCCATATAGCCTATCTATTGGTCTTATGGTCAGTTCTTCAGTTGGCAACAAAATAATTTGAATGTTTACAAATGGTATATCGACAAACGAATTTACCAGTGTTAAAATCTTCTGCGTTCTTTCTTCCAAGGGATCCAAGATTAACAGAATATCAACCATTCTGTCCATAGTTTGCTTAGTTTTGAAATTCGTAAATATTTCTTTATTCATCAGTGCAGAGAAATCCATTCTCGATAATTTTGTTTCAGTGGTGTATTCAATTCCACGCTGGAAATCATTCGTACCCTGATAATATAACTTGGTTAAAATTGATGAGATAGTCTCAATGAAATCTGAATTTATCAATTCTTGGGAAAAGTCCGGTACAATTGTATCCATTGTTCTGATACAATCCAAAGTACGTGCTGCTTCCCGCATAATAATTGCTTTGAATTGAACTTCATTGATTATCTCGTTCTTTTCCAAGTGAATGAATCTTCCATTTACGACAATAAAGGAATGAGATTTGATACGTTCCATGTCTATATTCAGCAACCAATTCTTCAAATGCATATGAACGTTATTGTCATCCAAACTTGTGCTCTTCACTGGTTTCAAATCATTGATAACGTTTGTGAAATCTTTTTTTGATACAGATGATCTCATAATTTGCCAGTTTTTGGATGTTGGAGAACCAGTATGTATAAATCGAACTCTAACACCATCCATACCAACTGCCATCATGTTCTTGATATTTTGAATTGTATCATCGTTGTCAACATTACCCACTATGGTAACGGTATGCAGAGTGTTATATTCTGGATTGAACACATACTCTAACATTGAATTTTCGAGAGGTCTCAGTGCAGTGTTATTGGTTAAGGAATAGTCAGCATCAGAAAAATAATCAGGTGTGTACTTGTAGTGTCTTGTTTCAAGTGATTTCAAATGAAGTAGATTTCTCACCATAACTCCATCACGTCTACCATATGTCATTAATTGCTTTTTCATAAAGTCAACATCCTTCTTGGTTACACGAGTAATTAGATATCTCCAAGTATTTGGCAAAAATGGATAAATCTCACCATCTATAATGATTGAATTGTCAGAAATTCCTAGCCCATCTGTGATTTCTTGGACAGATGGGATATTCGAAAATTTGGGTAACTTTGTGGGGAGTTTATTCTCTAGTAGTTTTTCCAAGAACTTACGAAGAAGCTCTAAATTTTTGTTCTTCAATTGATAAATCTTTCTCATTATTTTTTCATCATCACATAATGGCAAAAACCCAATTCTTTGAGGATATCCCTGCATAGTGACTTCAATTGCTCTCAACATACCTTTGAGACTTTCTATTGTTACAGGGTCATCTAATTTATTAAAATTAACGACAAAAATAATCTCATTCCAGTTTTGTCTTAATTCTGGTATTTCACCATATTTTGTTTTCTCAAAAATAACTGATACATCATCAGATAGTTCATCATATTGTTCGTCCAATTCAATATCATTGAAATAGATAACACTTTCTGAAAATCCTTGAATTTTATGTAAGTCTACTCTTACAGGTTGTGACATTTGTAAATGGGGTAAAGAGAATTGCAAGAAAGTATTGAGTAATTTTTTAATTTTGGAATCATCCCAATCAAACCCTGCATTGTGTAATGTACTTTTAAGAAAGTTTAATCTTTTGTACTCAGATACTATACCATTCAGTAGTGTATATTCGTTAAGATGTGATAGTTCCAAGTTCAATCCATTGATGTATAAACCAAGTAATCTATAATCTATACCGAGTTTTTTCCATTCAGCATTTGATTTAGTTATTTTGGGATCAATTTCGAATTGTTTGAGGTCTTGACCTAGTAGAAGGAAATTATTCAGTACATCCTTAGAGTAATTGATTATATCTTTCATGTTGTTTCTTTTATGAAACCGCTTTGCAAGCAGAGATGCCACTTTGAGATCCATATCTTCGAGAACATCAACGTTGGGGTTCCAAAGGGAATATGAAGATTGTTTGAGATCATCTGGGATGGTAAGGCCTTGCATTTCGTTTACCCATGTCAATTCCAAAGTTTCTTTGTCGTTCAAACCCTTGGGAGACAAAGCAATTGGAAATTGATCCATAAAAGTATCACTAGAGGGGGTGTTTGCAGAGCATGTAGGTATCCACGTAAATCTAATCTTGTCATTTTTTGTTGCTTCAGAATACAGATTTCTGTTAAAATCTGCAAAATTAGAGTCTTCAGCACTGGGACACCCGTAAAACCTAATGAGAGGAGCATTTCCGTTTTTACCAATAATTGGAAGGGTAGAAATTGAAGCATCTGTTATGTCGATTTTCCTCTGTTGTTTCAGATCTTTGGACTTCAAATAGAATACATCATCAGGTTTCGAGTATTTTTGGCCATTCAGTATGAAATAATTTTCGTCAGTGACTAGTTCATTGACAGTAACACCATTGGGGTACAGGCTAGCGTACAGTGGCAGCAACGATGCCAGATCAGGTCTCTTGTACTCTGACTCGAGTAGAAATGTGACCAGATCCACTAGAGGCATAGTATTATCGTCATATGCATCGTCGAGCTGCATCAAAGTGGGGTATAAATTGACCAGAAGATCCAGATCATCGGGGGACGTCAAGTAGCGCAGAATGGAGAAGAGCTGGAAGCTCTGGGAGCTGCATGAAACAACTTGAAGTAGTCCAAGTAAGTGCACTAAAAGAGGCAGAAATGCACAGAATTTCATGGCGCAAAAAGGCTGGTTGGGGACAGTAAAACGGCAGCTGCACAACCTTGCCAGAACCAATGGACAGTGAGAGAATTGGTGGTTCAAGTGGTGTCGTTTATAAGTGGTTGTGGTTGTAGATGTATTGTGATGAGAACAGTGAAAAATCACGTGAATTTTCACTACAATTTGACGGTACAGAATACCTCAGTAGAAGGTCAGGATGGGCTCCTATGGCCGTGGGAATGGTATAACTGTGTTCTGGATGCTTGCTTTGCCTTGGTAGTGAAAAAGTGCTATTAAAAGGCTTCATTAGACCCCAAACGACGCAAATTCAAGAGAATAATATTCTGGATGATAATTTGATTTAATGATATTGTTCAATTCTAATCCAAACCACACCATATCAGACATGTATGCTATCCGTAGCATAATATTCAACCCTATTTAACTCATACTCAAACAGAGAAGAAATTTACATGATTTTGGGTATCACCATTAAATGGCCTCCAAACACTCTTAAAGCGACCCCAATTCACCCAACACACTCAGAAAATTGCAATATCCATTGCATAGCCGCCGATACATTTTTCCATGACTGATGCACGAATTACCGCATGCGGTATGCACACCCAAACCGGCAGTGCCTTCCGCATGCGGTAGTCGCACCCGATGCGGCAATTTTCATTTCTTTTGCAAATTTTCAGCTCATCGAATGAAAAATTTATAGCGAATTTGCAGTAATAACGATTTGTGCACTGAACAAACAACCGTTGTTTCTTTTGGATCGCTGAAAAAGTCGAAAAGCAGTCAGAACAGCTTTGATTTCTTTTGCTGGTTGTGAAGAGCGTGCCTGGTTTGCCCAGAAAAGTTTGGTTTATATAAACTGGCAAGATCTTTCAGAGAGGTGAAAAAAAGTGGAAACTTATTTTGGTGGGTTTTTGCTGAGAAACTTGGCTTTAAAGTGGTTTGTTTCGTGATTTTTCGTGTGGTAATTGTAGACTGGTCGATTGAGTACTAGTCTTGCCAAAATTAGTGGGATTTCGTTGCTTTCCAGATTGAAAAACAGCAGCATTTCGCCGTTTAATAGAGCTAATTCGTCGTTACACAGATATTTATCCAAGATGACAGTAGGTGATAAGCAGAAATGGACAGCTGCTAATGTCCGTGACACATATATGGGTTATTTCAAATCCAAGGACCACAAGTTCATTCCTTCATCCGCTGTGGTACCATTTGATGACCCAACTCTATTGTTTACCAATGCTGGTATGAACCAGTACAAACCTATCTTTTTGGGTACTGTGGATCCATCTTCTGATTTCTACACGTTGAAACGTGCTTACAATACTCAAAAATGTATCAGAGCTGGTGGTAAACATAACGATTTGGAAGATGTCGGTAGAGATTCGTATCATCACACATTCTTCGAAATGTTGGGTAATTGGTCCTTTGGTGATTACTTCAAGAAGGAAGCCATTTCGTTCGCTTGGGAATTGTTGACCCAAGTTTACGGTATACCATCTGATAGATTATACGTGACTTATTTTGAAGGTGATGCTTCTCAAGGTCTGGAACCTGATTTAGAGGCTAAACAATTATGGTTAGATGCAGGTGTTGCTGAAGACCATATCTTGCCCGGTGATATCCATGACAATTTTTGGGAAATGGGTGAACAAGGCCCATGTGGTCCATGTTCAGAAATTCATTATGATAGAATTGGTGGTAGAAATGCCTCTTCTTTGGTCAATCAAGATGATCCAGATGTCTTGGAAGTTTGGAATTTGGTTTTCATGCAATTTAACAGAGAAAAAGATCGTTCTTTGAAGAAGTTGCCTGCTTGTCACATCGATACTGGTATGGGTTTTGAAAGATTGGTATCTGTACTACAAGATGTTAGATCTAACTACGATACAGATGTTTTCCAACCTTTATTCACACGTATCCAAGAAATGTGTAACGTTAGACCATACGCTGGTAAATTCGGTGACGAAGATAAAGATGGTATCGATACTGCTTACAGAGTGTTGGCTGATCATGTACGTACTTTGACATTTGCTATCTGTGATGGTGGTGTACCAAATAATGAAGGTAGAGGTTACGTCTTAAGACGTATCTTGAGAAGAGGTGCTAGATACGCCAGAAAATATATGAATTATCCTATCGGTAACTTTTTTTCAACTTTGGCTCCAACACTAATTGATCAAGTTAAACACATTTTCCCTGAAGTTACCAAAGATCCATCCTATCTGTTTGAAATTTTGGATGAAGAAGAAGCATCCTTCTCTAAGACTTTGGATCGTGGTGAAAAATTATTCGAAAAATATGTCGAAGAAGCTAAAAAAACTGGTAACAAGACCCTTGACGGTAAGCAAGTCTGGAGATTATATGATACATATGGTTTCCCAGTCGATTTAACTGAATTGATGGCTGAAGAATACGGTCTAAAGATTGATGAAGCTGGCTTTGAAAAGGCTAAGCAAGAATCTTACGAGGCTTCCAAGAGAGGTGGTAAGAAGGAAACTGACGATACCATTAAGCTAAACGTTCATGATTTGGGTTACTTGAATGAAGAAAATGTACCAAAAACTGATGATTCTGCTAAATACGATACCAAGGACATCGAAGGTACCATTCTAAAGATTCACAATGGTAAGGATTTCGTTAATGAAATCACAGAAAATGGTCAATCATATGGTATTATCCTTGATAAGACATGTATGTACGCTGAACAAGGTGGTCAAGAATACGATTGTGGTAAACTTGTCATTGATGGCTCCGCCGAATTCAACGTTCAAAATGTTCAATTATACAATGGTTTCGTATTCCATACTGGTATTTTGGAAGAAGGTAAATTATCAGTCGGTGATAAGGTCATTGTCTCTTATGATGAACTACGTCGTTTCCCAATTAGAAACAACCACACTGGTACTCATATCTTAAACTACGCTTTAATGAGTACTCTAGATGGTGAAGTTGATCAAAAGGGTTCTTTGGTTGCTCCAGAGAAATTAAGATTTGATTTTTCACACAAGAAGGCTGTATCTTTGGAAGAATTAAAAGATGTGGAAGATATTTGTAACAAACAGATTAAGGATAACATGCAAGTTTATTACAAAGATGTACCATTGAATGAGGCTAAGGCAATATCATCTCTTCGTGCTGTCTTTGGTGAAACTTATCCAGATCCAGTTCGTGTGGTATCTGTTGGTGTACCAATTGACGAATTATTGAAAGATCCTTCCAGCCAAGAATGGTTCAAATACTCTGTTGAATTCTGCGGTGGTACTCATGTTCAGAAAACCGGTGATATCAAATACTTTGTTATCACTGAAGAAAGTGGTATTGCCAAGGGTATCAGAAGAATAGTTGCTGTAACAGGTAGTGAAGCTTTGGAAGTTCAAAGAATTGCTAACGAATTCGATGCTTCTTTGAATGCTGCTGAAAAGATGGCTTTTGGACCTGAGAAGGAAAAGGTTTTGAAGGAACTTGGTGTCAAACTAAACCAATTATCTATCTCTGTCATCACTAAGAATGAATTGAAGGCCAAGTTCACCAAGATTGAAAAGGCCGTCAAGGACGAAGTCAAAACTAGAGCTAAGAAGGAAACTAAACAAACTCTAGATGAAGTCAAGAACTACTTTGCTGAACACGAAGATGCTCCATTCTTCGTTAAGCACATTGATATATCTGCTAATGCTAAAGCTATTACCGAAGCTGTGTCGTATATGAAATCATCTGCTAAGGATAAGTCTATCTATCTATTAGCTGGTAACGATCCAAACGGTAGAGTTGCACATGGTTGTTACATCTCAAATGTTGCCATTGAAAAGGGTGTCGACGGTTCTGCATTGGCTAAGAAGGTATCTGAATCCATTGGTGGTAAAGCTGGTGGTAAAGCTAATGTTTTCCAAGGTATGGGTGATAAATTTGCAGGTATTGATGAAGCTGTTGCTGCTATTACTGCATCCTTGAAGGAAAAATTATAAATCATGACGAAATAACGTGTCTGAATTAAATATTTAACTATCATTAATTGTGCTACTTATGTAAAATAATTGATATTACTGTATGAAATGGGGTAAACTGTACTCACTCAGGAGTAATGTAATGGCCATGAGCTGGGCTGTCATCTCGATCACTTCTTGATATACCATTATCAAGTAGCACAAAAGCAGTGTTAGCGCGTCATTGTGTCAGATATTAATATAAAAGACACTACTACAAAATATCAGAACCTCTCATAGGCCCTTACAGTAATACAATTTTATAATACTAGATAAATAAAACACAATGGCCCAACCTTATGATCCATACGTCCCACAAAAAGAGCCAAATGGTAGAGCAGCGGCCTTACAAGCAGTATGTTAAAATTTAGCTAAAATATCTACTCACAATCAATACTCTATGAATAATCTCAATTCACACTCAATATACTAACAATATTTTAGGAAATCGACGACACAGTAGGTATAATGAGAGACAACATTAATAAAGTCTCAGAGCGTGGTGAAAAGCTCACGGTCATCGAAGACAGGGCAGACAACTTGAGTGCAGCAACCCAGGGTTTCAAGAAGGGAGCCAACAGGGTGAGAAAACAGATGTGGTGGAAAGATCTCAAGATGAAAATGTGTCTCATACTGCTTTTCATGCTTATATTTACTGTCATCGTCGTCCCCATTGTAGTACATTTTACATAATTTCTCACAAACCCATATAATCAAGTATCCTGAACAAACTCCAACCATTGTCATGTCCAAATTTCGTTGCCTTTACCAAGTTTCAGCTTTCTCTTATTCAATGTGTCACAAATGACATATTTTATAGTTTGACACATTGAATTTGATGTAATTTTTAACATGAAAAATTAATGGTAAAAAATTCAATGTGATGAGCTTTAAAATGCCATACTAAAAGGACAAGTTGGACGCTTTCGAAAGGATGGTTTTAACCAAATTTATTGTATAGAAAGCCTCTTTATAGCAATCAAGTTATAATTGATTTAATTTGCTACTTTTTAGTGTAGAAAGGGTGCACACACGACTTGTCGTTAAACATGAATTTGGCACACAAAAATGTACCTGATGGACACCAAAATGCGGTCAAATCGACATCCAGTTCGAGTTTAGACAGGGTACGCTCAAGTATCCAAAGAACCAGTTCTTTGCAGGACTTTAACTTCATTGGTAAGCCTTTAAAGCAGAAGTTTTGGGCAAAATCCAACAAAGACGACCTTTCCTTGCGTCCTTCCCAGTCTAATATTGGAAGTGTCTCCAAGACAAGTTCATTTTTGAGATCTTCTTCAGCTGAAGGCTCTAAACGAAACTCATTTATTAGAGGTGGTGGAAATGACGGCTCATTTATCACTGCCCAGTCTATTATGGTACCTTCTACAAATCAGGTTAAATCTGGGCCACACTCTGCATTTGAGTCGTTTGGTAGCAATAGTAATGTGAGTCCAATTTTTACTAGCAATTCATCGAATAATCTGGTTTCAATGGTGGAAGAGAGACTGTATATGAAGAAAATTTCTTCTAAAAACCTTAATTTGCTTCCACATAAGACTGTGGATTACCGTTCTTCATCAACTGGAACTTTCAGCAATATGATGTTCCAGAGTGGATCCCATGGCTCATCTCCCCAATTTGAACATAATTCTACAATTTTTATGCCATCTCGTAAGTCCAAAGAGCTTCCTTCAATACCTCAAGAACCTTTGGTTTCTTCAGAGTTTGAAGTAAGAGCAGTTCCTGAAGCAATAGTGCCAAAATTGAATAAAGTTAGAACCTCAAATAATAATGAACTGAAACTGAAGAAGACAAGAACCAGTGGTTCCAAAGATAACAACTCTGATAAACATAAATTTTCAAACGTTTACAAAGACAAGAATCAAAAAAAAATCAAAGCAGTTTCAA
This sequence comes from Yueomyces sp. D-C8-1, assembly GCA_031771845.1. Classification (NCBI taxonomy): domain Eukaryota; kingdom Fungi; phylum Ascomycota; class Saccharomycetes; order Saccharomycetales; family Saccharomycetaceae; genus Yueomyces; species Yueomyces sp. D-C8-1. The sequence continues at coordinate 87,958 of JASCNY010000020.1, forward strand.
GTTCTATCAATAAAGATGAAAAGAGACTTGTAAACCAATTTTTAGACTCATTACAACCAAATTCTGAGGACATACAGGATGCATCATGCCCATTAAAAGATAGAGATGTGTCAATTGTAGAGAGTCGGCGTATGTCTATTGAATGTCCAGATCGAGACTCTCCACTGTCTGACTATTTGTACTTGGACCTTACGACAAGTTCAAATATTGGTGATGAGTTATCAAAAAATGATCGAAGTGAGAATTCATCCAAACAAGCATCCACAACACCGTTGCGTAGAGTTTTTACACCTGCAAATAAAAATCAACAATTTATGCCATCATCATCATCCAGTTCACCAATCCATTCGTCATCATCCTCGTCTTCATCAGATAATATTGCAAGTTTTTTTGAAGATGGAATTTTGAACAATATCAATACCAGTAATATTTATCAAAGTGGTAGTGACACAAATTTGGTCTTACCGCTAGGTATGAATGAATCAAATTATCCAAAGAATCATATCAAAGTACAATTGATTGCCTTGGAAACAGTTCTGAAGACTAGTTTTGAAAGTTTGGTAACAGTAGAAAAGACCAATCTACAAGGTAATTTAAGTGGTTTCGATTTAGTTAAAGCTCAGTTACATCAAATTCAAAAAGAGATAACGAGCCTTAATAATCTGATCAATAATAAATATATCACAGAATTGGATCAAAATTTTGATGATTTGAATGACAAGTCGTTCTCATCATTACTGAAAAAAGACATGGATTCCCAACTTCAAATAATATCTGGCTTAGAAGAAAGACTGCTCAAATGTAATACTATATTGGCAAGACAAAGGGAAGCAATGAGAAAACTTGATGAAATGTTACGAATAGAGACTCACGTTAAAAAAGTGCAAGACAACGGTGCCAAGACCATACAGTATTTTAACAGGTTCCTGGATTTCCTTACAATACTTTTTCTTTTATATATGGTATATTTAATTTACTATTATACATTTATGTAAGAATGAGACGGTAAATGAGAAGGAATATTTTCCCTACTGACAAGAAGTATAGTTGTATCATTGACATCAGATATTTGATCATATCAATTAAATTGATATTTGCATCAACGTAGTACATATATATGATTGGAATGATTAAAACTCAAGGTTTTCAAACAATTCGAGATCTTCAGTATTGAGAGCTTCAGATATGCTGGGCATAAAGAGGTCTTTGGACTGTTGGTTGTTCATGGAAGACTGTGGAGGATCGACAAAAGGTGAGGCAGAATTAGGGTCGGATAATTCACCGTAACGTCCTCTGCTTTGTGTTGTATCATACATACGAATCAATCTCTCTTGATCACCATCTTCACTCTGTGAAAAAGCATACCCTCTTTGCTTTTTCATACGTTGGACCTGTCTTACTCTTCTAATAGCACTTTGAAACTGTTGTAAATGAGGCCTATAATCAGAAATATTATACTTTTGCATCTCTTGTACAACATGGTAAGCTTCTGGAATATACATCCTACGATAATACTTCCATATAAAGTCTCTGAACAATGCAAAAAATGGTAGCACAATGACTGTCAACCAGAATGTACCTGAACCATATGTATGTGAGAGTACACCAAAATACTCTGTGGAAACTCCAAGATGGGGAGCTACTGATGCATAAATTGGGAAGAATATTATCCAAAAGATGAAAGAGCCAGGTATAGCAAACAAAGTGAATTTTGTCCATTGATTTGTTACCAAAGCTGCTTTACCAAGAACCACTATTATACTGGTTGTATAAACACAAATACCCCATGTCCAATGATCAGCAGTTTCACCTTTCATATTTAATGCATTACCATACCCATAAATCAAGATAGATCCGACGTAGATAACTGCTGAATGGTAAAATCCATTGATAATCCAACCCCAAAATATTGTCACTGAGAAAAATTTACTCTGTTGCCCAAGTCTGTACAATTGAGGGTAGCTTTCGAGCAATCTACTGCTGACAAACTGGTCGCAGATACCAATCACAAATGAAGGAAGGGCTGTGAAAAGGACGTTATAAAAAGTTAATGTCCACGATTCCATAACTGATTGACCAGAGAAAGCATTTTGAAAGACATACCAAAACTGAGTCATGTAGAGAGCAATATTCTTATAGAACGAGAAAAGAATTGCTAGTGAAATTCTTTGATATGACCAAGAGCCATGAACTAATAGTAGTTTCTTCAGATATTTAAAATTACCAATAGCAAAATCTGCAGAACGTGCGGCTTGCATACCCTCTTGTCCACTGATACCAATACCAAGATGAGCAGCTTGTATCATGCTAACATCATTTGCACCATCACCGATGGCTAAAAGAATGGAGTTGGACTTTCTTTTAACCATTTTGACAACCAAGGCCTTTTGTAATGGGGAAACACGACAGCAGATAACTGCTTTACAAAGTCTACCCAGAGACACCAAGTAGTCTTCTATATCTTCTTCTAGAGCAAAACCTAATGATTTCCCATCTATAACCATGGCCAATGTATCATACTCACTCTGGGACAGGTGATGTGATTGTAGAGCTCTTAGTTTCTCAAGTAAATTATTTCTTGTATTCTCCTTAGTTTCCTCGTTAATGATAAGTAAATTCATATCTTCTGTCAGTAACCTACAACTCATACCAATATTAATAGCAGTCTCTTGTCTATCACCAGTCAAAACCCAAATTTTGATACCTGCCTCTTGTAAAGTATGGATTGTCTCAGGAACACCATCCTGCAATTTATCTTCAATAGCTGTTGCTCCTAAAAGAAATAAATCCTTTTCTATAAGTTCTGCAGCATCATCTAATTTCTGTGATCTATCGTCTAGTGATGTAGCTGCTTCATCGTATATATTTTTCCATTGTTCATATTCTTCTGCTGATATATCTCGATAAGCTAAACACAAAGTTCTCAAACCTTCTGCTGCGTAATCTTCCAAATGTCTCAGAGTTGCATCAACGAAAAGATTTTTCGAATTATCCAGTCTTTCCAAAATTACAGTATCAGCACCTTTACAAAAAAGCTTTATTGATCCATCTGGAAATTTCAATATTGCACTCATTCTCTTTCTTGTTGAGTTAAATTCACAAATATTTAAAAGCTCAAACTCATTTTGCACACCAGACTCGTCCATGGAAACAAGGACAGAGTTTGGTCTACGAACTTTGAAAGTATAGCCTAATTCAGCGCCACCTTTAACTAGAGCACCTTCATCAGGGGATGCCGCTTGATATTTGATAGAACCATCACTTTGAATCTCCGGAATAACTGTATGACAAGTTGATAATAATGTTAAAACGAGATCAATATATTCAGAATCCGGATCATTATCTCTATCAATTAATTTTTTTCGTAACTCATCGAAACTTCTGTATCCTATTTCTATACCATTTTCCATACTTACTTGTTTGTCTTCTGGAATTTGTTCTGCATAGCACCTACCAGCAATAGAACATGATTTGAATTCCATAATATTTCTGGTCAAAGTTCCAGTTTTATCACTAAAGATATATTCAACTTGACCTAATTCTTCCACCAATGATGAAGTTCTGACAACAGTAGGTGTATCTGTCTCTTCATCATATAAGTCTAAATCTGAAGCAATCATAAAGGCTTGATAATATTTGATTAATTCAACAGTGACGAACATTGAAATTGGCACTAAATTTGAGAATAAAATCCAATAAGTTAAAAGATCTTTGAAGAAAAGAGCAGCTTTATTTGTGCCTTCGAGATATAAGTATGATAGATGTTTTGAAGCGCTTAACATAACGAGATTACCAATTGTTGAAATGAGCGATAAAACTATTAAAACAGCAAACAATGCGATAATTTGTAGATTAATAACACGTTCAACTGCGGTCCTTTTAATTGGAGTAGCTGTTGCATTACGCATTAATTTTGTTTCATGACCAGTGAATATGACTATACCAAAAATCCAGCCAGTATTTCTTAAGGTAGCACCTCTTAATATGAGCTGTTCAGGATCCAATGGAATTTTTTTGTCATCCATATGTAAAGTACCTTGATATGTATATAAACTTGAATTCGGATGTTCAGATAAAATTTTACCATTTAAGTTTGTTAAAGTTCTCGAGTCGATATATTTTGAAGTTTCAATCTTTGATTGTTTGATCTTAAGATTTGTTTCACCGTCTAAATTTGCAGTTTCTATGTAGCATAAACCTTCTGGTTCACTTGAAGACAATATGATCAAATCTGCAGGGATTGCCTCCTCTGAGTTAACTTTAATGATGTCACCGACTCTAATATCCACCCATCTTTTCTCTATGAATCCACCTTCCATCTCTGAAAATATTCTAGCTTTTGAATTATTCAATTCATTGTCTGAATGAGCTCTTTTGATATCTTCGATGATTTCTTTTATGGCAGAAACTGTCAATACGACAAAGAGTGTTCCTACTGTGGTGTATCTATTCGTTGGTGATACATGTGGTACTTGTTGTATGGCAGAAGTCAATAGGAAGAAAAGGTTTGCATATTTAGTAAACTCCTGGTACAAAAATTTTGGTAAAAAAGTAGCAAAATTATATTTTGTCGTTGAAATGTGATTACGAGCATATTTCATGGAAGAATTTGCTAATCTATCGTTAAAATAGATAATTCTTGGATTTGATGAATCAAAATTAGGTGAATCAATTTTTTTCCTCAGGATATATTTATTGAAAAGAATTTTGATATCGAATTTATCCCTAGATTGCAGATACGCATCTTCATCAGGTATAATCTTATTATAAACGGATCTTTTATTATCATGAGGTGTACGTACTGACCAAAAAGGCAGAAATCTGTTCCAAATTGATGAATTTGCACCTATTCTATGTATATTAGCCTCTCCATCGACAGAAGTAAAAGGATCTGCGGTCCAGTCATTATCTGACGAGTTTATATCTAAATCTTCGACACTCAGAAGATCAGATGGGATCACAGTATCGTCAATATTTGGATGATCAACGATTTTGGACAGAAAATTTGGCTTTTTTTGCACATTACTCAAATTTTCAAGCTCCAAATTGAAAATAGGATCAAACTGACCATCTTCCATTGCCAAATACACCTTTTAACGCCTCTTCAGTAAAAATAAGTGAGATTATAATGTCTCTACAACTCGCAGAATACAGCAATAAATTTTGACAAATTTTGTCTTAACCGTTCCAGATCCAACACAATTCCACCAAACAAAGTACGGCAATTCCAGCAACACACTTCAATAAGGCCAATATGGTGGTTTGGTGAGCCTGATAGGCTCTGTCAAAGGTCAAACTGGTACATTTAAGAGTTCTTTGTGTTGATGCCTCTATATAAGCCATTATTGTAGTGTGAGCACGTGAATGCGCGGCTGTACCAACAAAGCTTAAACTATATAAAGTATAATACCATACTGTAAGACCATAATACAGTGGTATAACTCAGCAAATTGTGTTAATAGCAGTAAGAATGTGTTCAGAATGAAGCTTGGATTCAGATTTTATTGTTTGAAAATTTATGTAATTTCCAGAATTTTCAGATCATTGTCTCAAATTTTATGAGCCAAGACATAATATGCAGAATACACAGTAAATTAATATATAGCAACAGGATAGCTCTGAGCTTGGTACTAAGTATTAGAAGAGTCTTGAACAGCATTGTTGGGAGTTAGTCTGGTCTGGATTTTTTTTGATGTTAGTTAGAGTGGTATTCAATTTGTGACGCCAACGTACAATTGCACTACACTATGGTATAATCAATGTAAATTATCACACATATTTTGATCCAAGTCTACGCTTGGACGTATTATATATCGAAATTTATTATATCTTATGCCTGTGTATGCTACCAACTGTTTGACTCTACAATGTATGTTCTCAGTGCAATATAATTAGTCCTTATATCTTAAACACAATAAGATAAATTACAGTATCTGTTAAATATTCTATGCTACAGATGCTTCTGACTATTACAAGTTGTCAACTGTATTACAACAAGACAAGAATGAAAGTATATACTGCTATACTCAAGGTATATGATTTAATTATGATGTGTTCTATACAATATTATGCCCTGTGTGATAGTGATTTGATTCTTGTAGCTCAAGTATAATAAGTGATCTTTATGGTATATTATACTATAAAATAGTACGTTGTTGTATTAGAAAATGAGACTGTACTGTGAATAATTTTCAAATATATTATAGTAAAGTACTATAGTAAGAAAGTAGAGTAGTCTATATTTTATAGTATACATTACCTCACAATGACACATTTACTCATCTTATTCCTGTTTGCACGTTCGATGATCCATAGAGATATATGGCAAGTATACACTAATATCATTCTACAATTTGTCATATATTTTATAGGTTCTAATATAATACATACACTAAAGCCGTATATTCTTGTCTGTACAATACCTTATCTCTTTCTACTACGAAGAATCAAGCGTCAAATTGAATGTTTGACAAGTATTGGTAGGTATCTACAGACAAGTTGATAGAGGGTTTTTTAGTTATTGAATATAAGATTGTATGTAATCAAATTGTACTAGATCTGTCAAACTGAGTCAGAGATGTAAGAACAAATATCATATATGAACTTAGTCAGATAAAACAAGTCCCAACCTAGCACACCACTGTTCAGTGAGTACTACACTTCGATTGAGTGCCATTATATAGGAATAAGCATGAATTTTCAAAAACTAGTGAGCTACAGGTAATGGATGAGCATAATGAGGATTTATTGTATAATACTCAATGAGCATGTTCTGCAAACTAAATATTCTACATAACTCTTGAATGTTCACATCAGTAACATCCCTCTTGATTATATACTTCTCTTTATGTATGACAACAAGATGCGTATTGTGATACAATTCCCAGGTCCTTCTCCTACCTGGTTCCAAGATGAAACACTACAAGCATCAATCAAGATCCAGCAAACAACACATCTACAGTCAAAGGTCATAGCAACATTGATTGATAAGACGGTTGCCATCACTTGCCAAATCCCAACAATGACACCTCATCACAGCGAGTCATCACAGGGCTGAAATCCCAACTGATATATAACAACAATCCAGAAAACTACATAACAATAGATAAACACATATAACACCAGCAATGAACCTGTCTAAGTTGCTGCCATCACAGTTTGTTGCAAAAACTGCACAGCCTTCCAGCCAACCAACGAGAAATGATCGCAACAAAGCTAAAAATCAGGCTGTTGAACTGTGCATCGATATAGAATCACCGCCGTGTGTGTTATATGGTACTCCAACGGATTCTGCAGGTGCTTTACTTGCTGGTTTGCTCAAATTGAGAGTTAAAAGGTTGCAAGATACTGAAATTCGTGTGTCGAAGTTTCTAGAGAATAATAAAGATGGTTTAGATGTTTTGAAACTATCCAAAAAGCTAAGTTCACCCAAAAAAATTGACTCATCACCCAAAAAAATTGAATCTACATCTAAAAAGCTTGAATCTACATCTAAAAAGCTTGAATCTACATCTAAAAAGCTTGAATCTACATCTAAAAAGCTTGAATCTACATCTAAAAAGCTTGAATCTACATCTAAAAAGAATAAATCAAGTTTTAATGGTTCCACTACCATCACACAGAAGAAAGACGTTTCCATCACAGATGAAAATATACTTCTCTACTCGATAAACCTTAAATTAGTACAAAGAATTGTTTACAACAATCCTTTTATACCACAAAAGAGTGAACTACAAAAATGTAAGGACTGTGGTACTAAACTTACACTGTTGAAAGAATGGGATATCAAAAATACTAAGGATAATGACCCAGAAATCTTAGCCTTAGGTTCACATTCGTACCCTATTTCATATTTATTTGGTGGTAATTTGCCCTCTTCATCGACATTAGGTTCAAATTCAAACACAATTATACGCTATGAATTAGTTGCAAACGCCAGATTCAAAGATACTAGACCCAGAGGTAACAAAAATGTTGATTCGATACCAATGGAAACTTGTCGTCTTATCATGCCAGTTCCTGTAACAAGAAGCATCCTAAATGGTCCCGATAAGAATTCTCTTCGTGTTTTTCCACCAACTGATCTTACAGTTTCTGCTGTTCTACCAAACGTCATTCATCCAAAGTCACAATTTCCAGTTGAATTAAGACTTAATGGTATCATTAATCATGATAGAAGATGGAAAATGCGTAAATTACATTGGAAGATGGAAGAAATTACAAGAGTTAGAACTCATTCTTGTACAAAACATTTTAATGAATTGAAAAAAATTGAAAAGAGTGTTCAAGCAAAAGAAATTGAATCTCGTAAGAAAAATCATAAACCTATGAAAAGGTATGGTGATCCTATTCCTCAAGTAAAATTTTCTATCGCAACAAGAAATAATTCACCATTAAATAGAACTGATGCAAATTCACAGGTTACAGAAGCTAATCCAACAAACTCTTCACCTAGAAATGTCGATGAACAAGTACCACAGGATATTGATCAAGATAATGATGACTCTCATCCAGCAGAATTTATTCATCCAAGTGATGATGCTAGAAGGCAGGAATATCAACAAGAACAGCATAGAGTAAGGGAACAACAGATACAAAGTGAATTAAATAACGTCACAACCTTATTTGCTGAAGAAAATAGGATTTTAAAGGAGGAAACTTTGAAATCTGGATGGAAAACTAACTATGTCGATAAAGGTTACGTGGAATTAGTCTTGAATATTGATTGTATGGAGTTCAATACAGGTGTCTCAAATCCTGTTACTAGAGTTACTTCAACTAGACCTTTCTCAGAACATAAATTTCAAAAACCAAATATGTCCTGCGACTTGCAAGATCCGGTATCTGGTATCTATGTGACACATATCTTAGCAGTGGAAATGATCGTTGCAGAGGAAGAAGTTCATTTACCCAATGCCAATTCATTGAAAAAAACAAAGAGTAGAAATACTCCCTTGTCAACAGATGACCAAAGGTTAGCAGAACTATCGCCGATGTTTGCTAGTCAAGTTACTCAAGCACATAAAATTGTAGAGGAAGATGCAAATAAAACTGGTGCTAAATTAGTTAGCGTGCCAACAGGTGCAGCTCGTGTTTTAAAGATGCAGTTTAGAATGAATTTTACTGAAAGATCAGGCTCAGGTATATCATGGGATGATGAGGTTCCACCTGTCTATCAAGATATTGATGTGAGTCGTCCTCCAATGTATTCTAATCTCAACAATGGAAAATCTGAATCAATTCCCAATGCTTCAACAAACCAAAGCAATTACCACTCTTCTAATAATATCAATGAAAGTTCATATTCTGAAACATCTCCTGAAATAGGCTCGTCAGGAAGTGATGTTGTCAGCAACTCCTCTCAAGAGAATGTAAATTCATCTCAAATTGAATCAAAAGGCAATGTTTCAGATCCTCTCAATACTCCAAAACTAACTAAAACTATTAGTATTCATGGGCATATCCCTAACGCTGCTGCTTCAATAACACCCTACAATAGTTCTAACATCAGAGTCTCGAATATATCAGAAGTTATTGATACTGATAGAATTACACAGTGAAAAGGAACCCAATAAGGTTATCAGAACACCTAAATTATTGATTGCTGTACATCACAAAACTTATGAGAAAAGTTATGAGAAATTTTCTTCTCAATGTGATAAAATACAAATTTCAAAAAACATATTCTATATTCTTAGTTATTTTATAAGTTCATGATTTTTTAATCTTTCTTTAATTAATGTTACTTGTATCTATAGATTCAGGAGATACTGATTAGAATTTTTCTTCAGCCATATCCCATAGTGGTAACCAAGCTAGGTATTTGTAGTTGATAGCTGGACCAGTCATACCAAAAGAAATTGGCGAGAAGTAATAGAAAACATAGATGACTATGAAAGCGTAACCAAAATATATACCCATTCTGATACGTTCACCATCTTTGACATGATGAGCTATCCATTGGGTACCTATTTCGAAGAAGTACACCAAAACGATCAATGCAAAATACAGAGCTGGTAAGTAATGGTGAACGTAGGTAACTCTGGCCATAATAACGAATGGCAAGAAATGCAAACCCCATGCAAACATTGGATAGATACCACCCATTAAAAAGGTGTTAACGACATTTGAATCGGCGTAGTCAACGTATTGTCTTTGCCATCTGAAAGCCAATATTAAGAAGAATACCATGAAAGCCAAAACAGCGACGGTTGAGGGCCATGTAGAAGCTGGTGAACCCAATAGGAAGTATTTTGGATAATCATCGACCCATCCACACAATCTCAAACCGATGTTCAAAGTTGGCCATTGCCAAGCGGAAGAAGATAATCTATCAAATTTATCACTTTCTGGGATTAAGGCATTATTGGTAGCCATCATAGCCAAATTTAAGTAGATGAAATCAGCAAAGAAGTTAGTCTTTGGATATTTGAAATCATCTGGTTTTTCAGGTAATTTCTCATTTGAATGAGTTTCGATGTTCCACCAAGTTCTCTTATCACGTCTAAATGGATTTTTAACACATGCAATTTCACCTTGTCTGAAACCCCATTCTGGTAAATTTTGACCAGTTTGACTCAAATAACAGCCCAAGAATGCGTGTTTCAAACGGAAAGATGTAGTCAGAGTATGTAATCTTGTTTTATCTTCGTCACCTCTTTGTTTAACAACTTCAACAATCCAATGATCTTTATAATCACCAATTGTGTCATCACCGTAACCGGAAACTTCAAAAGCGCCACGAGAAAGAGGAGCATCTACTTCGTGGGAGTGTAAATTTCTCTTAGAGTTAGCATGAACCAATCTGTATACACCTCCATCTACAATAAATTCGTTTTCGGTTTCATTTGCAGCATATGGTGTTTCGTCCCAAACTCTTTGGAAAATCCAGTTATTATTGGAGTCGACATGGCTGTAGGCAGTAACTTGTTGTTGTTGAGATCCTTCAGGGTATAATTGGATATGAGAATGCAACAGAGCACCACCCAAGTGTTGGTTCTTTAGTGATATGAGTGAAGAACCTAGTGCAACATCACGTGGACCTTTACCAACTTCTGAACCTACTAGTCTAGCTTGGAACAGAGAGTGCATGGTACTATCACCAGTACCAGAGTGCCATAGTAGATCGAAATGGATCTTGAAACAGATCATGAATACGATGAAAGGAATGAAAATCAAACAAATGATTCTCGAGAGCCAATGGGCCCAGTAAGTTTTCCAAGTAATCTTTTTGTCAGCCAAAAGATTCCATAAATCAGCGACAGTATAAATACCAACGACCATGATGATGAAAAGACCAACCATTTTAACGGAGATGGCACAACCCAGACTGAAACCGGTCAAAGCCATCCATTTCCACCATTTTCTTGAAAATGGTTTGTTTCTCTGGTTGTGGAACATAACGAAACAGTAAAATGACAAAACGGTAAAGAACAGAAGCATGGAGTCTAGTAAGATAAACCTACCCAATGTAGCGTATGAATTTTCAAATAGCACCAAACAGGTCATTAACCAAACTGAAGGTAAAGAAAACCCGATAGCTTTGGCAGTGAAATAAGCAATTGGAACACACATAGAAGACCATACAGCTTGGAATAATCTCATTTTCACGTAATCCAAATAATCTGGATAAACTTCACCAGATGGGAAATCCCATGAACCGTTGTAACCAGCCATGTAACCGGACAACCCAACTAACATCTTACCCAAAGGTGGATGCACATCATGGTAAAATTCATGTCTCAAATAGTAAGAACCAAACTTACCAAAATGTGCCTCATCCCAAACGACATGGTTGTTTGCACCAATCTTGTACATTCTCGTAAACAGAGCCACACCTGTGAATATCAGTGGCATGAGTACGGCCTCAAGGGTCCTCAATGCAGAATGTGGAGCTCCAGGTGAGGGTATATCTTTCTTTGAAGGCTTTTTAGTCTTCTTCTCAGTGGAGATGACTTCCTTTTCAGACACCAATTCATCGATTTCTTCACTTAAAGTCTCATTTTTTCTGAGCTTGGCATCATTCGTATGATCTCTCTTCGTGAACCCAGAAGTCGACGACATTTTGTCCTATGGGTTATACCAAATACGACAGAAAAGCCTATTTTTATTGTGTTTTAATTTTCCCACTTGCAGGAATCCAATTCTACAGCCAGACAAAGAATATATATGTAAATTCCTGTCCAGAAGTCGAATTCAAGCTTCAATCTCCTCCAAAACGAGCCAAATGTCGTCTAATTGGCCACTTTTACCAAATCTCTTCAATTCGAGGGTCCACTATGAAATATGGTGAAATTGTCAAAAGTCGCTATAATAATCTGTTTGTTGTTCATTATGGAAAAACGCGTCTTCGTTTGGCGTGACAGCGTCACGTGAAGTTTCAACATAAAATAGAGTAATACCATCGACCGGCGGTTAAAGTAGAATTGGGAGAGTTTCTGGAGCTGGACGGTTGCTGGAAGGTCAGCATGATGTAGCTGAGAATTTTGTGTGGATTTTAGGTTTCTCTCCCGCAATTATTTGGACGTTTCTTGCTGTAAAATACGGTTCACGACGAACGTAATAATGTAGCTTAAGATACTGCCCATTGCGAGCCCTATGAATACGAATATAGTGGTGAATCCACCGGCAGCTTCCTTCTCGAGGTCTGTGGAGAGGTACTCGGGCACTTCCATGAATGCCAACGATATTATGTAGCCGTTTGTGAGGCCAAAAATGAATTGTAACATGTAGTATGCCAGGTCTGCAATGATGTAGACTGTCTGTACAGTCTTGGTATTTAGCACAGTGAAAAGGAAGAATACTGGAATCATCGTAGTCCTGCTCAGCGAGTACAGGAAGGATTTAAAAGCTGTACCGGTCTTGGATCTGAGGTTGGCACGTCCTGCCACTATTCTGCCATAAACGTCGCCAGCATTCCATGCAGTAAATGCAATTGCACTGTATGCAGAAATGTTCATATGCGTTCCCATAGGTTTAGTGGTGGATGCAAAGACTGGGAAAACCATTGTCACGATGAAAGTGATTAAAATTGAGAGTACCAACCATTTTAACTTAGCGTATAGCTCCAAAAATGATACGTTTGGTACAGATTGTACATTTGCATCTGTACCATCCAGTGAAGTGAACTTATCGCCAAGATCAGACTTCTTGAACAAAATTAAACAGTAAATACTCACAATCACGGTGGTACAGAGGTAAAACAATATTTTTAGGATACCCATCTCATCATCACCAGTAATTGCAGTAAGTATCATCACCAGAGAAGGTGCTACACCTGCGATTGCCTGTCCCAGTACGACACCTTGGCTGTAATCTGGGCCAAACGTGTTGGAAATGGCAAGAACACCATTTTGGCTCAAACCAGTACCAATGGCACTAACCATCACAAGAGCCATGATGATGGCAAATGTGAAGAAATTTGGCAATATCGGATGCACCATGCACACTAAACTGAGCAGCAAAAACGCTATGATCTCCCAGTAAAGTCCCACAACAACCCTTTTGGCATAACTGTGCTGCCTTCTGGCTAACCAGGTGTTGAAAACCAACGAAGTTACTGTTGAAACAGTCATCATGGAGCTGGTAAAATTACGTGCCCACACAGTTTCACTTTTAAATACATCATTGATAAAATATGTCGTTGAACTCAAAATACAGTTCCATGGCCACAGCAATCCAATACCAACCATCAAAAATGTGTAATAAGACCTGTCCTTCAATTTACCAGTAAATGATTCATCTTCTAGGCTGGGTTTCACGTTTGTGGGTTCCTCTGTCCCATTCAGCAGCGTAGATTCGTCCATTATAATCAGACCTACTCTCAGCAAATTGGCTGCTACTTCAACTATTCTTCTCTAACAGAATACATAAAACTATAAAAATCATAGCTATTACCAGTTTTACACCTTTAAAGCTTCAAATCTTAATGTTTCTATGACGGGCGCCATTAGTAACAAATGGTGTCTCTAATTATAACGACACACAGTCATGACAGAAATCCAACAAGTGTTTGTGGAATGAATAAAATGCTGGTAATTCTGTGAACAAAAGATGAAAATGTGAAATATTTGTTTATATATATGCTACAGATTGGATACGTCAATGAAGTTTCATTGGGTGTACCCAGAAGTAAATGGAAATGGTAAAAAATGTTGTACTGTAATGTAAAATTAAGAGAAAGAGGTAAAGTAAAGAAACGAAATGTTTAGATGAAATGAATAATAATACCGAGAAAAATTGAGTGTGGAAACGTATGGATGGTAACCCCATGTGCGTGTGTTGGATGATGCATGTTATTATTACAACTTTCTGCTACTTCCGCTGCCCTTGGTAAATTCGTATCTCGTTAGAAGAGGGATATGGTCACTTGGGAACTTATCGTTGGGGAAACCAATGAATTGTGAGACATATTCTTCATCTATGGCGCCAAGTAAACCTCTAACACGAAGTCCTTGACTGGAATACCACATGTAATCAATTACGCTAACAAAAGAAGGCGTGAAATTTGTAAATGGTAGTTCGCCAATAGATCCGTAACTGGACTTTAGAGCAAGATTATGTGCGTAGTTGAAACCGTAATTCCTATTTTCAATATCGCTATGCTTTTTTACTTGACCCGTGGATAATAGTTCATAGACCGCAGAGCTTAAGTGAGAGTTTAAGTCACCACAAATGATAACTGGACATTTCTTCAAATCTTGCTTGGAGTGAACAGAAGAGGTATGTTGTTTGATAAGAGTTTCCAAATGATCTAGAAGAATCCCAACTTGGAAAGTTTTAACATCATTAAATTGTGGATCCCAATGTAAATGTGTAGTAACAACCCATGTAATTTCGCCACTTTTGATATGTTGTAATTGCATGTATAAAGCAACATTGTCCTTATTCATTGCTCTATTCAAATAATCTTCAGTACGTTGAAAATTTTTGTGCTTCATCCAAATCCCACTAAAGTCCATTGATTCTTCAAAAAGAAGTTTAAATTCTGATTCCTTATAGAAAACACAACAACCATCAACTTTTTTGGAATCCTTAGGTTGCATGGTTTTGGCTCTTGTTTTGGCATGGAACATACCTTTATAACCCTTTTTCAACAATAATGGTTGCCAAAATTCTTCATAAGTTCTTGATTCCACTTCTTGTAAACACATTATATCCGTATTGTAAGCCAAAATTTGTTCTTTTAGTTTTTCACGTCTATAATCCCAGCTTAAAGCCCAAGAAGGTGTGTAACGATACATTTTGGGAGTTGCATAATGTTGACATAGCATGTTGTAAGATAAAGCGGTGAAACTTCTTTTCTCTAGATCGCGAGATAAATGTTCATTTGCATCAGTTAAAGAATTATATTCTGTTTGTGGTTCACCATCTGCATTTAATTCGATGAATTTACGATCTTTGAGTAATGGAACTTCAGGCTTGTTATCTCTGAGATAGAAAATCAGACCAGTAACAGATTTTTCTGTTAGGATTTTCAATAATTGTCTATCTAATGGATTACCTTCACAACCTAAAAATTGTAAATTGCTCAAATTACCAAATTGCCATGGGATAGTCGTAACTAGATTATCAAAAAAATATAGATATTTCAATTGATAACAGAATCCTAACTCATCAGGCAAGCTAGTTAATCTATTACGTGATAAATCAAGGACTCGTAAATTTGTAAGGTATCTAATTTCCTTGGGAACTGAAGTTAAATTATTACCGTTCAAATATAATCTTGTCAAAAATTTATATTTGAACAAATTTTTGTTAATGTTGAAAACCTGTAAATTGGAAAAATCCAATGCATGCCATAACTGGTCATCAAAATTAGATTGGGTAGCAGAACCAATATTATTTTCATCTTCATCATCTTCATCAATATTGTATTGTGATAATTTTTTATGTTGTAAGAGTAAAGAAGGTGTACCTGGTGCATTACCGCTATCTTTTAATTTTGCCAATTCATTCTTTGGAGTTGATGGAGTTGATATGGTACTTGGAGTATTTGAATTAACTCCATTATTACCACTTTTAGCCTCTTTTGATGTCTCTGTTGCAATTTCCATAAGCAGTTGTTTAGTTCGATCTACAAGAGACATTGAAGCTTCAGATAATTGAGGTTGGCTTTGTATGATAGATTGGCCATTATCATTCATTTGTTGAGGTTGTTGCTTCTGCTGTTGCTGTTGTTGTTGCTGCTGCTGACTCACGATATATTTTTTCATTGCATTTTGTCTAGCATAAACGTTTGGTTGACCGATGGAATGCATTGAAATAGCATGTAATTGCAACTGCAATTTCCAGATTGGATTATTCAATAGTTGTGGGTCTTCTAAATGAGGATGGAACAATGGATTATTCATATTTTGATTGATGGATACGGCATTTGACTGGGTTATCATGCCAGGAGGGTTTTCAGCAGCATTCATCATCATCATACCAGTATTGGCATTCATACCGGTGTTGGTGTTCATACCCGCATTGGCGTTCATACCCGCGTTGGAATTCATACCTAGGTTAGAGTTCATATGAGATGCATTTGTTGCTTCGTTCATGGCCATTGCACCTCCTGTTCCGGGCACATTAGCTCTATTACCACCAACATGAGACATGAATCGACCATTTTTTTCACTAAACATCATTCCTGGAGGAGGCATATTACCCATCCCCGGGTTCATATGAAGCTGTTGGTTCATCGCGACGGGAGTCTGTGTTCTAAACATGTTCTGTTGCTGTGGCTGCTGTTGTTGTCGTTGCTGTTGCTGTTGTTGCTGCGGATTCTGGCTCACCAAGCCAGGAAATCCCATCAAAGATGGCGTGTTCATATCGAGTGCTAAACAGTGGGTTCCACGCAGAGATATCTAAGCAATATGACGACGGAATAACAATTAAAAGTATCTGGTATCTATCTCAAACTTGGTACTACAATTTTTCCACCAAAAATGCACAAAAAGAGGCCAATCAAAAAAGGTATATGAGAAACTTGACCCGCAGATTCGTTTAATACCACTTACAATGCACCACGAGCTGTTTTGGAAGGTCCTCTGAACGTTTTTATCTGTTGAATCTGTTGTTATTTTCCATTATTTTTTCAATATTTATTTATTGTTGATTATCCCTTTAAAACTTTTCAAGATTTCGACTGCGCTCCGTGCAGCGTGATCTGGCGCCAGCAATTAAATATATTATTCAAGTGTTATACAGTGCTAAGAACATATATCTGACATCCAAGAACATGGAAAGCATGAGTTTGGTGGTGCTTTCGAATCCCAGCACGCAAAGTTGTGTATACTTGGTCGTTTTATGTGAATATATGAGATTGAAAATTTGCACGTGATATGCGCCACTAAATAGGAGTCCTTTCAGCATCAATTGTACACCAATTTGCTACGTTCGAGCCAGTTTGACGAGTGTTGATGTCTTTAGTCAGTTGTACTTTCAGTTTGGATCATTTGTGAGCTTCCGAGCTTTCATTTGGAGCATTTCCCAGGTATCAATCACGATTTCTCAGCATTTGCACAAAGTTTGGAGTTATCTATGCACCAGGCAAGTTCCTCTCGATCTCAGCAATCTGTAATTGCTATCAACCTCATATAGCTGGTTTATTGTTCGGTAGTGTCTTATCTGTAAACTGAACTAATGTTGTTGCGTCTTACCTGTAAACTGAACAAACGTCGTTGCGTTACCTGTACTGAACAAACGTCGTTGCACAACCGTTAAATATAAACGGTTCATCTGAACATTTTAAAATGCAATGCAATGGACTCTTCATATTCGAAAGATCATTGGGCAGCATGTCTTGTACTGTCGTCTTGCCGTTCAATTTACCGCAGTTACCATGTTCACCCCATCCCCAGGCCCAGACTGAGTAACCGTCTGATTCTTTGACCACAACGGTGCCATGTTCACTGCCTGCAGCAAATTTTACAATAGTTTGTTCACGGAATTCAGAGCCTGTCAACAGCTGGTTGTATTTGTTATTGCCATAAGACCGTATAGAACCGCACACCAGGGCATGGACAGACGACCACATACAAGAAATATCTCTGATGTTACTAAGTTGACCAGATGGGAACCCTGCAGGTATATTGCCCATCATCGTGGTTATCTTGCCATCAGAGCCCAACGCAACCCAAAAATCTTTGCCCATTACAATTTTACGAATCGTGGTTGCGTCTGGAGCTTCCCAGATAACCATGGGATTCTCAATTTTACGTGATTTGGGCGTAGTTAACTGGCACTTGGTATTGCTGCCCCATCCCCAAACTCTGCAGCTGGTTCCCTCGCTGCCATATACCCTTTCTAACACTATATAATTATGCATCGTGCCTACAAGAGACACCACACTGCTTCGTGAGAGCTGCATAACCGGCCTCCAGCAATCAGTTGAAGTAGTGCTACCCAGTCCCAACTCACCTTTGAGGCCTTCACCGCTGACAAGCAAGGTATTTCCAGCAGTGACAACCAACGTCGAATTCCAGCTGCATGCAGCATCCATAACACTGGAAATACCGCTGACACGTTCGAACCCACTAGTCCCCCCACCAGGCATCTCTCCTGCGCCCCATAACAAGCCCTGGTCGTCTACAATAACGGTGTGGTTCCCACCAGACGCCATTCTGGCTATCTTGGGCTCTTCTGGCTCAAATTGGCTCGTTTGAAAGCCCATTATGTCAATGTCATGGCCTACTCCCAGCTGCCGACGTCCATTGGACCCCATTGCACAGAGAACCATCTTAAAATCGTGCTTCAAGCGTCTATAGGGCTCATATCTGTCTACCTCATCGAATTTTGCAAATTTTCACTATTTTTCACCGTAGTTAAGCTCACCGAATCACTATTAAGAAAATATGAATTTTTCATTACACTGAAGATAGAGCTTTACAGGAATCAAAGAGGTCAAAATAGTGGTATTTGAGCCAATTGGGCTGGAAATTCAGGTTCTAGAGGGTCGTTTTACGTTATAAAGTGGTATTTGTTCCCCTAGGTGGTTTTGCAGTTGGTTTAAAACACGTTAAAATATGGATTTAGACGATGAAATACAGGTTCCTGCGTCATCATCGCCATTGAAGGAGGAATTCATGATCAGATCGTCGTCCCCAGTGAAGGGTGAGCAGCAGGATCAGAATGTGCAGCGTCAGCTTCTGCGTGAGAAGTTTACCTTCGTACCTGGAGCGTCCAATTCCAATGAGGAAGATGCGGCAAAGATGGACCAACAATTGGCAGATTTGGCTGAAGAATTCAGCGATTTCTCACATACGTTGGTCCAGGCGGTGTTCAAGTCCAATTCGATGAATGTGGATCTTGCCAGAGAGAGACTTAATGGTATAAGGCGCAAGAGAACGAGTTGGTCGTGGAGTGCTTCTTTGAAGAAAGAAGCTGAGGCCAAAAGAGCTGCTGGTAAGCCTGCTCGTTTGCCAACGATCAAACAGGATGTGTTGGGAGTGGAAAACTCTTCCAAGATTACTTTGGATAAGCAGAAATCATCCATTTTTGATAGATATTCCAGCGTTTTGAACCATGGATCTAAATACAATTCGAGACATTCTGATGATTTTGGCACATCTTCAGCTCCCAAGAAGAGAAGGCTGATACGTGCAGATGTCTTAGAAGGTAGGAAACCTACACAATTGGATAAAGCTAAAAATAAGATGTTGAATTTAAAAGCTGAAAAACTTTTGAACGGTGGTGCTTCTGATGATGAAGAAGATGAAATGAGTGCAGATGATAATGATTTGAGTGGTGGTGAATATCAAGAACGTGTCGTTGAGGTCAATATTGATGATAAAATCTTACATTTCATAAATACAGCTCAAGTGGCAGATCTTGCCAGTTTGTCTGAATCTAATATTGAAAAGGCTAATATTATCATCAAATTAAGACCATATAATAGTTTATCTGATTTTATGAGTAGAGATCTTCGTGATGAAAAGGAAAAATTAGAGAATGAGAAAGATAGTACTACTTCAAGAGGTAAGGTTAAACGTAAACGTAACAATAAAAAGACTGAGAATGAACGTTATATAGAAAAAATTTCACAATCTATTCATGGTTACAATGCAATTGACTCTCTGATAAAAAAATGTGCAGTTTATGGTAACGCAATTACTCAACAGATGAAACGTTGGGGTATTAATATTGAACAGATTACAAGTGGTGGAAGTTTAGATTTTATGGAAGTAGATTCAGATTCTGGTGTTGTTGATGATTTCGATGAATCAGAAGTCAGTGTTACTCCTTCTCCTGAAGCAACCACATTACAAACACCAAATACCTCAATAACCCCTAAAATCAAAAACAATAATGATAGCGATTTTGAGGATGATCAAGTTTATGAAGAGGATGAAGAAGATGATGAAGAATTAGATAGTGAAGATGAAGAATATGGTGTCACTATCAACAGAAGAAGAAATATTAAGTTCAGTAGACATGGTACAACACCTACACAAAAGAAAAAAATAATTAAATTTTTTAAAGGTAAACCAAGATTGTTATCTTCAGAGATCTCTTTGAAAGATTATCAACAAACAGGTTTAAACTGGTTGAATCTTCTTTACCACAATCAAATGTCCTGTATATTAGCAGATGATATGGGTTTAGGTAAAACATGTCAAGTGATCGCATTTCTAGCATATTTGAAACAAATAAACGAACAGGGTCCACATCTTGTTATTGTACCGTCGTCGACTTTAGAAAATTGGTTAAGAGAATTCCAAAAATTTGCTCCTGCTCTCAAAATCGAGCCTTACTATGGGTCCCAACAGGAAAGAGCTGACTTGAGAGCAATACTGGAACAAAATTTTGGTCAGTATGATGTTATTGTCACCACTTATAATTTAGCCGCTGGTAACAAATATGATGTATCATTTTTGAAATCCCGTCGATTCAACGTCATTGTTTATGATGAAGGTCATATGTTGAAAAATTCTATGACAGAAAGATTCGCTAAGTTGATGAAGATTCAAGGTAACTTTAGACTTTTGTTAACTGGTACACCTTTACAGAATAATTTGAAGGAATTAATGTCACTATTAGAATTTATCATGCCATCAATATTCGAATCCAAAAAGGAATCATTAGCTGCAGTTTTTAAACAACGTGCCAGAACATCTGATAACAACAAAGATTACAATCCTCTGTTAGCAGAAGAAACGATACAGAGAGCTAAAACAATGATGACACCTTTCATTTTGAGAAGACGTAAGGATCAAGTGTTAAAACATTTACCAAAAAAGCACAAGAAGATTGAATATTGTAAAATGAACGATATTCAAAGCGAAATTTACAATAAACAGATAACAACTGTTCTAGAACATAAAAAGATGATAAGGGAGGGCAAACTCCCAGATGATCCAAAGGAAAGAGCCAAGATTCAGGCAACAAGTTCAAATAATTTAATAATGTCATTGAGGAAAGCATCAAACCATCCGTTACTGTTCAGACACATTTATAACGACGAAATGTTACTCAAGATGAGTGACGCAATTTTGGATGAACCAGAGTATGCAGAAAATGGTAATAAAGAATATATTCGTGAAGATATGAGTTATATGAGTGATTTTGAACTACATAAGTTATGTTGCAATTTCCCCAAGACATTGGGGAAATACCAATTGAAACATGATGAATGGATGCAATCTGGTAAAGTTGACGTTCTTGCCAAACTTCTCAAGAAGATACTCACACAGAGACAAGAAAAGGTGTTGGTTTTCTCACAGTTCACGCAAGTTTTGGATATACTGGAGAAGGTCCTATCCACTTTGAACTACAAATTTTTAAGATTGGACGGGTCTACACAAGTCAACGACAGACAAGCATTGATTGATAAATTCTACGAGGACAAAACGATCCCTGTATTTATACTTTCCACAAAAGCTGGTGGGTTCGGTATCAATCTAGTTTG
Source organism: Yueomyces sp. D-C8-1 (assembly GCA_031771845.1). Taxonomy (NCBI): domain Eukaryota; kingdom Fungi; phylum Ascomycota; class Saccharomycetes; order Saccharomycetales; family Saccharomycetaceae; genus Yueomyces; species Yueomyces sp. D-C8-1. The sequence goes on from JASCNY010000020.1 coordinate 109,850, forward strand.
TGCTAACAACGTCATCATCTTTGACCAGAGTTTCAATCCACACGATGACAGACAAGCTGCTGATAGAGCTCATCGTGTGGGACAAACAAAGGAAGTGAACGTGTTCACACTGATCACCAAGAACAGTATCGATGAGAAGATATACGAATTGGCAAAGAACAAACTTGCATTAGACCAGCATATCAGTGAAGACGACAAAAAGAGCCAAGAAGCACTCGACATGCAAGTGTCGGATATTCTAGAAGACATCATTTATGAGGAAAATTCTACGAATAACAAGACAAACTAATGAGTGTCTAGACGTTTTTACTACATGTTCAAGCCCAATTTTTCTTCTTGTTGTCTAGATTTCAATTCAAGTGGATATACGTACAGCAAAGCTGCAACATTCCAATTTTTTTGATAAAACTTTCAAATAAACACTGTGGGTTATTTTCACCAGGACTCGACAAGCCTTGTAACCCCAAACACGTCTCGACACTATTTATTTTTCAGTTTGACCATTATATAGCTTATTCTCTTATAGTATGTCGGGCATCACCATTAATAAGCCAAAACCTCTAATTTTACCTGTATTTAAAGAAACTTGAATAAAATCTTCCAATTCATCTCTGAGTGCCAATTGAGCTGCCAGGAAAGCCAATTGGAATTGTTGTTGAGATGGTTGACCAGGCAGAGGCGTTTCCAGAGCTGCCATTGTCGCATATCAAGCAGGAAGTGCTGCCAGAAGTGTTCCAATGGGCTATCAGCAATGGATTGGTGATTTACCCAGCAGGTTTCTCGCCAGAATCAGCTACATTTGCTCCTGTTACGTTGTACCCCACCCCCATCTCGAGGTTGAATTTTGAAGAAGCTGTGTCGCTGCAGAGGTCGTACAATGAGCTTTACGCTAGGATATCCCAGGATACAGGCCACAATTGGCTCACCAACGAGATGACAGCGTTTGCTGAAGCTGATCCTGAGTACACTGGAAGATTGTGGAAATTGTACTTGAAAGCTCGTGAAATTGGGTTCACTCAGAAGTTGAGATTAGGTGTGTTTCGTAATGATTATTTGATAAACCATAAGACCAGCCAGATCAAACAGGTTGAATTCAACACCATCTCTGTATCGTTTGGTGGTTTGAGTACCAAAGTTGGAGAGTTGCACAAGTTTTTGAACGACACTGGTAAGTATACTGTGGATGGGAAACCATTTTACCACAGCGATGACATACCCGTTTCTAAATCAGCCAAGTCATTGGCTGATGCTTTGGCCAAAGGTGTGAAGAGATATGATGCTGATAATGCGTTAGTATTGTTTGTGGTCCAACATAACGAGAGAAACGTCTTTGATCAGAGGATTTTGGAGTATAACCTTTGGAAATATCATGGTATCAAATCTACCAGATTAACGATCGATCAGATACACACACATACCAGAACTGTAGGTGAAGAGAGACGATTATTTTTAAAGTCTACAGACGAAGAAATTGGGCTTGTCTACTTTCGTTCAGGTTATGCACCTGGTGACTTTATCACTGAGCAAGATTGGGAGAATAGGTTTCAATTGGAGATCAGTTACTCCATTAAAGCTCCAGATCTCTTGACACAGCTATCAGGAGCTAAAAAGGTCCAGCAATTGCTAACAGATGAAGAACATCTGTCGAAATTTATAGCCGATGAGCATGTTAAAAAAAATTTGCTCAAGTCATTCGTTAATATCTATCCTCTAGATGACACTCCATTGGGTAGACAAGGTATTGAATTAGCCCTTAAAGATTCAAAATCCTACGTTTTGAAACCACAAAGGGAAGGAGGTGGGAACAATATTTATAAACAGGATATTCCTGAATTTCTGTCCAAGTTAACCCCAAAGCAGGCAGAAGGTTATATTTTGATGGAACTTATTGAACCCAAGACTCATGACAATATTTTACTTCGTAATGATGAAATACATCAACAACCAATAATCAGCGAATTAGGTATTTTTGGTACCGTTCTATTCGATGACCAAGAGATATATGTAAACGATTACAATGGATGGTTATTAAGATCAAAATTCAGTTCATCGAATGAAGGCGGTGTGGCAGCTGGATTTGGATGTGTTGATAGTATTGTACTATATTAACGTGCATATGGTATATAAAGATATGTATAGGTATATGAAATGCATGTTTCTGGCGGCTAAATGTAGTTGGGTTTCAATAGCAATATGATAGTTGAAATTTAAATATTCTTGTCAATTTGCTCTCTTCTTATACTCCACATAATAGCTGCAATGGTGTCACTACATAGGGCAAAACCTGAAATAATAGGTATAGATTCAATCAGAGCACAAGGTAAACCAAAAGCTGAATAAGATCCAAAATAATCAAAAAGTCTATTATACCTTTCGACATTATTAGTGCCTCTTATTCTCAAATATTGTGAAACGTACACTCTAGTGATGAATGGAGAAATAAGCATGTTGAATATGACTGGACCCACTAATGGAATAAATGAAATAGCTAATAATGCAGCAAAAGTTAACAAACCAAGTGTATATTCCACAACTTTCATTTCAATGTGATAGAACCAGAAATATTTTGATCTCACCGGAGCATAATATTTAACTGGTAGGAAGACATAAGTATCAGAAATATTGATAGATTCTAGATATTTGGTAACAATGGTGACCAAAGAAGGGCTCATTCTCATATACATTAGTATGAAAGCATTAACTTGTAACAGAGAATGTACAGCAGCCAAAGCCATACCAAATGGGCCAAGCATTGCGAACAATACCATATACATTGGGGTGATTGATGCCCAATACACAAAACTAGTCAAAACTAGTGTCACCAAATATGTTGTTAAAACTTTTAGAGTGGGCACAGAATAAAGTGGTAAATTTTTAACCAATTCACTGCAACCTTTGAATGGGTACATGAATGAATATCCATCAAATAATCCAGGAAAGAAATTGATAGATAATGAAGTTAACCTGTTGACCGCATCTTTACCTTTCACCAGGTAAACTTTTGAATAGTATTCCTTCAGTGGGAGACTAACCTCAGGGTATGGCTCAAACACCTGGTGTTTGTCCATCTTATAGGAAAGACCACCAATACCAGTGATTAATAAACTACCTGCGAATGACATATCTATATAATTTGGTGAGTACTATCTGGCTTAACTTCTAAAGTTTGTCTGGCCTATTTTGGAGTACAGATTACTAGAGAAGAACTAAGAGATAAGAATATGAAAGTTGAAATAGAACTTATATTTATACCAATGAATTATGAATATTATTATTTGTGAATTTGTGACACAAAATCAAATAAACTGACGCTGATCAAAGTTGCCAAGTTTAGCATCGTTATAGCCATAAAATAAAGCTGAACAAGATGAAATGGCTGTTAAGTGGATCAAGAGGCTAGAATTTGTCACTTAAGGTGTGGTGAGTATTATTTTTTGCGCATGAATTTTCAACTTAGCCTAACTCAGCTTCTAATGGCCCAAATTCGACCGTTTTTTCACCAAAATAATGGCAAGATGATGATCATTGGATTGAATGCACTCAGGTTAAATGTGTTGAAGCAGACTAGGTCGATGCCAGGTTTTGAATGTATCTTATTGTCCGTCGTTTTCCACGAAGCCCATTGTTTCAATCTTATATAACTAGACGGAGTCTCTAATTACGAATAGTGAAAAAAGACTAAATGCTCAAGCAATTTAAACATACTGAAGAGGACATCAATTCAAGGGCATTTGGGCATTCTGTGGGTATCAACCACATAATTTGGACCATTGATTCTTGTTCTACGGTATCGGTTTGCTTATATTGGTTGTTTCTGGGCGTTTTGGTGGGTTTTTGATAGCGTATTTTGAAGGTATTGCAGTTTATTTGTTTTAGAAACTCATTAGCAATTTGGCAATGTCTTTTTACCGTCCACACTCATTGTCGTTAAGCTCTTCTTTAAAAAAAAATTCGGATTCTGGTGATCATTCTATTTTGTCTGATTCGACAACTGATGAACCTTCAAATTCGATTTATAGCCATGTACCGCAGTCCTTTATTGAAGATGATTCGTTTGATTTGAATGATTTCATGAGACCACCCAAATTGACAGCATCTAGGACGTCGTCTGTTGTTTCGGACTCCACCCTTTCTACTGAACCTGATTTGAATGAATTGATTTCTTTGCCAAATGATTCTACACATATGTATTCGTACAATCCATTGTCTCCAGATGCTCTGTTTATACGGCTGAATATACTGAAACGATCCCTGGAGTCTTTGATTGCATCTACACAAAAAGATTCTGATGCCATTCCCTTAGAGAATGCAGTAGCTTCCTTGGCACCATCTTCTACAAACTTAAAGGCTGAAAATATAGTCTTTAACAAAACTGATGGATCACAAGACAAACCTACTTGGATGAAACCACAATGGGAGAAAAATTATGAATCCCTAAGGTCACAGTACGATAAGAAAACTGATTCAAATTTACATTCCGCTTCTGCTCGAAATTCTTTGAGAACTGTTTCTTCAGTACAAGGGTTTTTTGATAGCCCCACGAAGACACCAAAATTTCAAAGAAGAAGAGTTTCTATTGGTAGTTATCTACCGACGCACCACGAGTTGCATAACATTTTCTATAATCATCCAGAGGGTAATCATTCATATGAATTGGTCAATGCAGATAAATCAGATCTGATAAATTTACTACGACTTTTAAACGAAACTTTAGAAGGTCATCAATCACAAGCATCTAAGAATCTGCATGAGATTTCGCTGTTTAATATCAATAGGCTGAATTTGAGCCAGGAAAATGCCAAAAATATAAACATGAATCTCAATAAAGCCCTTTTAGATAGTTTAGCGGAACCATTTTTTGAAACAAATGCTAGTAAAAATATTAGTAGTAACAATAATGCTAATAACTACTCGCTAGGAACCGATACAACTACATTTGGGCCTATTGATGATCTGACCCTAAAAAACGATTATGAAGAAATATTTCAACCTCAATTAAATTACGGTAGAATCCTCAGGCCTTTTACAGCAAACAAAAATGTTGTTTCTAGTGCTACTTTTACATGCTCAGATGAGTACCCATGGAAATTCAAAGCTGTTAATGATTTAGCCTGTTTATCTTTTGGTATGTCAAAAAATATCTTCAAAACGATAAACCTACTGGATCTAATACATAAAGACAGCAGAAATTTCGTTCAAAATAGAATATTGTCCGCAGAAAGTCAAGAATCTGTGCTTACTGGTGAAATAGTAGCCATTGCACAACCAAATCATGTGAAAGAGGAAATTTTTTGGGCTTCCCTATGGGCTAAAAGGAAAAACGGTATGATCATCTGTATATTGGAGAGAGTACCTTGTGATTATATGGATGTTTTGGTCAATTCTGACAATTTTAGTGTCGAAAAAATCATAGGTGGAGAAGGTTTATTGTGGACAGATATAGATTATAACTTTAGTGAGCAAGACAAAACCCCGCGAAAGTTTTCAAATAATGGATTTGATGATGAGTCTGTTTCACCTCTTGCTACTTCACCAAAAGACCCTTTATTCCTCAATGAGGGTCAAGAGACTAATCAAATAAAAAACTCAAATATCAAGAATCAAATTCGTAATATCGAAACAATCAGTACTTCATTGGCGAAAGCTATTTTCGATGTAGCGGAGAATAGTCAAGATATTCAAAATGATTTATTCTCACTTCATTCAAGGGTTTCTAATCATATCAACCAGGTAAGATACTTCACATTGAATCATTTAACTTCAAACATCCCTTGTGCTGTATCATCATCACCACTAAAGGATAAGATCAAAATTAAAATTCACAGTTTACCTTATAGTGCAGGTCTTTTCGTTTTTGATTCACATACTTTAGAGGTTTTGAGTTGTAATAAATCTGTTGTCAGAAATATTTTTGGTATCGAAGATAATGATTTAATTGGTCAGTCGTTAACAAGTATCATTCCAAGTTTTGCAGATCTCATAAATTTTATCAACTTATATTATCCCAAATATAATATCATCAATCGCAAAAACAGAGCATTAGTATTATCAGAACATTTTTTCAGGAAAATAAAAGCTGAAATGAATGGCGCACCTCACGACTTTTATACTTCTATCGGTATAGATGGCCTTCATAGAGATGGATCTAAAATCAAGCTTGATTTCCAGTTAAGAGTTTTATCAACGAACATCTGTGTTTTATGGATTACACATTCTAGAGAAATAATATTCACCGAATCGACAATAACATCATCGCACTTACCGACCTTCAAGGAAGAAGAATCATCAGAAGTTAGTACTAATACAACCCCATCAGCATCCTCCAAAAATCTTCAAGACGTGGTTAAGGAAATAAAAAAGCTCTCTATCGCCGATAATGATGAAGATAGTATATCTGGTGCAACTTCTGTTGATGATAGCAGTGAATCAAAACTAGAGAAACTGGGAGATATTGACAGTTCAAAGAGCCAAAGCATCTTGATTGGTAATTCAAAAGAAGCTGATAATGAACATACTTTGAATAGTATCAGCGAACTAGACGAAGAAAGTCAGGTCCAATTTGCGAAGATATATGTTGAAGATAAATCACAATTTGTGAAGGACGATAATTTCCAACTTGGTGAAGACTTGATCAATGATCTAAAGCTGTTACCTGAAAGGAAGAAAGATCAATCTATTGGTCCCTCTAGCGCTACTGTTTCACCATCTGGAAGCGGTACAAGTACACCTGTTCCAGATTCTGGAGTTGTTGGTATATTCAAAAGTACTCCTCAAAAAGTAATTGGTGCTGAGAAAAGAACCAAAAGAATTACTGACTTTACTATACTAAAAAAAATGGGTGAGGGAGCCTATGGTAAAGTTGCTTTATGCTATCACAAAAAAGAGCGTTACATTGTTGTTATAAAAATGATTTTCAAAGAACGTATTTTGGTGGACACCTGGGTCAGAGACAGAAAACTGGGTACGATTCCATCAGAAATTCAAATTATGGCTAAATTGAACGAAAACTCAGATGAAACCATATTAGATCTATTAGACTTTTTCGAGGATGATGACTATTATTATTTGGAGTTGCCAGTTCACGGTCAAACTGGTTGTATCGATTTATTCGATTTAATCGAGTTCAAATCCAATATGAATGAATTTGAAGCTAAACTATTATTCAAACAAGTAGTATCAGGTCTTCGCCATTTACATGAAGCTGGTATCATACATAGGGATATCAAAGATGAAAATGTGATTGTCGACGCCAAGGGTTACATTAAATTGATTGACTTTGGTTCTGCAGCATATGTGAAAGATGGACCTTTCGACGTTTTTGTTGGTACCATTGATTATGCTGCTCCAGAAGTTCTTAGGGGTGAAATGTATGAAGGAAAACCACAGGATATATGGGCACTTGGGATTCTTTTGTATACCATTGTGTTCAAAGAAAATCCATTCTATAATGTTGATGAGATTCTAGACTCAGATATCCGCTTTCCAGAAGCAGCTCAGGTCAGTACAACTTGCATAAAACTAATTGAGAAAATTCTGCAAAGAGACATAGAGAATAGACCAACTATTCAGCAAATATATGACGATGCATGGTTAGAATTATAAGTTTTCAAGGTTGCATGGACAACAATACCATAATATACAAAAATATGTTCATTACGGAAATAATATCTCATCAAGTGACTATATTCTAAGAAACTTTACAAAACAGTTTACTTTCAAAATTCAAATAACGGCTTGAATTAAATGTGAGTGACTGTCCACTCACAATGCCGCAAAACTTTTTTTTATTTTATTTTATTCAAATGATTGCTCTGCTAGTGATCTGTAGCTCATACCAGAAGTGAGCATAAAACAGGTACAACTCATGGCAATTTAATATTTATATAGGGTCTTTTTTTCATTGTTCGGTTTTATTTACATTCTTTAAGTAGTAGACGTTACTCACACATAATAATTAATATTAAATTTATTTCATTTTAGTCCTTTCTTTAGAGCACTAACTAAAAAATATCGAAAGAGTAGTTGAATTTTTTGAAGTTATATTAAATTTTATGTGACTGTGGTAACTTCATCCTTTATCACATTGACCCTCACTAAATGTAAAAATATAATTTTTATATATCATCTAACCATCAAGTGCTTATCATAATTTACATCAAAATTCCTTTTACAGCATAGATTACTTTTACAACATATATACCTTTTAAAGAATTCTCTCAAAGAAATACATGTAAAAATAGTGTTTGAATGTGTTACTTTGTCCATATTCTAAGATAGGTATGAAATAGGTTCGTATTGATCAATGTGTATGATACCGTGGTATATCATTAAAGACAAAATATACTTTCAGTAAAGATCATCTTGAACATATTCTTTATATTCAAATTCCTTTTTCAGGTTGATATCATTCAACTCCTTTTTAATTTCAACCTTGACATCAGTAGATGATGCAATACGTTCTTCTTCTTCCTTTTGTAAATATTTAATCCATTGAGAAAAGTCACCTCTCTTAGCTTTGAAACTACTATCTACAGAAACGAGCCTTGAATTGAAGCCTTTTGCAACAAGTTTGATATCCACAGCGTTACAAACTGTATTTGCAAGACAAATATCACACCTTTTACCCTTTGACATACATATAACTTGACCAAAACCGACCAGTACCGTATTTATTTCATACCATAGGGCTCGTGGTAACCATTCTTGCAGAGCTTTCCTTGTATGTTCTGGAGTTTTACATTTTTTGGGGTCAACCCAATGAAACATTTTAGAAAGTCTATGGACATGAACATCGACACATATACCATCTAATTTACCCCAAGCTTTATGAAGAGCTAAATAACCCATTTTAGGTCCCACACCAGGAAGTGATAATAATCCGTCAATTGTTGTTGGAATATCAGATTCAAATTTTTCCTTTAAGAGAGCTGCCGTCTCTTTAACAAATTTAGCCTTTCTTGTATGAAATCCAACTGAGTGTATGAGTTCATCTAGAACCTGTTGATCAATCTCTAGTAGTTTTTCCAATGTAATTCCATCAGGTGAATCCAAATGTTCCATACAGTATTTTGTGACATTTAACATCGCTTGAGCTGTTGTTTCATCTTTAGTCTGTGCAGAGAGCATAACGCCTACTAATAATTGCAATCTATAATTGTTGGGCTTTATTACTTCACGACCAAGTCCACATTTACCGCCTACCGTTATGGGTAACGCAGCTGAACCCATCACGTCCACAGGAGTCTGCAATTTAGCACGCATCAGTCGAATTCTTGAATAGATAGGTATGAAATTTTTGGGTATTTTAGAATCTGGTGAAGTATCAAATATTGACATATCTAACGGTTTTTCCCAAAACTTTTTAGAATCAATAGTCATCCGATCGATGTATTCAAAGTAATCGTGAGAATTCAAGGTTTTTACCCAATCGGTGTCCACTTTGTCGTACTTACTGGTCTCGAAGAGACCAGTAAAATCATCACTAACTTCATCTTTGACAGTAGGTTTTTTAAAGTATTTCGATTCCACAACCTCTTCAGGATCCTCTAATTTCACCTCAACGTGAGCATAAGATCTCTTCCTCGTTGTAACCATTTTGAAACACCTGAATCTGATGGTTGTAATCAGCTGTTGCCTAAAATGTGTGGTAAAAATTGTGTTGATAGCGAATATTGTGGTATTGTACCAGTTTAAAAGGCAACTATTATCCTCTTTTTAATGAAAGCAAACACGTAGAATCCAATAAAATGTAGTAAAATAGCATATTATCACTGCAATGACCAGATATTCAGCATCCAAGAGTGTTCCCACTGTTTTATAGATGACACCTAAAAAGTGAAAAATTAGTAATGTCGGACTTTTAAGCCTTTTGGCTGAAAGCAGTCAGATGAGATGTCACATAATAAAATACGAGAATGGTCAAACTTCTTCAATCTGAGCAATCCGAAGTTGAAAATTGAGTCACTTCTAGCCAGATTTAAGCTCACGATTGTATCAAAATTTCAGCAATTTTGGAACAGGTTATGACCAGGTTTCAGGATTTTTGGGTCACCATGATGTCCAAAAAGAATATCTATGAAATAATATTAATATACAAATTATATAGCCGTAAAATACATGTGAGGATGATGGATTGTTTGGGAGTTTACTATTTTTCCTGAGACTTTTTGTATGCAATTGAACGTTTTGTTACTCTGCCGGTCTTTGATCTCTGCTTCTTTCTTTTCAGATGCGATGCAGATGAATTTCCCTTAGTGGCTCTCAGACCTTCCATGGTAATTTGGGTCCCTAGACTTGCTTTATCAGCTTTACCGAGAACTTTTCTAGCTCTGCCGACTTTAGTCTTTTGTGTTTCGTTCAAACGTTTTTCAAACTTTCTAGTTGGTTGTTTAGAGTCATTATTCTTCTTTGCCATATTCTTACATCTGGTAATACGTAATTTTCTGCCCTTTTTACCATCTTTTTTATTTATATTCTTTTCATTTAGCAAAAGAGCTTTATTGACAGATTGGAGATCTTTGAATTGGACGTAAGCAAAACCTTTACCAAGATTTGTCTTTGAATCTCTTACGATACGAACGTATTCAATTTCACCACATTTATTGAAATGGTTCCATAAATTTTCTTCATCTTCTTCAAAATCCATATTACCAACAAAAATGGATCTTTTATTTTCACTTGGAGCTGGATGTGCAACTGAATCAACTCTTAAATGACGACCATGAAATTCATGAGTATTTAAATTTTTAACCATTTGTTTAACAGCTTTCCTCTTTTTGTATACGATATAAGCATTGACAGATTCTCTTGATTTGTGTAATTTTTGTTTGACGAATGCAATTTTTCTAGGTAATGCTTCATCAAAGGAAATGGATCTAAATCTGATACTGTCGATGGCGAATGGATTTTCCTTGTTGGAGTCTTCGTTATCTTCATCTTTCTTTGGAGACGATCCAAATAATTTTTTAAAATCTTTGTATACATCCTTTGATGTGATGACGGTATTTGGTAAATTACCAATGAAAAGAGTTCTTTCAGCTTTTTCCAATTCATCTTCTTTTAGATCAATTTTTTTAGCAACAGGTTCAGATTTTGGTACAGATTCTTCTGTTTCTGTGGTATTTTCCTTTTTTTCAATAGCTTCACCTTCATTTAACAATTTGGTGAAATAACGTTGTTCCAAATCTTCATCTTCATCTTGTAATTTTTTCTTTTTCTTTGGTTGGTCGATTGTAACTGAATCAGTTTCCACAGTGGAAGCCTCGATTAAAGTGTCTTCAGTAGAGGCTTCGATTAAAGCATCCTCAGTGGAAACCTCAGTTGAAGCAGGCCTCTTTGATGGTACATTTGATAATGGACCAGAAGATGCAGAGAACAATTTACTGACATTACTCTCTAATTTATTCGTATCTACAGAACCAAACAAACTACTGATACCACTCATTGCGCTTATTCGATGCAGCACAAAACAAATTCAAAGAAAGATAGCCAATTCTTGAAATCATGTAGTATTATGATGTAGTATTCTTCTAATGTTAAGCTCATCTCATCGCGTCTGAAAAATTTGCACAACGTGACAAAGTCAAATGAAACAGTATTAAGAGTATTCATGTCAATTCAATTTGCCCTTGAATGAGCATTGCACTGCGAGTTGATTATAATTTTAATTTAAATTACATAAAAATTTTAATTATTTAACGGTACGATGGGTACATTTATAGTAAATGTAATATATGTATGAATAAAAATGGTTTGACGCACAATTATTTCAATGGGATGAAACGAGAAGTAGTTGCACCAGCTCTACCGTGTCTAACAGGGGTGTAAGTGATGGAGAATTCACCCAAGTAATGACCGACCATTTCAGGTCTAATTTCAACTTGGTTGAAAACTTTACCGTTGTAAATACCAACGACGGAACCGATCATTTCTGGCACAACGATCATATTTCTCAAATGAGTTCTAACTGGAGCTGGTTTTTCGTTCTCTTGAGCAGCTAATTTAGCGGCTCTCAATTTTTTCATAAACCCAGCTGGTTTGTGAGAAAGACCTCTAGCGTATCTTCTTCTAACTCTTGCTGGAGCCAATTTGACAAATTCTTCAGTTGGCATTTCCAACATTTTTTCCAAATCAACACCCTTGTAAGAGTAAGTTCTGAAAGTTCTCTTTTTTGGAGCAGCGGTAGACATCTTGACGAACGGTTTACTGAGGATTATCTGCACTAATACTACAATTTTTCAACAATTCTCTTATATGGTGAAATTGGCATTTTTCACATATACCTTTTCTTTAGAGGGAAGCTGAGGAAAGCTGGAGAACCGGGGAACCGGGAATGAGCTAGAAGGAGCCGGCATGCCGGCTCCTTCTAGAAAAAGTGACACCTAGGCAGGGCCCTGCCTGGAGCCCTCCACAATCCTGCCTGGAGCCCTGCCTGGCTGTGCCCGGCCAGGCAGGGCTCCCTCTAGATTCCCTCTAGATTCCCTCTGGACTTCGCCGCGGCGACGCACTGAAAAATTTTGAAAAAAAAAACGACGCAACGTCTGCGCGCCCGTGCACCGCCACGCTTTTCGCCGCGCCCACAGTGCGGTGTCCGGGTGTCTTTCGCCATATCCGCGTCCCAAAATATTCAGCTCCAGCGAAAGTCAGAACACAGTAGAGCCCGGTATCAGACATAGAGCATAGTATCATAGACATAGTAACATACGACAGAGCTAGATATTAAAGATATATAGAGAAAAGAAAGAGAATTGAAAGAGAATAGAAGAGAATATATATGTTTAGCTAACGTTTTGAGATCCACACGCAGAAATGAAGTACTTGGCCGCTTATTTGCTATTGAACGCTACTGGTGCTACACCATCTGATGCTAGCGTTTCCAAAGTTTTGGAATCTGTTGGTATTGAAGTTGAAGCTGACAAAGTTTCCGCTTTGATGACCGCTCTAGAGGGCAAATCTGTTGAAGAATTGATCGCTGAAGGTCAAGAAAAGATGGCTTCCGTTCCAACCGCTGGTCCAGCCGCTGGTGCTTCTGGTTCTTCCGCTGCTGCTGCTTCTGGTGAAGCTGCCGCTGAAGAAGCCGCTGAAGAAGCTGAAGAATCTGATGATGAAATGGGTTTCGGTTTGTTCGATTAAACAACTAAATTTCTCCATCTGGCATTCGTAAATATATATTATTTAATATGTATTCATAATCATAAAGTATTCTGACTGTTCTTTTGTACTGTTCTGTTGTACTGTTCTGTTGTACTATGTTTTACTGTGCTTCGTCTTTAGTATCTTTATTATGCTTTGTTCAGATCTCGCTTCTTTAACTGAGTTAAAAATTTCAGTTAACAGACGAAGATTCAAATAGAAGTCTGGATCTAGAGCGTGGTAGAGCAGCGCAGAGCAATCGTTGAACAAGATTCAACTAGCTTTGATTGGCTTTAATTTGGTGTAAATTTGAGAAATTTTGAGCAATACAACTTACAACTTACACAATGAAAGCTTTTCTGTTGCTCGTTCCATTGGTAATGGCTCAAAAGAGTACCATTCAACCTAATGAAAATGTTAAAACTGTGGAATCTCTTTATATCGGTGATTCACTGATATGTAATTCAAATTCTTGTTATCCAAAAGTTTTTGAACCTGAAAATGATTGGAAAGTTATATTACCACAACAATTATTACCTGCTGGTTTGGATATTAGAGTTAATTTGGATACTGGTTTGAAAGAGGCAAAATTGGGTGAAAAATTGGCTGAATCTGATACTATGACTTCTCTATTGGATACAATTACTTCTGTCTCAAGCACATTGAGTACGTCAAGTACGTCAAGCGCCTTGACTACATCGAGTACATCGACTACGTCGAGTACATTGACTACGCCCTCGACTTCTCTTACAAATTCTTCAAATATTCATACAAATGAATTAGTACCACTTCCAGATGCAACTGTTAATGCAAAAATCCCTACAGAATCTTCAGAATACGAATTTTCATCACATTTTGAAAAAATTAGAGATCAACTACACGTTGTAAAACCAAATTATCATAATATTGAAAGCCAATTAGATGACATGTTAGAATACGCACATGATTACAAACATGGTCAAACTATTATCACCAATGAATTTGATCTATTGAGAGATTTAGCAATAAATATCACTTATCCATTAACATTAAGAGAACTTTCTTCACGTCTCATTATTGGAAGTTTAAGAAATAATCCACCTGTTTTGAACTACATCAATGAACATTTCCCAACTTTTAAAGATGACGTTTTCCAATGGTTTATTAAAATTGCACAAGATAAAGAATTTGGTACTACATCAAGAAAAGATATTCTCGTAAAGAGATATATATCCATCTTAGACGAGGTACTACCTATGGATTATGATTTCTCTGATCAAGAATTAGATGCATTGAGTTTTACTTATAAATATTTGCACAATTTGAATACAAAATTGAAAATATTAGAACTTTGTGCAAGATTATTCTCAAATGAAACAGAATTGAAAAATCATACAGATGCAGAAATTGCACAATTTTGGTCATACCAATATTCAAAATTTATTCAAGATGACAGTATTGATGAATTGCATATGCGTAAATTTTTCACAAGTCTTTTCACATTAAAGAAGATGTACAGAAATTCAATCACTTTAGATCAATCGTTTATGAATTGGCTGTCAAATCAAGCAGCATTGAGAAAGAAACATTTAGAGACCAATTTAATTGAAAGAGATCCCGAACAAGATCGTTTTGATTCCATTTTAGTGGACAGTTTGGTGTACATCTTTGGCAACCCAAACTCACACGAAAACGAGAAACATAGTGAAATTGTTCATGATGAATTATAGACCAAATTAAGGACGTTCAAGAGTAATTACGTGTCTGTCGTGGAAGAATCCAAACACTGCTCTATATCGTGTGCTGTGCACCGTAATTGAATATTGTATATGTGTATAGAGTGTAATAATGATAAAATACAGTCGTAAGGACAAGTCGTGTGAATGTTGATGACTCGTAAATTCTTGATGAAATGGTAAAGTTGGCTTAACCTCCCAATGAGGAAGTTGAAAAATCGTTCGAGAATTTAATTTTACCTGAGCCACATTAAAACTATTTACGTAAATACCACATCGTTTAAATTGCAGAGTATATTTAGAGAGCGAAAGTAATTTCATTGAGTGTAGTTTTCACAGTAAAGTACACAAGTCGTAATATGTCGCTACAAGAAACTAACGAAGTTGCCAGAGCTTCAAGAACTCTGGAAATTGCATTTGCATACGATTTTTCAGATTATCTGTTCAGAAAATTTTTCGATATACCACTTACTGAGAAAGTATCAAGAGCTAGATTTGATGCATTGATACATTTTTTCACTGCTTATTACTATGATCATGGTGCACATATCGTAGAGGCTAATAATTTCGATGGTGTGGCCATTTGGACAGCACCAGGACAGCATTTGGCTCCTAAACCAACTGCTGACCCTGTGTTCAACGAACAATTTTTTGGTGCTGCAGAGAAGGTCAAGGCAAAGGTTATCCCACAAGGTATGGACTACTACTACCTGTTCATGATCGGTAAAGACCCTAGACACCCAGAAATCAGAGGCTCAGCCAGGGCTATCCTGACAGATCTGACTGCAAGAGCAGACAAGGACAATTGTGCTGTTGTCTTGGAAGCTATCTCTGACCATGCCAAGAGCGTTTACGAATTTTTTGGCTTCAAGAGCTATTTGACGTACTACGTTGGCCAAGGTGAAGTCGACTCAAAGGGGAACCCAGACAAGAACGGTTCTGGTTTCAAAGCTTACCTGATGATATACCACAAGGATGGTGACAAAGTTTTGAACTCATATGAATAATCAATGAACTCGTATGAATAATTAATTGGACTCGTTTAAATAAATTATTTCAATTATATAGAAGTCGCATGAAAAATTGCAGACGAACGTGAAGTACATAAAATCGTCTTGATTTTTATAATTCAATAGATTAATGCATTAATACGTCAAGAGTTGTAAATTTGTGTATATTCAGTAAGATAGAATAATAATTATCGCATGACGATCTGTGGTGATATTTGACTGGAAGACGATTTTGGGCAAACATAACACGCAGAACAAGAATATGGCATTCGTTTCACCGCTACATCGACGACCAGCAAGCTGGAGCTGCTTCTAGTCAAAGTGTCAGTGTCTTGAACTTCTTGATCTCTTTATATACTGAAATATTAATTAGAGACGCTTTGGTGTCCGGGTAGCACAGGGGAGCTAATAACGGACAATATAATTAAAGGCTTAAAGCAATAATTACAATTTCAAGAGAGTTTCAAAGTTGGCGCTGGAAGGGTCAGGATTGCGTGGAGAAGGTTGCAGATACGTTGTATTTTGTAGTGGGTTGATTGCTGAGTTTTGTGGAGAAAAAACGAGCTCAAACGGACGTTTTAGTGTCGAGTTGTACGTCGAAAACCGTTTTGGGGGTACCAATTGAGATCTGTTAGCCCCAATTCTGCTGCATTGAACTGGGTTCTTAGACGAGATGATGCGTGGATTCAGGCAAAAACTGATAAAGAAGACGACTGGTTCGTCTTCCAGTGGTTCGAAGAAAAAGGAGAAAGATAAAGATAAAGAAAAAGAAGCAACGCCTGCTAGCTCCAGAAAATCGTCTTCATCCTCGATTGCATCTGCTGAAAGTGTTCAGACGAACGGTAAGTCCGGTACAGAGAAAAAATCTAGTAAAAATTCTTCGTCAAAGGGTCACCATCAAAGAAGTTCTTCTCAATCACAATCTGCCACTAGAAGGACCAAACAGATCTCCGTGGGTTCTGCATCTACCAAGACCAGTAGTGGTACTGTACCTGCTACAAATAGCTCCAGTTTTTCGCATAGCACGCATTCTAAAGGAAATGATACTGACAAATCTTCCAATCATCATAGCAGTAATAAAATTGAACCTAATATTCCAAAGGATGGCGTTAAAAAATTAACCATAAAGACAACGGTACCGGATACGTCTACGACACCACCTCCGCATCCAACGCTTATGGGTGCTGCTTTACTTCAATCTCCGACTTCTCCAACTGCTAATGCTTCTCGAGAATCAATTATAACAAATACCAGAAGTACATCAACATCTTCTTCTAACAATGAAGCTGTTAATCTACTGCCAATTAATAATAACATTCCAGTGGTTAATACATCCATAGGCATTGAAATTCCTAGATCTTCACATTCGTTTGAAAGATTACCAACTCCAACAAAATTAAATGCTGATACAGAATTTGAAATGATTAAATCTCCAAAACGTCATTCTTCATCAAGATTTGAACCTTCAAAATATACACGTTTAACCAAATTACCTAATTTTGATGAAGTTCCATTAGAAAAAAGATTTGCCCTTTTTTTATCAAAAGTTGATCAATGTAATACATTATTCGATTTTAATGATCCAAGTTTTGATATTGAAGGTAAAGAAATTAAAAGAATCACTTTACAAGAATTGATCGAATTTATTGTAAGTAATAGATTTACATTTACTCAAGAAATGTATGAAAGTATAATTACAATGTTCGAAACTAATCTTTTCAGACCTATTCCACCTCCAATGAATCCAGTTGGTGAATTATTTGATCCAGATGAAGATGAACCTATTAATGAATTAGCTTGGCCACATATGCAGCTGGTATACGAATTTTTTTTACGATTTATTGAAAGTCCAGATTTTAACCATCAAATTGCAAAACAATATATAGATCAAGCATTCGTTTTAAAGCTATTAGAACTTTTTGATTCTGAAGATATTAGGGAAAGGGATTGTTTAAAGACGACATTACATCGAATATATGGGAAATTTTTAAGTTTACGAAGTTTTATCCGTCGATCAATAAATAATATTTTTTTGCAATTCACTTACGAAACTGAAAGATTTAATGGTATAGCTGAATTGTTGGAAATTTTAGGATCTATTATCAATGGGTTTGCATTACCTTTGAAAGAGGAACATAAAATATTCTTGGTTAGAGTTCTGATACCATTACATAAAGTTCCATGCTTATCATTATACCATCCACAATTGGCATATTGTATTGTTCAATTTCTAGAAAAGGAACCTCTTTTAACTGAAGAAGTTATAATGGGTTTACTTCGTTATTGGCCAAAGGTTAACTCAACTAAAGAAATAATGTTTTTGAATGAGATAGAAGATATATTTGAAGTGATTGAGCCGCTAGAATTTATAAAAGTTGAAGTTCCTTTGTTTGTACAACTTTCAAAATGTATCTCTTCAACGCATTTCCAAGTGGCTGAAAAAGTTTTAAGTTATTGGAATAATGAATATTTTTTGAACCTCCTCATTGAAAATGCTGAAGTCATATTGCCTATTGTATTTTCACCACTGTATGAATTAACTTCTCAGTTGGAATTAGATGCTGATATTGATCCCAAATTTGCTGATCCATATATGTTAGTAGAGGAAGCAATTACTTCGGGTTCATGGAATCGTGCCATTCATGCAATGGCATTTAAGGCACTTAAAATATTTTTAGAAACAAATCCAGCATTATATGAGAATTGTAACTCCATATATTTGTCAAGTATGAAGGAAACACAGCTTCGTAAAAAACAAAGACAGTACAACTGGCAAAAATTAGAAGAGTATGTAAGAGACCTGAAAATCAAAGGCAATTCTGAATCGAACACTACTTCTGAGAAAAATATCAACAAAACAGATGTAGATATGGATTTTGTTACAGTGACCAAAAAGCATAACAACAAAAACGAAAAATTATACGACAATAATCTCACTAATGATTCCTCTCAGTTAGCCGATAATATGGCAGCTAGGGAAGAGGCTTTGGATAGTGATGTTGACATGAAAGAAAATGATGAATAGAAAGCCAGATTTGCAAGATTATAATAAAAGTTGCGAATCTATGTGTCAGTCAAATTACTGAAACGACAAGGTCAATTAAGATTTTCTTCATAATGGAAAAAATTGTTCAATCAAGCTTAACTGATTCACACTTGTAAAGACATGAATGATAACAAAGTGTATTTATGAAACCCTTATACCTCGACATAGAGAAAGGTGCATTATCATGTATTTGATAATTTCTGGGAGAAAAATAATTCTGTTTTATTCGAACAAATTGCACTGAATCCAGATTGTTTCTCTGATATCAATATGCATTTTCACTTGTGTTAAAGATGCTTCTTAAGGCAGTATATATAGAGATAGTACATAAGATGATAATGTATAAATAACTGTTTTTCAATACCTGAATGAATGAATTAATGCGTTGTTTAAGAAAGATTCAGCATCACTTTATCATACCCATTGTCTGTAGTTATTTTTGAATAGATATTGGATGAAAGCAGATTGGCAAACACTAATACTGATCATGATGATTATTATATTGATGGACATCCATGTGAGTCTTGATTTGGTAGATTCCACAGTGTACATATTTCTCCATTCTCTGGCTCTCAAATAGTTCATCATTTTGGTAATTTTATCCAAATTTCTTTCAATTTCGTCCACTGCATGTTTAGATACAAAATCTTCATCCAGAGTTTCAGTTTCATCTTCTTTATTGTCCAATTGTAGAACAAATTCTACCATTTTGGTATCTCCACCATTTGTATTGTAAAAACAGAATGTATATTGGCCCAAACCAAATGATCTTAGGAAGAAATCTGCATATTTTTGGTCTTTTTCCTTTACGATCATGTCACCATTTGGTGCAATTACTTCCATATCAATCTCAAAATTACCACCATTCAAAACTTGGTAGCTCACGAGTAAAGCCTCATCGTCACTGATCAAATCATGGTAAAGACATTCTCTAGAGTTAGCAGGCAAAGATATAGCCATCTGTGCATGTGTTTCTTGTCCTTCCGCTCTAACACATTGAACAATGGCTAAAAAGGCCAAACCTAATATCGAAATAAAATTTCTCATTGCGTATTCCACCAAGGGTATGTGATTTTGGCTTGTGCTGTCTAATATCTGGACAACATGTGTTTTAATAAGGCAAATTTTGATCTTGTTCAAAATACTGATTTTTCAAATAATTTGTCAATTTCAATAACGCGTCAGACGAAAATAATGCTATTTGTTGGCATTAAGCAATAATTATAATCACTAGCAATAAAAGAGGACAATGGCATTTGTATGACTTTCTATTATGCTTGAAACAGTTCTTTATCGTTTTATGGTATTTTCAATGCTCTTGGAGTAGCTCGTTTGGTTGTAGGAAGTTCATTTCAGCCTTTTTGTTGAAAAACAGTTGTTGTTGCAAATGGTGTAGAACCGATCTGTCATTTTCATTTTTCTTGATCAGATTAATGGCAAACTGGGTATCTTGTTGGTTCAATGGCAATAGTTGAATATTTGAATTTGCATCTGTATGGATTTTGTGTATCAATTGAGTGAGAAATACGCCTTCATATACCAACTTCTTGCATGTATATTCCATATTTTTGTTCATAGTATATTTTGATGCAATATCAATACCGTATGGGTCAGCATCAGTATAGATTTTGAAAGGTACAGATGTCTGTATGAATAGCTTTTGCAGGATATGTAGGAATCCACGGGTCAAAAAATCTGGATAACCTTTACCAGTAACAATTATTGTACTGTTTGCATAAAAGTTGCCTTTACACCACAAAACGAGACTATTAAAAACAGCTTCTTTCTCCACAACGATTATACCTCGAATTGATGTAGCATTGTCCATGGAAATGAAATCAGTTAGAGGATCTAAATAGGGGATCAACTGAGAATCGCCAGAAGGTACTACAACAGTATCTCCATTTTTCCTTCTAACATGTATATCAAAGGGTGTATAGCAAAGGCCCTTCTGTGCTGGCACAATATTGAAAATATCTCTTGTCTTTGCTTGAAATATATGTTGTACAGTCGCTAACGTACCTTCGAGTGACCTTTGAGTGGCATAAAGTTCTTTATTTCCATAGTATACATCCCTAATGGTACGAATATTTTTCTTTCGAACAAGACTGCGAATAGTCTTCAAGAGTACAATCATCGAAACCATTTTGGACAGACTGTTGTCGTATTTTTTGGCTTCCCAGAACATTCCAGTCTGTGGGAACTGAATTTTGACCTTTTTCTGCCCAATAGTGGTAAAATAGGTGAATTCAAACGGTTCTGCGTAATAATCAAAAGAGTTTGAACATAGTTTGATCACAGTTTCAATCTGACTGTTTATATGATTATGAGACTCTTCTTTGGACATCTCTTCTTTCAAAGGCATGATCTGCACATTTCTCACTGGAATACTCATTTTTCGAGCTAATTCCTCCCTAGTAGAGGAAGTACTCATCAGATCAAAAAGTGTGGTTTCCATCGTTCCTCTGCTGCCTTTCCAATCCCTTAAATGCTTCCAAAATGTTGTTTTCCAATGAATCTTTAAAGTGTCAATTGGATCAGTTTTTATACCTGTCGGCGCTAAACCGGTATATAGAAAATAGCTGATATTACATTTAGTATATGTTACAAGTAGTGAAAGAAAGTTGATGGATTTCTATGATACATGAGTATGAGGATGATGCGGTTGTTATAGGAGAAAATAGATGGTAATGCTGTGATCTTGGGAAAATTTGGTGTATTTTGGTCCATTTTCCATTGTAAAATGCCTCGAATGGAAATGACAAATGCATTAATGCTAACTTGAGTGAAATGATAAATACATTTATGTTAGCATGTTATCTTGTAGATTAGTACCTGTAGGGATTCAAACTGAAGAAGTTCTTGGTCTTGGCACGGGCAAATCTGGTGTGCTGCCGGATCCAGACTCACTTTCTGCGAGTTGTGAAGTCATAGAGGGCATTTCACTGCTCTCTTGATTCAAATATTCTTCCATTTCCAATGCATCCGTATTCTTTAGCATATTACCTTCGAAATAGTATTTGTAGTAGATGTATTGACCACCAATGTAAAAATCCAATGACATTTGGAAAAATGCAAAAAATAAGAATAAAATGGAGATATTCTTGGCACCAAAGAAGAGATAAGTGATCTTCAGGGTATCACCACATAACCAACTTACTAAAAGTATAAGTTTAAAACCTTGTACAGATTTCAATTTGTACAAGATAGCGATTTGTGGTAATGGTAATAATGATTCAACTAAAAGACCTAAGAAGCCGATAATTGAACCTATCCATTGTGCAAATTCTTCCCAATCCATAATATGTGAAACGAAGAATGTAATTAAAATTTGACAAGTAGCAAAAATAGCTAAAAATCTCCAAAATTTATAATCTTCATCCCATTGCCAAAAAGATTTTATTCTCTTGAAGCTTGGATCAAAAAATTTTAGTATTTTGTAAAAAATTGCAAAAGAAACTCTCAAGATATAATCGAACAATTGTTCTGTTGGTATTGATTTTAATGTTAATCTCCATTGTTGCGATAAGAAAGGTGGTCTAGTTGTTGCAAAAACTTCGTACCATATCTCATGTATCATATCACGCAACGGTTCCAAATCCAGCAAATTGCTGTACTTGTACTCTTCTGGACGATAGCGTAGAGTAGTTCTCAGTAGAATCAATTGAATAAAAATCATAACCAAAGATTGACGTAACAATGAAATTTCGTATGGTGTAATCAGATAATACGAAACCCTCAGAATACTAGCAATCATCATTGTCGCGCAGATATCAATAGAGAACCCCAATGATGTTTTAGTCCTTTCGATAGAATATATCGTCGTACCATAGGAAAATAACGGTGTGAAAGATATCAGATTATTGGCAATAAATTGCATCGTGAGCCATTCTGGGATATAAAACTGATCCACCCGCGGTAGATACGAATACAACGTATCTGCCGTGGAAGGTGTTACGACACCTTGAACAGCATTTATCTGGCTAGCTACCATGTCAGAAAATGTGAAATTTTGTTCAAACGACGCACTGAAATCCCAACGTCAATACACAGCAAATACACAATCAATACACAACCAATATACGAACAAAATCCAGAGAAACACGCATTCATTAAAGATGGCTTTGAATCTCATCGCTGCTGAAATATCTTGATCTTTCAGTGCCGTTAAGATCGCAAGAAACATCACGTGTGGGCAGTATTAGCAATTCTACCAAATCAACATATTAAATGTGTTCTGCAACGTCCATTCACATCCATAATTCTTCGAGGCTTCTTTGAAGTCTCTTTGAAGTCTTTTCGAGTTTTGTTTAAAATCTCTTTAAAATATCTTTAAAATGTCTTATTATACTACGAAATGACAGTAATTAATACCGACGCGACTGTCAAATTCTTAGTATTAAAAGAGTTTCAAGGCCCAGGTCAGTTGCGTTTCATATATTTCTGCAGATATTCTCTTCTTGCCGCGGTCAGTTCACCCTGTGGTTTGCCAATAGCCTCCCATTTGGGGCTGTCTTTGAAGACTCGTAGCGCTCTGATGTGGTTTCTGTCCGTGAGAGTGAACCTGTGGTATATCCCAGGCGGGACCACGAGCAGGTCGTGTTTCTCTGTCTTGCATCTGATCCAGTTCTCGTCCATGTCTTTGATGTCAAAGTACCCTTCGCCTTCGAGCACGTATCGTATCTCTTCGTCCTCGTGGAGGTGCTCTTGGAAGAATTTCTTGAGCAATTGGTCGATATTAGGAGTCTGCGCATTGATATTGACCTCATCTCTGTTCTTGTACTCACGTAATTTGGCAAATTCGTTTACTGTAGACAACTGAGGCATATGGTAGTACTCTACGCCGATTTGCTTCAATTTGGATACATCCACAGCGACACCAGAATCGTGTGGTGATCTGATGTCGAGTTTGTAGTCGTTGTCGTGGTAGTAAAATTTAGCTGTTGAATAGCAGCGAACTGCAAAGGGACGCAGTCTAACTGGGAACCGTAAAGCAAGCATTATTGATGTTTGGGGGAGAATATTAAGATAAATCAAGACGTCTGAAGTGTCTGGTTGATTAGTTGTTGCTCTTAATTATTGATCAGTTGTACCTCTTACTCATCCATCTCTTGTACCTCTACTCATCGATTGTGGACGGATTTAAAGGAAATACACATTCACAAATAATTTATGTTTTGTTCTCAATTTGACACTCAGCTGTCAACATAACGACAACGAACAACCAAATATAAAAAGAATATCAAGATGACAATTAGAATTGAGCTCTTTTGGCCTGGTAGTTTCTTCAGTATTCTTATGTCGTTAGGTTCATTTAGTGATATTTGTAGTAGAATTATTGTACTAAGAGTTGATACTTTAGAATTACTTTTTTGACAATAGATAATAATAGTAATACCAGACTTGTAAATATTACATTATAAGAAGTAATTTAAAATGACATTTAGATGTTCACTAGAACGTAGTGCATCGTTATATAATCAATCCCACAACCTTCCTCAAATTTGATGAATGGGAACATTTAGAGTTAAGAAATTCAAATTGTCTGTACTTTTAGCTACACATTATTTATCGAATATTGAATATCTTTCTCTGAGAAATGTTCTAGAATACATGATAAATGTTCTCCATGTCTATACGCTCATAAATTTATCATGGTCATATAACCAAGAACACCATAAATATTGTAATTATTTTGCATCGCTAACGTTCGTACTTGTGTAAAGATATTCAATCCTGAACCTTAGTAAACAGTTCCTGCTCATGAATATGATCGCTACATTCCGTGAATAAATTTAAATCCAAGCTGACTCGTTGCATCAACTGATGCCAACTAGCCATGGCAGAATGTTGCAGGAAATCGCTATTTTTAATGCAAAACACCAATTAAGCGTGGTTTCTCCAAATTGGTGCAACCAGCCATCGCGTTGTTTTGACATAAAAGTTTAAATTGGAACTTTGTTTTGTTTATTTGTCGTCGAATATGTGTAATCCAGATCGATGACCAGTATTTGTTGGTGTGGATATATAAATTGACAATGTGTCGTTGCACAATGTCTTGTCAGCGTAATCTGGACTCTTGAACTCTTAGTGTTGCGTAAAACTGTGCTATTCGTGATGAAATTCTGTAAAAGTGCTCTTTGGGCAGCTCTGTCGTTGTCGTTACACGCTTTCACAGCTGTGGCAGACTCAAATTCTACCGTGCCCATAGAGGTGAAGGGCAATGCTTTCTTCCAGAACGACCAGAGATTCTACATCAGAGGTGTGGATTACCAGCCTGGTGGGTCGTCAAATTTGACAGATCCGTTGGCAGATGCAGAATCTTGTAAAAGAGATATTGCAGTGTTCAAAGATTTGGGCATTAATACAATCAGAATTTATACAGTTGATAATTCAATCGATCATACAGAATGTATGAGAATGTTGTCAGATGCAGGTATTTACCTGATATTAGATGTCAATACTCCAGATGCAGCTATTTCACGTACTGAACCTGCTTGCTCGTATAATGCTGATTATTTGCAAAATATTTTTGCTACAATTGATAATTTTGCTCAATACCAAAATGTTTTGGGATTCTTTGCTGGTAATGAAGTTGTCAATAGTGAAAACACAACAGATACCGCTACTTATGTCAAAGCTGTTGTCAGAGATATGAAGAAATATATCAAAGCTAGAGGTTACCGTCATATACCAGTTGGTTATTCAGCTGCAGATGTCGCATCAAATAGACAATTGATTGCTCAATATTTGAATTGTGGTGATGATGAAGATGCCAGAATCGATATGTTAGGTGTCAATGATTATTCTTGGTGTGGTCCTTCTTCTTTTGTTACATCTGGTTATTCTGAAAAGATGAAATTGTACAGTGATTATTCTGTACCAATCTTTTTGAGTGAATTTGGTTGTAATCAAGTGAAAACTTCAAGACCATTCACTGAAATTGAAACTATTTATTCCACACAGATGTCATCGGTCTTTTCTGGTGGTTTGGTTTATGAATATTCTGAAGAACCAAATAAGTATGGTTTGGTCCAAATTAATGATGATGGTACCATTACTAAATTAACTGATTATGAAAATTTAAAATCTGAATATGCCAAAGCTGTAAATCCAACAGGAGATGGTGGTTATTCGACAAAATCACAAATAAGCAAATGTCCAGATTATCAAAAGGGTATCTGGGAAGCTAACAATACATTACCAGATTTACCAAGTGATGCTGAGATTTACATGCAAAATGGTGCTGGTGAAGCTTTGGGTCTCGGTTTAAAGACAACGTTTAACTGTTATTCAGATTCAGATGATGATACCGTTTCAAGCTCTTCTGCCCTACCATCAAGCTCTTCTGTAGTTCCATCATCCACCTCTTCATCCACTCAAAACAATACATCTTCTCTACAATCATCAACAACCCAATTCTCTTCTACTCCTAATACAACCTCATCTGAGTCTGTATCATCCACAACTCTAACTACATCCATAAAGAGCTCATCCGTTTCTGGCGCCTCTAAGAAGGTTGACAAGAACAGCTCAAAATCTAGTAAAAATTCCAAAGGTGCCGCTCCAGCATTACAAGTTCCAGCTGTTTTCCAAGCATTTAACTTTGTTCTTAGCATGCTAATTTGAGTATAGGGTCCAATTGCATTTTTAATAACTTTTCTATTTTTCCTTCCATTTCATATTTTCATTCAATGATATCTTCATTTAGTCATCATAAGATTAGTTGTTTCAATTCATTCTCGTTTCAATTCATAAGCAAAACGCAACCCTTTTGCTGACTAACTAATCAAATCAAATGAATAAATTCGTTCATTCTAGCACGATCTAAATACAACTTTACTTGTATTTCTTTCCAATATTAATTCTTCGATACAATTTTATTTTTTTTTTTCTAAATATAAATTATTTCAGTAATACATAAATTAGACCTTAAATGATTGCATTATACATATGTGTTTATATATGACGTTAACCCTTAGTCTGTCTGTCTACTTATCCTAGTATCCTTTCTTTAGAATATATAATTTTGATAAACCTTTAAAGTTCTTATGATAAAAATTATTTCTTGTCCTTCTCAGGGGATGTTTCATTTTCTTCATCCAAATCAATATCATCATTTAATTTTTGAGTTGTTTTACGTTTATCCTTTTCTTCTTTCTTGATCAATTCATCTTGTTCTTTCAAGACATTTAATTTAAATTCATGTTCATCAGTAGAAGATGGAATATGTTCAACGGGTTCTTCTGATTTTGAAGGTATTTTTGCCACTACTTTAGATTTAGGCTTCTCAGTGGTATCTTTCTTTATTGGTTTTTCTGTAACATCAAGTTTAGTGACATTATACACAGGATCTGGCATTGTAGCTAAAACTTTTAGAATAGCGTTATAATACAAATCCAGTAAAGAATCAGATAAAGCTTCATTTTCATTCAAGACTTTTTCTTTGTAATCCACTAAAGGGGCGTTAAAAGTAAATGTTGAACTTAGTACCATAATAACAGATGGAATTTTTTCCTTTAATCTCAGATGTAACCAAGCTTTTAGTTTTGCACTTAATACATCTTGTTCAACACCATAAGCTCTAATACCACGAACGACGCAAGCTTGATGAAGTTCACTTTTAGAGAGAGAATTAATACCTTCAAAGGCAATAATTCTATCATCTTCCATAATATTTTTCAAAGATCTTCTAATTTGAGCTCTTAACATCATTTCATTACCAAAAGGTGTAATTGACATAAATTTAGCCATTGCAACAAGTTGAGTACGTGATAAATTATCTAAAACGTTATCATTTTTGAACATTCTAGCGACTTGATTAATTTCTGCATGTGAGAAAGATTTAACATCATTATTGATATCCAAATTATGAATTTTTTTAAAGAAATTGAAGAAAACAGCTCTATTTTCCTTTGATTCAATTGAATCAAAATTTAAGAAAACTTTTGATTCTTCCAAAGTTTTATGCAAAAATTCTGAAGTTTTCTTTCTGGTATCAATAATTGAATTACGCTGTTTCTGTTTAAAACTAGAAGACTCGTAGGTCGATGGCAGCAAATTAGGGAATATCTTGATGGCAATAGGCAAGAGAAGTTCAGCAAATGGGATGATGACAAATGCGGAGAATGGTACTAATCGCAACACATCTGAGGTAGTTCTCTTTAATTGGATGCTTTCTCTACGGGTTAAATCGTAACCAGCGACCTGTTTAGCCAGTAATTTTGACGAAACTTTGATCTCATACGCTAAAAGCTTACTACCGTGAATATAATGATTCAGTTCATTTTTGATACGCACAGTTAAGGGCAATTTTACCTTTTTATCAGTTGATTCTGATGCAGTAGAATAAGCATATCTAGAGAGATGCAAATTTTTTGCAAAGCAGATTGGAGAACGTCTAACAACCAGCATGAAGTAACGGAAGTATAATACGGTGAGTACAATACGGTGAAGTATAATACGGTAAAGTATACGTTTGAGTGTTGCAGTGCTCAAATGATCGTTCGCACTATACAATAAGTTGTAATTAAATTTTTCACCACCGGAATCTTATAGATGTGATGTTCACGTTTGTCAGTTGATGTTGATATTGAATATAAAGTATATACCATATATATGAAGTATGCATAGAGCACTAGATAAAAGCACTTTTGGCGCTCTTGGCAGATGGCACCTGCAAGGGCACACCCAGCTGCTCCACACGAGATCTGGGATACACTTTGAACGTCTGTGGGGATCTTGTGCGCAGTGTAGAGAACCACGAAGATGGCAGGAACTTCCATGCAAATTCGTGAGCCCACAGCTCACCAAGGCCCAGCATGAACCCGTTCAGCATGGGCAAGAGCAAGTTGATGGCGCAACTCGACAGGTAACGAGGAACCAACGACGCTGAGCTATCACTCATCGCTGTTCGCAGTATTGATGGTCTGGTGCTGTCTGTTTCCAATGTGTAGTGGCAGTAGTATTTTTCATTTTCACTGCCGGACTGGAAGTAAGCAAGAACTGGGAGTAAAGCAAGAAGCAAGAAGCAAGAAGCAAGAAGCAAGAGATGTCTGTGGTCTGAGTGTCCGATGAGATGTTTGTAGGGTGTTACGTAACATGTTTTGAACGCATGAACACATGCTAAGGTATAATTGGATTGATTGGATTGATTAGATATGATTAGACATGATTAGTTGATTGGACTAGTTGAGTTGTAACGTTAAATGTGAATGACATATTATTCAGTGTTGATCAGATGTAGTACATTATGATATATTCAGTCGTATTATAAACGCCGCCCGGCGGAATCGAACCGGCCGCCGTTTGGAATGATCGGATTTTTCCGCTCGAGAAAAATGTAGAAACCATCGATAATGACTTACACAACAAGCAACAGAGATCAGTAAAAGAGATCGCTGCCAGTGGGATCTGCTGGATCAGAGTTGTTAAATATAAGCGTGTGAGACGTGGAAACTCGTGAGACGTGAAACACCCGCAAAAATCCGTATTTGAAAGTTCATGTGTTGATTGATACACTACAGTGCGAGATACATAAGAGATATATACACGAGTATACACGAGTTTGAGCTGAAGCACTCGTTCACTGGGCAGCGAAACTATATCAGTGCGTTGAGTTTCCATGAAAATGACCACAACGATACCAATATCACATATAATGTCAACTAATTTACAAGATATAAAAGAGGAAGAAGGTGTGCAGATAACGCCAATTTATACAGATAATAGTACAATCAGTTTATCTAAAGAAAACGTTCCATCTGATGCTTCTTCTATAAATAGTTCCATGGAAGCAATAAATACAACGGTTGAATTGAATAATGAAAATGATATCACTACTAATCATCAAAATAGTATTCAAGATTTAGAATCCACTAGTATACATAATATTATCGATGATAAATTAACTGTACCACTCTCATCACAAGATGATGAACTTAATCATACCAATTTATTGTTAAATAATCCAAATTCAACCTATAAAAGTAATAGTAATGAAGAATTAGCACTTTTACCACCTTTACCAAATACTATTGAAAATGTTTCAAATAGAGATTTTTCTGCACCTTCATTGACAAATGAAATTGAATTACAAAAATTATCAAATAGTCCTTCAATTGCATTGAATCAAACAAGTCATACAAATTTAGCTGATGATTCTATAACTCGTACTCCAATATTATATTCTGATGATATGGTCTTTAATTTATCTGATAATTTACAAAAACAATTTTTATTAAATGAACAACAACAACCACAACCTTTAGATTCATCTTCAACAAATATTTTATCCCCTTCTACTTTTATCATAGGTAATGAAAATTCTTCTATTTCAGATTCAATTTCAAGTCCAAATATGTTCTCACCAAAAAATTTTCCAACTACTAGTAGTCCGAAACAGATTGTACCAATAGATAATACAGATCCACTTTCAATAAAATCTCCAAATCCAAATATTTTTAATAATAGTAGAAGCAAAAATGGTAGTTTTGCCAATCCATCTAATATGCATACAAATAATGAATATACCCAACAATTAGAACAGAATAATGATTATGATGATATTATAAATTCAGTTAATGATAACAATTTTAAATTATCAAAATTTAACCAATCATCAATTCTTACAGATTCGAATAATTCAACGATACTCAATAATTCAACTAATTTGGATATAAATTATTTCAATATGGATAGCCATCCCATTACAACTAACACAGGTAAATACGTTTCACCTCATAACATTTTTACAGATGGGAATATTAGTCCCTATAATAATACCCCTTCACAAAACCAAGATCATCTAAATCATAATAATCATACCAATAAAAGACAAAGTTTACATATTCATAACATCACTTCACCAACTAATGAAAACATTGAATCATTTCCATTGAAAAATGATAATAACACCATACCCAATAATTTACAAATGAATGAATCTGGGAATATTGAAACACCGAAAGCAAGACCGCATAATAATACTTTTTCAAGCATGGCATCTATCAGATTGACTGAAAAAATCACATCTTCTTCAACCCAAGCAAAAGATCTTGATACACATGAAGAAACTGCTAATGATACCAAACCACCTAAAAGGGTACCTTTATTGAGGAGAGCATCAAGTGCTCTACGTAAAAGGACATCGTTGAAGAAAAAGAACAAGGCCAGACAGCAAAATTCTGTCTCAAATTCATCTCCTTCTGCTAAAATTGAAAATAATAAAAATACTGTCAGCAATTCAGAGATTAAAACAATTGGTATAAACCAAAAATATTCTTCCGAGGTTTCAAACACTAATCTCAATCATGAGAACACCTATCATTATAATAACACACAAACGCCAAGAGCACGAAATATCTCAAATGCTACGACTTTAAGTGACATTGGTAAGCAACTCACATCTCAAATTCAAACATCAACTAACTCAGACGATAGCCTGAATAACGCTATTTTTGATACGGAACCTTTGCCTGATTATAAGAACAAGAGACCAGAAGAAGTTAGTCGAAGTCCTTCGTTTGGTTCCAAGGTTAAAAGGAGTATTACGAGGTTATTGAGTTCCAATAAAAATGAAAAACTAATTCAAATTGCATCTCGGTCATTGAGCACATCCTCAGGAACTGGTAAAATTGCAGCTAACACCACACCTGCAGATCTGGGGAATACTAACATTACTAATGTAGAAGTTAGGAAAAGCACAACTGACATACCGAAAAGTGTATTCCCGCGCAGTGGATCACCTCTTCAGAAAGCTGTTCATAATGATTCGTCCACTCACAAAAATTCTGTTAATATAACTCCGCCTTCCGCTTATTCTAAGTCAGAATCTCCTACTTTCTCTCATGTCAATCCTAGTGTTAGACGCAATACAGTTTCTAGCTCTTTGAAACAGACTGACACCAAAGGAGTAACTAACACAGGAAAGGAGGCTAATGTAAGTTCGTCGGAAGATATTGACATAACTATTGATTTGAGCAAATTCGAAAATTCCATACCAGTCATCACAGTTACTGATACTCTGAACGGAGGAGACTCACTTCAGATTCAATCCAACTTGGTATTAGATGAGATGTTCAATAACAACGATAAAAGTGCAAATAATACATCCAATTTAAAGGAGGATCAGAAACCTCAAATGATGGCTTTGAAAGATTATGTCAAAGTTTTAATTAAGCAACAAAATCTTGAAGATGAACGTTTTGCATTGTTAGAGGAAAACTTTATCAATAGTGGATGGTGCTCAGAAGAAGATATTGAAATTTTAAAACACAAACGAGTTTTGATGAATAAAAGGTGGGCAGAAAGAATATCATATTATCAGAGTAAGCTTGATGCTTGACTGGTTGATCTACTTGAGTTGTGAGCTTTCTCGACAATTTTGACAATAAGTCATACCTACTAATAGAGGTTTGTGTTCACTCCTTAACATTATTAGCATATCAATACAAGTTCAGCAGGTTTAGAAATGTTTGAGTTTTAAACACAGTATATTTCATGCCATATAAAAATTGCTAAAATTATCTCATTCAATCATTAACCCAATCTATAGACTACACATAGGAGTTGTTTTAGGTACTGGCACAAGTAGTCAGCTTTTTCAAACTTAATGCATGTTAAGAATAAATTGTTACTATTTAAATATAACCAATCTATAGAAAAAACTTCATTGTTTATATCATGTAAATAGAACAGGTTCAATTAATTCAATATTTTATAAACTATTGACGGTGCAGTTGTGGCCATTCCGCCTGCTCTATAGCCTATAAACGGGACAATCAAGGGCAAGTTCTAAAAAATCATTACTAGCGAATGCTTGTAATGTTATGATACAAGAAATTATATAATCAGGTATGTCTGTAAAAGCAAGCATACCATTTGTTTAGTTCATGAAACAATTTTGATATTTTGATATTTTCAGGTATGTTCAGACTTTTTCTTTTATTTCCTGTAAATGTATAATGTTTCTTCTTTAAGGAACTGCAGGGCGCTTAAGCGAAAAGTTCATACAAACACTTATACAGGGACTCTTTAAAATAGAATTCATGTTGTCAATACGCTTCTATTCTGCTCATTTTGAATAGTAGTAAACCTTCTCGTTAGTCACAACAAGTATTTTGTATTACCTTAAATGCTGGCCTTGCAAGCCTTACAGACCTGACAACAAAAAAAGAAAAATACTACTTAAGATGTACACTATCAACATGTATGGATGCCAGACTTATCTCTGGGTTTGAACTCATTTTTAGAAAATATCATTTATATATCTCCTCGAGATACATGAATCATAGAATATATGCACTTTGGTTTCTCAATTACTCTGGATTTCTTACATTTGCCGCCGAAGAATCAGATTACAAGTAATCATAACAAGATAGGTCTAAAGATCTCAGAAATAAGAAGAATACTAGTTGTCCTCAAATCTGCATCAAGAAGTCTGAAAGCTTATTTGGTAGACATGATGATAATACAATATAAAGGAACCTTAAGATTTACGCTTTCACAATTAATCTGTTTATACAGGAATTTGATATGTGAAATCAGAACATTTTGGCATTTTTATCAGAAGAAACTCTACAAGAGATTATTTGCAGGTGTGGATTGAAATCCTTAAGCCAATTACGAGTGGGTGAATCCCACGATATCTTTCGCACACTCCAATTACATGTTTGACAATTGTTGCTAGTAAGCTAAGGTGCGAATTGTAAAGATTACCAAGATTGAAAAGGCTACTGTCATTTCTTCGAAGCTACCAAGATATGAAAAAAGCATTATAAGTCAATGGGAATATCGAAAAAATAGCTGGGTTTAAACCAGGATCTTAGTTGAAGAAACAAGTTATGTTGATCATATCGAGGCAGTTGTATCATCATCGCTGAGCATAGAAGTAATTCTGATCACAGCAACTCTTTCCAGCCCCTTTATAGAGCAATACGATTGGAGAGTCTATGCTATAGGCAGGTGTTATAATTATGAAAACTCTTCGTATGTTTGACATCTAATAAAGGACACTGTAATACCACTGTAGTTAAAGGTATCATATGTCCATTGCTCTAATATTAAACACCATATGACGTTCCTTTGTTTCATTTCCTTACGCATCCAATTTGTCCATTAAGAAGATTATTTAACGTTACTTTTTTTTTGTTCCACCATTCAAAACTATCTCTTATCTATTGCATCCATAACAAAATTTCAAACACTTTCGTTCCACAGCGCTGGTCAAACATGGCACAGACTCAGATCGAACTAATTTTATCTGAAATTCCGTCCCTCTACCCAAGTACACCCCAGTCCAAAGCCCAAACCATAGTACGTTTCGAATCCTCGAAACGTACTATGGCCAGAGCCTTGGTGCGTCACAGAGAGAAAAGAAAGATTCAATGGTACCGGAAGGTATGGGCAGACGTTGCCAAAAAACCCTTCTATTCTCTCTGGACGCTGGGGCAAACAAGACAGCAGGCCCACTACTGGGACATCCTTTTACGCCTCTCTGCCTAGGGTGGACATGTCCACACACATTGGTTCACACGAGAGCTGGTGTCCCACTAATGAGTTGCTGGTAGTTTTATATGGAATGGCTGGTTCAAAGGCTTCAAAAATTGTTTATTTGTTGTTCGAGTGAAAAATTTTCATCGCAGTAACCCGGCAATGTTCGGGTTACAGACAGTCTCGTGACAATCTCGAAGGCTTTCATTGAAGGCGTTGAGTGTTGGTGGATGGGCAGTGGAGAGTGGAGAGTGGAGTGAGTGAGCGGTTGTACCGTGGTGAGAGCGTGGAGTGTGGCGTTGT
>JASCNY010000021.1:0-128481 GCA_031771845.1 Yueomyces sp. D-C8-1
AAGACATACGGGTATTTAATTGTATAATAACAAGAAAATACTTCTGCAAATATAATAACCTTCTACAAGTTTAATTATTAATTTTGATAATAAAATGAAAACTTTCACGGCATTGAGAGAGTCATCGAACTCTCAAAAGCGGGATACAATAGAATTTTTATACATTTAAAAATTGGATAAATAAAACGTTCATCCACAGGCGGATCAACGGAGAAACACAAATTTTGATTGTAAAAATCCATGCCATCTTAGTATAGTGGTTAGTACACATCGTTGTGGCCGATGAAACCCAGGTTCGATTCTTGGAGATGGCAATATTTTTTTGCATATTTTATCGAACTCAGATATTACTGAATGCACCTGTATACTATTTTACATTGCAGAATCTTACTACTATAAATATCAATTCGTGTTGTATAAATATGTATAGTTTAATTATATTAATATTCTTTACATATATAAAAATGCAACCACATGCCCAAGAATATCATACAATGCACAAGAATAACACGGTACAAATAAGAACACTTACAACCAACTACATCTAAATAATCATAACTACGCTTATATGATAAGCATACACACTATTACATGATAAAACTAGAGAACAATAAGAGTAAGCGTAAGAATAAGTGTAAGCGTAAGAATAAGAATAAGTGTAAGTGTAAGTGTAAGTGTATGACCGAGAAAGAACAGATTAAATAAACGTGAGGCGGGTAACAAAACACACAAAAGTCACATGACACAAACACGATCACATGATCGAACGCAGACACGTGATACGACACCACGAGACACGAACATCACGAGACACGGAAGTCACGAGAGTGTAATGTCACGGGACACGCAGCATCACGTGCGCTGCGCACACGTGACGGTTCTCGCAGCTGCCTGTTTTCCCCAAACGGCAATCCGTGACCCCGCCACCCAGACACCCCGCGGCCTCACCACGATGTTCACCACTATAACTACACGGCCAAACTACAAACCGGCCTGGTGATGCCGTTAACAACTTATTATTCAGTCTCTGTAACGTGTATTCAGCCAAAATCACCGTATATTCACTCGAATTCACACTAATAAAATACGCTCGTGAATACGTCGTCGTGTTTTATTCGTTGAATTTCGAAAGTTGCATAATTTTACCACTTTTATTGCGGTTGACGACAAAACTATGCATATTTTTTCAACGATTTTTTTATTCACCGTGATTAGAATACACCACTAACGTAGACCACTGCCACCACTCGAGTGGTTGTGGTTTACTCCAGTGGCCACGACAGTGGCCACTGGAGTAAGACAACCACAGACCATGCTTCGCATGGTCTGTGGTTTTGCTAAAAAAATTTTCATCATCAAATTCTTATAAAAACCAGCTCTACACACTTCATTTCAATCAATTTTCTCTTGATCAATTCCTCTCATTTCTTGCTCTTCTCTCTCTCTCTCACTCACTCTTGCACACTCCCGTCACATATCCACACAAGCATCATGTCTCAAATTACTTTGGGTAAATATTTGTTCGAAAGATTGAACCAAGTCAAGGTCAACACCATCTTTGGTTTGCCAGGTGATTTCAACTTGTCCCTATTGGACAAGATCTACGAAGTCCCAGGTATGAGATGGGCTGGTAACGCCAACGAATTGAACGCTTCTTACGCCGCCGATGGTTACGCCAGAATCAAAGGTATGTCCTGTATGATCACCACTTTTGGTGTCGGTGAATTGTCTGCTTTGAACGGTATTGCTGGTTCTTACGCTGAACATGTCGGTGTCTTGCACGTTGTTGGTGTCCCATCTTTGACTTCTCAAGCTAAGAAATTGTTGTTGCATCACACTTTGGGTAACGGTGATTTCGATGTTTTCCACAGAATGTCTGCTGAAATCTCTGAAACCACTTCTATGATCACTGATATCAACTCTGCTCCAGCTGAAATTGACAGATGTATCAGAACTACTTACATCACTCAAAGACCAGTTTACTTGGGTCTACCAGCTAACTTGGTTGACTTGATGGTCCCAGCTTCTCTATTGGAAACTCCAATTGACATGTCTTTGAAACCAAACAATGCTGAAGCTGAAGCTGAAGTCATTGACACCATCTTGGAATTGGTCTCTGCCGCCAAGAACCCAGTTATCATCGCTGATGCTTGTGCTACCAGACACAACGTTAAGGCTGAAACTGAACAATTGATCGATGCTACTCAATTCCCAGCTTTTACCACTCCATTGGGTAAAGGTGCCGTTAACGAACATCACCCAAGATTCGGTGGTGTCTACGTTGGTACTTTATCTAGACCAGAAGTTAAGAAAGCTGTCGAATCTGCTGATTTGATCTTGTCTGTCGGTGCTTTGTTATCTGATTTCAACACTGGTTCTTTCTCTTACGCTTACCAAACTAAGAACATTGTTGAATTCCACTCTGATTACATGAAGATCAAGAATGCTACTTTCCAAGGTGTTCAAATGAAATACGTTTTGGAAAAATTGATCAAGAAGATCGGTGCTGCCGCTAAGGGTTACAAACCAGTCGCTGTCCCAGCTCCTGTCCCAGCTAACAAAGAAGTTTCCCCAGACACTCCATTGGCTCAAGAATGGATGTGGAACCAATTGGGTTCCTTCTTGCAAGAAGGTGATGTCGTTTTGACTGAAACCGGTACCTCTGCTTTCGGTATCAACCAGACTAGATTCCCAAACAACACTTACGGTATCTCCCAAGTTCTATGGGGTTCTATCGGTTTCACCGGTGGTTGTGTCTTAGGTGCTGCTTTCGCCGCTGAAGAAGTTGACCCATCAAAGAGAGTCATCCTTTTCATTGGTGATGGTTCTTTGCAATTGACCGTTCAAGAAATCTCTACTTTGATTAGATGGAACTTGAAACCATACTTGTTCGTCTTGAACAACAATGGTTACACCATTGAAAAATTGATTCACGGTCCAACTGCTCAATACAACGAAATTCAAGGCTGGAACCATTTGCAATTATTGCCAACTTTCGGTGCTACTGATTACGAAGCTGTTAGAGTTGCTACCACTGGTGAATGGTTGAAATTGACTCAAGACAAGGAATTCAACAAGAACTCTAAGATCAGAATGATCGAAATTATGTTGCCTGTTATGGACGCTCCATCTAACTTGGTCGCTCAAGCTAAGTTGACTGCTGCTATTAACGCTAAGCAAGATTAAATAATTTAAATATATATTTTTTACCCTTATATGTTTATTTTTATGTTTATGATTTATAGATCGAATCAAGTTTTAAGTTACTCTTCAATTTTTATGATACAATACTCGCAACCCTCTATGATATCTTATCACTTTGCCAATAAAAACACGATGGTACTTTCGCAGAGAGCATGACACACAAACTGGGTATGTTCTCTGACCAAAAAATTGACACAGAGTCACTTGAATCATAAGTTAAACATCTGAAAAACGCAATGTCATAGAGACGACTAAACATGATTCTTTCGAAAATTGCCTGCTTGGCCAAGTGGTAAGGCATCGCACTCGTAATGCGGGGATCGTGGGTTCAATTCCCACAGGAGGCAATTCTTTTTTGAATGGTGAAGAGCAATCATTTTTTGGCATCGATAAAACTCTCAACATCACCTAGTATTTCAAACATTGTTTCTGAATGTTGCCATTAATCATCTTTCCAAGTTCCTACCATCAATGTTAATCCATTTGTTGAAATATATCTCCTCAGCATGACAATGGCCCCATTGCTGATCCATGAAGACCATTCATACACTCAATGGCTCTATGCTCATCTTAATATCTCACTCTAAATAAATTCACTTCTGTTAACGATATGCAAAAGTATGAATCAATAGTGGCATGATCCAATTAACTTCTCATCTCATCGAAAACTTTTCACTCACGTGCTGCCACAACCATTTGGAATAAGACCCTATTGCAAATATTCAAGGTCTAAAGAAGATGCCAACCCGTCATATATACGACGAGTTAATGAATATATGTCCGCCTGATCGTGCATCAGACAGTATCTGCTACTTTGAAAAAAAATTGGTACCGAAAAAATGAGCCCATCAAGACAAATTATTCAGTTAATCTTAGGGTTTGGTTGATTCGTTCTCATCATACCTTACCATCAGCCGAATATTTTGCTTTAAAATATCACTTTCAAATGTCACTGTTCGTGTATCAAACCGGGTTCAATTCGAAATAACAATACACAGCTCCAACATCACCGAGATTCCTATTTCCCACTGCTCTTCCCACTACCACTTCAGCACACAACTTCGACAAATATACTGCAGAAAAATCTTGCTGTCGTTACAATTACTGTCACTTCCACTTCGCATGTATTTGACCACAACAGGAAACTCTGCTCGGAAAAACCTCAAGAACGCTGCAACAATGCGGCGAGATCTAGGCGGGTGTCCCCATCGGGGCATTTACATGGCCAATAAGCATCTGAAACTTATAAATGGGAAACTAATGAAACCTCTAGAAAGAGGGATATTGCTGTGGTTGTTTCATAATGATTCCAAAATTGGTGGGGCTACTCTTGCTTGCATGAGATGAGAACGAGAAAAATTTAGTACATATTAATACTTATTCACAGGCTGTTGAGACCGTTCTAAATGTAGCGGTTTTGCAAAATTAGTATAGAGTATTCTCTGCTTGGACTGGAGACATTTTGCAAAGGATATGAGTAGGATGTCGGGAGAAAAGCTTCAATATGTGCAGAGATTAAAATCTTTATTTGAGCCAAATATTTACTCACATGTGGATATCAAGAATGATTTCTTGGTGCTTTTGATTATGGTAATTTCTACAGTTGCTAATGGTGTCGTTCCAGCAATATCTTCAATTTTAACAGGTCGAATATTTGATATTTTAAACGATCTCAGAAAACTTTTATCACATGAACTGCATCACAGATTGACGCTCAATGTATTCTCTATTATGATCTTGGGTGCCGGCTGTTTCCCAGTAATGTGGGCTTCACTCTCCAGTTGGATGTCCATTGGTGAGAGACAAGGTTTGAAAATAAGATCAAAAATTTTAAAATTTTATCTGTCACAACCAATTGAATGGTTTGACAAACAGAAACAAATTTCTGGTGATTTTACTCAGTTGAACAGATGTGTTGAAGAATTGAGGTCAAGTTCAGCCGAAGCATCTGCAATCACATTTCAAAGTGCAGTTGCTGTAATTGCTCTTTTGATCACGTCTTTATATTATTCTTGGTCCCTGACGTTGATCATATTGTGTGGTTCTCCCATAATATGTGCATTAGCTGTATTTTTTTCAGTCAAAATTCAAGAATATGCAGAATTGGAAAATACTGAAACCGGTGTAGCCGCCCAAATTTTTCTGGAGACATTGCAAAATATTCAACTGGTCAAATTATCTACTTCTGAAGGTGAAAGAAAGACTAAATTTGCAAATTCAGTTTCCAAATGTAATAACTATTTCATAAAAATGTGTTTTTATGTCTCCATGAATACATCAACTTTGAGGTTTCTGACACTCATTATGTTTGTTCAAGGTTTTTGGTTTGGTTCAACAATGATCAGAGAAGGGAAACTTGCCATATCAGATGTTATTACCTGCTTTTCATCGTGTCTATTACTAGGATCAATCATAAGTACGACTTTACAACAAATTGTAGTCTTACAGAAGGGAAGAGTCGCTCTAGAAAAAATCTTAAAGTTTATTACAACGGTTGAAAAGACTGAAAATCCAAATCTTCTCCCTCATGGTAACTATTTGGATTATTGTGATATTAAATTTGACGACATTTCATTTGCATACCCTAGCAGACCAAATGATACAATTTTGAATAATGTCTCACTACAGATAGATGCAAACAGAACCACAATGATTATTGGTAAATCTGGCTCTGGGAAATCCACCCTTTCGAAACTTTTATTGAAGCTTTACGACGTCTTTAATGGCGAGATCTCATTAAATGGTATATCTATTGAAGATATCAAACAACAGGATCTTTTGGATAATATAACTCTTGTTGAACAATCGTG
Source organism: Yueomyces sp. D-C8-1 (assembly GCA_031771845.1). Taxonomy (NCBI): domain Eukaryota; kingdom Fungi; phylum Ascomycota; class Saccharomycetes; order Saccharomycetales; family Saccharomycetaceae; genus Yueomyces; species Yueomyces sp. D-C8-1. The sequence continues at coordinate 6,015 of JASCNY010000021.1, forward strand.
TACTTTGTTCAATGACACTTTTGAGAATAACATTTTAATTGGTCTCTCTGATGCACAAAGAAGTTATATGTCACAACAGGAACTTCTTTCTAGAATGAAAGAAGCAATAAATTTTGCGTTATTGGATGAAGTTTTGGAAAACTTACCACAGGGTTTGCAAACAGTAATAGGAACAGGTGGTGTAAAATTAAGCGCTGGACAAGAGCAGAGAATAGCACTCGCAAGAGCATATATGAGAAACTCTAAAATTTTGATTTTAGATGAAGCTATATCTGCTCTTCACCCCAAATCACGTAGAACTTTAATGGAATCAATTAGGAGATGGAGAAATGGAAAGACTACTATTATGTTAACGCACGATTTAAATCTAGGCAATCCAGATGATTATGTATATGTTTTAGAAAACGGTAAACTTGTTGAAGGTGGATTGAGAATTGATCTAGAAGCCAAAACAGATTCTGCATTTACACGCCTTCTTTTGACACAGAACCTGAATACTTATAACAGATCAGAAAGTGTTTGTTCATACTCAACTGTTGCCAAAACATCTATTACATCTGATGAAGATAGAAATGATTTAGCGGCATCTGCATATGACAAAAAACAGGAAATCATCAGAGAAGAGGAAGTTGATGATGATAGCCTTCAAGATGAATTTGCTACAGATGTCTTGAAAACTGAATTTGGTAAAAGTGATATACACATAACGGTGCAAAGTTCACTGACCTCTAACGACAAATCTCTAATTGTTGATGACGAACTAGTTTTATTGCCCTTGGTGAAAATAATAACTTATATGATTACAACCTGTACCAAAAAATTACTTTTGCTAGGTGGTTTGATTTTTGGTGTTACAGCCGGTATAACCAATCCATTATTTTCCTGGTCTTTCAGTTACTTATTGAATGGTATTGTTCAACCTGACACTAACGGTAACTTTTCATTGTATTTGATAAAGTGGTCCTGTACTGTCATTGGAATATCTGTAGCTGATGGGTTAGCTAATTTTTTTAAGAGCTTTCTATTGGGAGTTTGCAGTGAGTATTGGATTATGGATTTGAGAAATAAAACAATGAAAGATATTATGGAGAAGAAAATGGATTGGTTCACCAGTAATAAGAACCAGAGTGCAGAATTATCAGCACTTCTAATGAATGATTTACGTGATCTTCGGTCTTTAGTCTCTGAATTTTTGTCAGCTATACTAACGTTCATCGTAGTTACATTATTAGGTTTAATATGGGCCTTAGCAACGAGTTGGAAACTTTCGTTAGTCTGCATATCCATGTTCCCATTGATGGTTATATTCTCAATAATTTATGGTTCAGTTTTACAAAAGTATGAGACTGAGTACAAAACAGCAGTTGCTAACTTAGAAAATCTGGAATATGATATGGTTCTTAAGATAAAAACAATTAAAGTGTTACAAGTGGAAAGCTATTTCATGGAAAAGTATAATAATTTAGAGCATACGCTAAAATTAATTGCATTCAAACGTACATTAGCTACTGGGATTGGTATCTCTGTCATGAACACAATCACATTGTGCATCCAGGCAATTCTATATTATTATGGTTTCAAATTAATTGTAGATGGAAATTACACTACTAAAAAAATATTTACTACATTTACGTTATTATTGTTTACAGTAATGACATGCAATAGTCTGGTTAATCAGATACCAGATATGAGCAGAGGTCAGAGGGCGGCTAGTTGGATCTACAGAATTTTACAGGAAGAGGATAACATCAAAGAAATAGATGTAACAAATCCTAGAACATATGGGATAAAGGATGGGTCAAATGACACTGATGAGAAAGATTTAGTGAAGTTACAACAATTAACATTTGAGTACCCTTCTGCACCCAATGTCACTGTCTTGAAAGGTTTATCTTTCAACATAAAAAGAGGTGAAAAACTAGCAATCGTTGGTGAATCTGGATGTGGTAAATCTACTATACTACTGCTATTAACGAGGTTATTTGATGTGAGTAACGGTTCTCTCCTGATTGATGGCACAAATATAAACGAATGGGCGTACGAGGCTCTAAGAAATGAAATTGCAGTTGTTGAACAGAAACCACACCTTCTTAACGGTACCATCAGAGAAAATTTATGCCATGGTAATACGTATACATTGGCAGATATTGAAATATTTGACGTTTTGAAAGAAGTTGCTCTGTACGAGTTTGTCATGAGCTTACCGTATGCACTCGAAACCACTGTTAACCTCTCATTATTATCTGGTGGCCAAGCACAGAGACTATGCATAGCACGAGCATTTTTGCGCAAACCCAAACTACTTTTACTCGACGAATGCACATCTGCACTGGATCCCAAGAGTGAGAGTATAATAAACCAGATTATTTCAAATGTATCATCAGATCTCACCATTATATCTGTCACGCATAGTGAAGCCATGATGAAATCAATTAATAATATTGCCGTAATAGCAAACAACACACTGGTGGGGAAAGGTTCTTATGAGGAGTTACTGAGGACCAATATTTATTTCCAAGACCTTCTTTCAAGGTTGAGCAGCGCCTGATGGAGGCACATCCAAAGTAAAACCCTTTCACCAAATATTTCCACAAAAACTTTCACAACCAGCAGCGTAACATAAATCTACATACTCATTCAGACTACAATATGTACCGACTTTAATATATACTTTTATTCATCAATTAGTGACACTTTATATAAACGGGCGATGAGCTTAAAGTTTCACTATTTAGAAGCATTTATAATAAAAATTTACCAAACAGAAAACAGCGATCCAGAGACCATCGAAACGTCTCAATTTAACGTTACATTACGCTGAAGATGAGCGTGGTTACAAAGTTGTACGGAGGTGCGATCACAACGGTGGTTCCAGCAGGATTTTTGGATGCTTCTATGCTGAGAGAAGTTCCAGACACACAAGAAGTGTACGTCAACAGTCGCCAACCCAATGAATCGTACAATGACGGCTTGGCCTCCAATGAGAGCATAATTGTGGATCTGTTGCAACAGGTGGCTGCCAAGGATATTCGTCAGGCATTGAACGAGCATTTGGAAGATATATTCCAATTAAACGGTTCTACAAAGCACACAACTGGACAAGTCCAGCTGCTAAAGGAGAACCAGATCGTGTGCTTGGCAGTGGAAGACGCTCACAAGTGGGGTAAAAGTGAGCTGGCACAGACCGTTGTTTCGTGCGTTGGTCTGATACGTCTCAATGATGTCGCTACAGACGTCGTCATTACTGTGAATGTGCCCTTAACAGACGTAAAAGTGGACAATTTGGACCTGGAGGACCCACCAAACACGGTCAAAGCAGCCTACGATGTGCTGCTTGCCATGGTTGAAAACTTCACTGTTGTCGACCCTTCGTTATTTGTTTGAACGTGCAAAACTGTGGATACTGAATTTACTGTCATAACCTTTTAACGACCATAGATCATGCAACTCTCCACCAATTTTCTCCATTAAAATTTCTAAACGACCGCAAAATTCTTGTGGATCCAATGAATCAAACCGCTCGTTGCTACGACATCTGTGGAATTTTCCAGTCGACGAAACGTGTGGCTTCGAGTGCTCTTCCATCGTGCTATTTTCGCTCCATTATGTAGCACACTATTTATTATGTACGGGCGCGAGATCGATGAGTTCCATAACAATAACAAAATTTTGTTCAAAAAATCAAGAATTTTTCAAATTCCACGGTTTTGGCACTCTGGCAGTCAAAAAAGGTTCTGATTAGCAGCTTTTTATTGTTGTTGTGGTGCCAATTGGGAGCATTTCATAGGAACCATTGAAATCAGCGCAAAATTTTGGTCAGAAATGGGTAAGAAACGTAATAATACAATCAAGAGAGTGCTCTGTTTGAGTGCACTTGGTGTCGTTGGACTGTTCTTTCTGGTACGGTTTCTACTGAACAATGCCAAGTCCGCTGATCTGCAGACTTTGCTGCAAAATCTGCCCAAGGAAGTGTCTCAGAGCATCAATATGGCTTCCAAACAGCAGGCAGACAGCGATATCATAGCTAAGTTTGATGAATTGTCGAAACAGATCAAGACGAATCAGGAGGAGTACGTGAAACAGCTTGATAAGCAACGTCGTGTATTCGAGAAGAAATTGCAAGAATTGAAACAGGCCCCCAAAGGTGCTACGTTACGTGAAAAACTAGCTACAATTTTCACTTATGATTCAAATAGCAAGTTTCCTGCATATATTTGGCAATTAAGCAAAGAGAAACCTAAACTTTCGACTGACGGAGATCAAGGTTCCATGCCAGAAAATGTGAAGGCTTGGGATGATAAGAATCCAGGTTTCGTTCATGAAATCTTCACAGATCAAGTAATGTCCACAGTGGTACGCCATTTTTATGCAAATATACCTGAAATTGTAGAAGCATTTGAAGCATTGCCATATCTAATTTTAAAAGTTGATTTCTTCAAATATCTGATACTTTTAGCTCGTGGTGGTGTATATGCAGATATCGATACAGCACCTTTACAACCAATACCGAACTGGTTGCCAGATAACATAGATCCTACTGAGATAGGTTTAGTCGTTGGTGTAGAACATGATTCTCAGTATGGTGATTGGAAAAATATGTATGTGAGAAGGTTACAATTTGGAACATGGATCATTCAAGCAAAAGCTGGTCATCCTATCCTAAGAGAAATCGTTGCACATATTACAGAATCCACCTTAAAACGTGTTAAAAATAATGATTTAAATGTCAATGTTAGAAATGATTTAAATATCATGAGTTGGACAGGCTCAGGAATTTGGACTGATGTCATATTCAGTTACTTGAATAATCCAATGAATGATGACATAGAAAGAACTGTTACATGGAAGGACTTTCGCGCATTACAAATACCAAAACTATTAGGTGATATCCTAGTTTTCCCAACATTTTCATTCAATTCACCTGAAGTGATTACTCAAGACGACACCAATAGAATCATGTATTTTGCTACGCATAAATCAGAAAAATCTTGGAAGGCACTTCCAAAGATTGCAGATACCAACTAAATGTCACTAAGACGAACTACACGTTTGAATTCTTTTGCATTCAACTCATGCTATAACATCTATATAACAAACTTATACAAACTTTTTTATAGGTACGAATACGACCACATAGTTACATTTACTGTACTCTCAGAACAGTATATCAATGAAATTGTAACATCAGATAAAAAAACAATCAAATTTCAAGAATGCTTATTGATATCAGGAAAGGCGTCCAAGCTCTACTAAAAACTGGACTATTAAAGACTTTTCTCGTCACTATTTAGTCTGTTGTCCCTATCTAGTTCCTCATCATTTAGATCAATATGCATACGATATGAGTTGTACCACACAGATTTCTATTCCAAAATCCATCCGCTGACGAATTGCACAAATAGACATCTGTATAGCCCTGACTACGATGTTTCAATGTTGGTCCAGCTTAAAGTGAAGTAAAATATATAACAAGAGTAAATTGTAAAGTTGACCTTTTTATACCACCGTGAAAAATTTGAAGATTTTGAATGTTGAGGGTAACGAAGAACTTTTATAGGGCTCATTGCATTACTTTGAACCAGTTCTTGACCAGCACTCAGTGTAGAGGCTTTCTTGGAGGGAATTGAAATGAAAATATAATTGCTTAGAGCATTGATACGAAAGTTATTATAAACATTGATATTTAATGAAGCCAATTTGAGTTGTGAAATGTCCCAAACAAAATTTGGCATGGCCTAACATGTTTGCAGTTGGAGATAAAAAAGGATATGGAACATTACTGGTCCATATAGCAGGGGCTTACAAAATAGAGATCCTGAAAAAACCCTTCATCTTTGAAAGTTTTAGAAATTGTGGAACTCAAGCCAAAATATCAGATTTATTAATGGAATTAATATTAGTACATCGTTAGAAAAAAATAGAGATGAAAGAGTGAGAGAAGATGTGTATCTAATGGGCCACACGAGTTTCCTTGTCTAGTCTTTCTTCAATCTCTCTCAGTTCATTTTCTCTTTCAAGAAGTTCTTTCCTCTTTAGCAGTAGTTCTTGTTGCACCCTTTCTTCAAAGGCTTTTAATCTTTCTTCTTCAAGTTTTATTTGTTCTTCACGAGCAAAATAAGTATCGTTGTTTGTATTATTTTCTTGAAGTTTTGGAGTACCAGTATTGCTTGCATTAATTTGACGAACTTCTGTCTTTTCAGATTTTCTGATACCTTGAGATTCACCAGAAAGTGCTTCGGTTCTGTAACGTTCATATAGTATTTCATGTGTATATTCTTTCAAATCGTTCAAATGAGAGATCAAAAGTGTATTTCTTAGTACAACAAAATCGGAAATTTCTGCATCTTCAACATCCAGGACACCCCATGGGTATTGTCTACCTCTTATTAAAGTACCATCACCAATGTCAAAAACGTCGTTCGATCCAATGATCGAGAAAGGTAATAACGAACGTAGATAAGTGTTTGTTTCATAATCTTCATCACTGGTGTCCTCTTCATCGAATGGGAAATTGTAAATTGGCAAACCATATCTATCGATATCCTCCATAATCATTTTTTTATTCAACTTCAATTCTTCTGGTGTCAAAGAATCAGCTTTTGCAATTACTGGGATAACATTTACAAGAGTTCCCAGTTGTCTAATAAATTCCGCATCCATTTCTCTCAAACCATGACCCGTAGCATTTATCAAGTACAAACAACAGTGTACCCTGCCATCTTTGAACCTTGGATTTCTTCTCACACGGCTCTCTTCCAACAGAATCTCGTCGTACTGGTGACGGATATAATCTGAGATTAACTCAAAACTAGAACTATTGTCCAACGAATCCCCAAACCCGGGCGTATCAATGATGTTCAGCTGGATCTTGACACCTTCGTTATCCTCCAATTCCACTGTCTCCTCTCTCAACTGAATCTCTATCTCAGTGGATGTGTCTGTGTGCAACATCACAGTTGTCGAAGTGTCCACGACCTGTTGGCCACACAAACTATTGATAAAAGTCGACCGACCACAACCAGACTGGCCAACGACCATCAACGTGAAATTGATGCCTCTCTTCAGGTTCTTCCTCTTCCTCAAAGCACTGGATGCTTCAATAATGCTGCTCATTGCGTCTCTTAATTCAAATTCCACAGTATCTCTAGGGCAATTGCTTCTTTCCCGACCAAACTGAACCTGCTGATTCCAAAAATGACGTCCAATCTGTGTGGAAACGGGTCCTTGGCGCTCAAATTTGCACTTTTTCCAAGCTTTTAGAGTTCTAGTTCTCCTGAAAAGTGGTTGGAATTGTTTAAGTAGACTTGTTTTCTTAGTGAATTGGGCCCTTTTTGGCCGGGCGCCACAATATATATAGCGGCGTCACTAATTAATTGGTGTGACAGTAATAACAGAAATGAAATATTAAATATTGAATATTAGATATTGCAGCAATGTGTATATAGAGGGAAGGGAATAGTATCAAAGGTTTCAAAGTGTTGGAATGGGCGTTTCAAATGGATGTTTTTGAGTCTTTTAGCGCTGAAATTAGCTTCAAAAACGATACCCAACGACCAACATTCAGTGGGAGAAAAAAAATAATTTTATAGTCCAATTTAATCGTATAGTTGTACTTTGTCATCGGTTGGGACAAAATGAGACCATACTGAGTTCATAGCGAGTATGTGGTCATATTCTTCACCAGAATACTCAATGAAATGACCGTCTTCAACGTACTCGTTCTTGTTGTATGGGTCGAATAATTTGGTGCTCTTTGCGCACCACATATTACCAACACAGGCAAAGCTCAGTCTTTCCCAGTCTGTTGGATGGTCTGGTGCAACGACTGCATATCTAGGATCAAATGGAGATGCAAAATATTCACGCAATTCTTCTTCGCTTGAAACACGACCATTCAACCAGCTATCATCAGAATAGTCTTCCCAATCAGTTGTAACGGTATCTGATCTCTTACACATGGCACCACCTGCGTTAACCCATAATAACTTCTCATCAACGTCAATATGGCCAATCTGTGTGGAACAAACTTTGTCAACACGCATGAACTCATCATCTTCTTCAACAAAGTGTACTCCAGTCAAAGCAGCATTTAATGGATGGAATGCATATGGATGTCCTGCTGCTAAATGACCTAACCAAAAAAATTCCTTATCACCGTTTACGCAGCCTTGAGTTGGTAATACATGCAACATCATACCTATGACAATAGGTATCGCATGTGTAGATTTATCTATTGCAAATAGTGCTGCTTCCATCTGGTTGGGCTGCCTTCCAAAAAAATATTTCCTAAAAGAGCTTTCTGTAGCACTCAGACTTTGTTCACAAGCATGTAAAACTTTCTCTTTAGTGATAAAATTTTCGTTACCAAAATATCTTGTCTCTGGTTTGGTAACTTCAAATGATTCGTATCTAGAGAGACAATCTTGGTTTAATGGTGCATCCATAATTGTACGATCTTTGAAAAAAATTGTACCAGTTTCTTTGAATTCTCTGGTATTAAAAAAATGGTTCAAATCAACGTATGGCAATGCATCTGCATCCATAAAGACAAATTCATTAAAAAGACTGAACATACCAGCAACCCATTTATTTCTGTATATACTATAATCACCGTAGTATTCTGGACTAATAGTATTTTTTGTATCGACGAACAATATCTCCTGTGGCATTAATTCAATCTCTGAAGACATATTTTTATTGGGAATTACCTTTATATCTGGTGATGTAGCAACGTGGAGAATTCTAGCCAAATTTACCTTGGATATATCCTTTTCACCAGCAACCAATTGTATGGGCAATGTATTATTATTGTACCTCAATGTGACAAGAAGTTTCAGGAAAAGATCAATTTGACCAGGACCAAAATTAAATATAATACCACGACGAGACACCAGTCTCGACATATCGTTCCAATTTGTCCAAAATGATCTGGAAGAATTGTATTGAAACGAAGTAAATTGTGCATTCATTCTAGTTTCATCTGTCAGGACAGGAATTTGTCCCTTTGGTAAAAGTTTGGCACCGTATCTTATCCTTGGCATGATATCTTGGAAAGTTTCAGGTGTAAAATTTGCGATAAATGGGAACATTCTACGTTCAAAATCTTCAACATTTTTCTTCTTATATTTATCAGAGGTAAGTATTGATTTCGCAGACTGTAGTGTACCATCTTTCAATAACTTTTCCTTGATATCACGAAATTTTATATTTTTGTCCTCTTCATGATCAAATATCTGTCGTATATCCATCGAATTTTGAATGTAGCATTTATCATAGATCCTGAGTCTTTCTAATGCTTCTCTTACTCCAGGCATTCTGTGATATGAATTTGCGACGCCAGTAAACCCAGTTTGCCCTTTCAAATTGTTCTCATATCTCATCTCGAAATCTATGAACCGCCAACTATTTGTCCAATCTGGGTTTAAATTATAGCTCTGACGAAAGTAATAATTACAACGATCTTGCAGACTCATTGCACCAAAAGTGTTATTACTTCTGGGCTCGTCTGAACTCCAAATATTCTTGTCTGTGACATCTACTATCTGAGTCCAATAGTCTGCCAAATCCAACGGTGAGACAAAATCGTCATCGACAGATTCTATCTCAATGGCATCCAATTCTGGCGACACAAATGGATCTCTGTACGTTGAATGCACATAATGAGGACCATCTGATAGTTCATGTGCACGTAAAATTGAAGTTGAACTGTTACCTATCACTACAAATGACAAAATAATCAGAAGAGCTCCTACTACATAAAACACTCGACCGCTAGAACGTCTGCCAGCCAAAAACCAGTAGCATATGTGCCTGAACAGCGGTAATGACGACCGTGAATGCTGCATAAATTGCGATATCTGATCTTCAATTGCATGCTTCCAACGTCTCAAAATTAACCGTTAAAATCTACAATTAATTCACAATTAATTCAGAAATAATTACTGCTTGCCCAACTTTGCCCAACCATTTGCTGTCAGCCTCAATCCAACAATTAAAATTCTTGTTGATAATGACCACTCTGTCCTTCTTGCCTGTGGGCATCACATACTGAATACCGGGGAATAGATCGTTGTTATGGACAACTATACCATAACCAGACGTTTCTATCAGTGATTCTGATTAAAGTTGGCATGAGACGTGGGGGAATTCGAAATTTGCAAAATTTACAAAATTTACAAAATTTAATTTGACCAAGAGACAGTAATTAAAAGTGCCTCTATGCACTACAGTAGGGCGATTCCAGAAGTGAAAAAAATATAAGAACTTGCTTTTACAGTGCATGAAAGCACCAGGTTGCGAGGTCGAACGATGAGAAGAAAAATGCGTGGAATTAACACCATTTCTTTCGTTATCTTGCGACTTCTTGAGCATTTGCAACCACGAATCCTGGCAGTCGAAGAATATTGAAAAAGTTACGATGCCTGCAAACTCTGAAAATGGCTTCTGTAAAATCTTCTGTAAAAATCTTCTGTAATATCTTTTTATGCAACGTTAGTGGCCTACAGAATTGTGTGTTTTACTAGTATCTATATATAAAAAAATTTCTGTATGTGAGTTTCTGGAGAGTCCAGATGGCATGGCTTTTCGAAAAGTAGAACAATGGCTATTTTACCCAAGTAATTATCTTTGATTCTTGGATTCTTGGATGCCATGTAGTGGTTGTTTTCGTTGAAAAGCTTAGAGTAACTTTATCCTGAGGAAAGGACGTACGTCCTTCTCTGAGTGACAATGTTCATCAATAGTGCACTACTGGTGAACTGTTTTCTTGCAATAAGTTGAAACTATTTCATCATGTGTGTTACCAATACGCAATCCTGGTTGTCTCTAGCCATGTGTCAATGGCAATCCACCAGCATACTAGCATTAGCCATACCGCTCGTCAACTCATCGTTTGCTTGGCCTTTTGTTTTGTTATACAATACCTTATAATTACTAATCTTGTATTTCGAAAACTTCTCTAGTAGGAACGAAGTGTGACCAAACAGAATTAATGGCTAATATATGGTCATATTCTTCACCAGTATACTCAATAAAATGACCATCTTCGATATACTCATTCTTATCATACGGATCCTTTAGTTTAGTACTCTTAGCGCACCACATATTACCATTACAAGCACGACTCAATCTGTCCCAAACGGCAGGTATATCTGGTGCAACAACTGCATATCTTGGATTAAATGGTGAAGCAAAATAATTTTTCAATTCTTCTGCAGAATTTACTTTACCCTTCAACCAACCATCGTCTTTATGTTCTATGAAATCCTTTTCATATGTATCAGTTCTTTTACACATTGAACCACCAGCATTAACCCATAATAATTTTTCATCAATGTCGATGTGACCAATTTGTGTTGAGCAAACTTTATCAATTCTTTGCAATTCGTTATCTAATTCAACAAAGTGTATTCCTGTCATCGCAGCATTTAATGGATGGAATGCATAAGGATGACCTGAAGCTAAATGACCTAACCAAAAAAATTCCTTGTCACCATAAACACAACGGCTTACATGCGACATATGTAAAAACGTACCCATAACAATTGAAATTGCATGTATAGATTTATCTATAGCAAATAATGCAGCTTCCATTTGATGCGCATATGTTTTGGAAAAATATTTTATGAAAAGATCTTCAGTAGCAGTTAAATCATGACTACAAGTATTTGCCACACTTTTATGTGTTATAAAATTTTCATTACCGAAATATTTTAATTCAGGTGTAGTTACTTCCATTGCTTCAAATTGAGCAATACAATGATCGTTAAGACTACCATCATTGATGGTACGATCTTTAAAGAAAATGGTACCTGTATCTTTGTATTCCTTTGTATTGAAAAAATGGTTTAAATTAACGTATGGTAAAGCATCTGCATCCATAAAGATATATTCGCTGAATAAATTGAACATACTAGCTATCCATTTGTTTTTATAACCACCAAAATCACCATAAAATTCTTTACTAAACATAGTTTTGGTATCGACGAAAAGAATTTCTTGTGGTGGTAAATTTGAAATTGGTTCTGTAACATTACCTGGTCTAACTTCAATTTTAGGTGAAGTGGCAACATAAATGATTCTAGCTAGATCATTCTTGTTAATATCTTTTTCACCGGCAACCAATTGAATAGGTAATGTGTTATTGTTGTATCGTAAAGTAACTAAAAGTTTTAAGAAAAGATCAACTTGGTGTGAACCAAAATTGAAGATTATACCACGACGAGACACCAGTCTCGACATATCATCCCAATTTGTCCAAAATGATCTGGAAGAATTATATTGAAACGTAGTAAATTGTGCATTCATTCTAGTTTCATCTGTCAGGACAGGAATTTGTCCCTTTGGTAAAAGTTTGGCGCCGTATCTTATCCTTGGCATGATATCTTGGAAAGTTTCAGTTGTAAAATTTGCAATGAATGGGAACATTCTCTGTTCAAAATCTCTAATTGTAATTTTAGAGAATTCATCACTATTAACAAATTCATCAGAAAGGACATAATTTGCATTGGAATGATCCATTTGTGATGAACCATCCGGTGTATGCTTATGATGTTTCTTGTTGTAAAAAATCTGTGTAATATCAACGTCGTTGCTCTGTATGAAACAACGATCGTAAATTCTTAATCTTTCCATAGCGAGACCAAAATCGTCTGCTTTCCTGGTATATTGCTGTGGGTTGATGTGGGATGGTTCGCCATCTCTAGTGTACATAATCAATTTTTTCCAATTATTCGTCCAATTGGGGTCTATGTAATACAACTGTCTGAAGTAAAAATTACATTTATCTTGCAATGGCATATCATTGAACTGTGAAAAAATCTTGGATTCCACTGATGGATTCCATGACGACTTGGACGTACCCAAAAAATAATCAAAATCTGCAATAAAATCCAACGGAGTGACAGGATTTGGAATTTTCGACGAATCAATCTTGATATTTTCCACGGTTGAATGCCATGGCCCCAATGCTTTAAACCTAGTGTCTCGAGCACTACCAATATTTGTGCTCTCGTATGCCTTGATGATGTATCTCGTGGTGTTGAACCTGTCTGCAAAGAGGAACAAACCCACCACTAGCAGCAATGCCAAGACGGACACAGTCCATCTGTAGGTAATTTTTCTCACCCATCTGAAACCAAACAGCATTGGATGCATACTTAACAATGCAATACCACGCAATATACCAATTTTTTTTTTCTGGTTTTGCCAATATATCTATATATATACGTATGTGTATTGCACTGGGTGAAAGATGAGTTTTCAGCAGATGGCAGATACAATCAAGAGTTGTGAGAACCAGTAATGTGTCGAGCCTCTGGGTCCCCCACAGATGGTGGGAAGTGTGTGAACATCAAGCATTGAAATACGTTACAACTGGGAGAATCTTGCAAGCTGAGCCAGAAGACAACACGTATCGCACATCCAAGAGGGCAGAGGTTCTTACAGGTCTCTTGGTAAAGCCCAGACTGAATTCTGGAAAAGTTTTCGATCCAGGCTCGGTCTGCCAGATCAGATCCCACATTGATGCACTAAAAGATTGTTAAAAGTACACTTGTTAAAGCGTAATGGAAGATTTTGTAAGATTTTGTAGGAGATTTCTTATAAAATTTGTACAAGTTTTCTTGAAGAGTTCTTAAAGAGAAATTTGTTAAAATGAATTTCTTGAAAGGGCTTGGTGAAAGTACACTTGTTAGAAGAAGTGTTGTTGATATATCTTTTAGGATTCGTCTGATTAAGTAAATGTGTGATTAGCTAATATTGTGTAGTGCGTAGAGTGCTAGATTATGTAGCGTACAGTGCAAGATTGTGTAGCGTACAGTGCAAGATTGTGTAGCGTAGGACAGTGAATATTCTGCATTTCAGCAGACTCAAACACAAGATCGTAAGACTGATTTTGCGTCACAATATGATGAATAAAAGTTATTGAAGCATCAGGAAGCTTATATCAAAGGTACAAACTCAACAAGATCGTCGAAATGGACTTCGTTGCTCTGCCTGGATTATTCAAAAGCTATGCTAGCTCCAACGACACGTACATAGACTCGTCCAAAGAGAACCATTTGAAACGGCTCCATGGTAAGACATGGTCGCAGCTCTACAAGAGCATCCCAGAGGACGATGCCAAGACTGAGTACAAATTGCTGGTGCTTGGCAGGCACGGCCAAGGTTACCACAATGCTGCCATCCTGCGGTATGGGATGCCCCAATGGAACGCCCACTGGTCGTTGCTCGACGGTGACGAGCATGGGTCCTGGTTGGACTCGAAGCTGACACCGTTGGGTGTCCAGCAAGCTGTTGAGACGGGCACCAACGAGTTCCTGCCCATGGTCGATGACCTCGAACGGGTACCAGATGTGTACTTCTCATCACCCATGAGACGCTGTCTCGAGACGTTCATGTATTCCTGGGGCCACACACTCTCAAAAGCAACTGGTGATGCTCGAGGTGAAGTTCTCGAGGTGCACATCGTCGAGAACCTGAGAGAGACGCTGGGTGAACATAACTGCGACAGACGGGTAGCCCATTCTGTGGCAGTGGACGAGTACCAGAACGTGAAGTTGGTCTCTGGCCATACGGTGCGTTGGAAGTACCCAGTGGACTACCCTGAAGACGACCAGCTGTGGAGTGTCGACAGAGAGACTCCACAAGCGATGGACAACCGTATTCGCGATGGACTGGTGGAGATGTTCTCCAAGACGACATCCAACGACCGTTTTATATCGTTGACGTGCCATTCTGGCGTTATAGCCAGCATACTGCGCATATTGAGGCATCCAGTAGTGGATAACCTCGATACTGGTAAACCGGTGTACGTTGTTGTAGCTCTAAATAGAGCCTTGCATAGCGAATCTATGCGAGGCTAACCAATTAACAATCAATTAACCATTGGACAACTGTTAAGCAATTGTCTTAATATATAGAATCTAATAGAATTTAATATAAATCTCGATGGTCTTCTAGCTCATGAAATATTAAATATTGAATTTTTCATTATTTAAAGCTCTTTTCGTGTTTTATAGTGAAAAGCTGTAATTCGCGAATATTTCAATGTTGAATATTTCAATATTAAAGATTTCGATATTGAATATTCAATATTGAAGCTTGAAGCTTTGACGAGCATCAGTGTTGCAGCAACTATCCTGCAAAATGGCTCTGTTGAAAAGGGGCAAACGAGAAGTGCCAAGATCCAATGAAAAGATCAAAAAGGCTACTTTTGACACGACCAAAAAAAAAGAAGTTGGTGTTTCTGACTTGACGTTGCTTTCTACGATCTCTGACGATGCCATTAACGATAATTTGAAGAAACGGTTTCAAAACGGTACTATTTACACTTATATCGGCTACGTTTTGATCAGTGTGAACCCATTTCGTGATCTGGGAATATACACAGATGCTGTATTGAATTCGTATAGAGGTAAGAACAGATTAGAGGCTCCACCCCATGTTTATGCCATCGCAGAGTCGATGTACTACAATATGAAGTCGTACAATGAGAACCAATGTGTGATCATTTCTGGTGAATCCGGTGCTGGTAAAACTGAAGCTGCCAAGAGAATTATGCAATATATTGCTGCTTCATCAACATCCAATTCAGAATCTATCACCAAGATCAAGGATATCGTGTTGGCCACCAACCCATTGCTTGAATCGTTTGGTTGTGCTAAAACTTTGAGAAATAACAATTCTTCAAGGCATGGTAAATATTTAGAGATTAAATTTAATAACCAATTTGAACCATGTGCTGGTAATATCACCAATTATCTGCTAGAAAAGCAAAGAGTAGTGTCACAGATTGCAAATGAAAGAAATTTCCACATTTTTTATCAATTTACGAAAGCTGCTCCTGATTCGTACAGACAAGCTTACGGTGTCCAACTTCCTGAACATTACATCTATACTTCAGCATCAAAATGTACCTCTGTTGAAGGTATAGATGATATCAAAGATTTCCAAGAGACTCTCAAAGCTATGCAAGTCATTGGGTTATCGCAGGATGAAGAAAGTCAGATCTTTAGAATGCTAGCGGCTATTTTATGGCTAGGTAACGTATCTTTTTCTGAAAATGATGAAGGTAATGCTCAAGTGAACGATCATTCCGTTACAGATTTCGTTGCATATCTGCTAGAAGTTGATAGTAACATTTTGGTCACTTCTTTGGTCGAAAGAATTATGGAAACTAATCATGGTTCAAAGAGAGGATCTATTTATCATGTTCCTTTGAACATTACTCAAGCAACTGCTGTTCGTGATGCTCTGTCAAAGGCAATTTACAGTAATCTTTTCGATTGGATCGTCGATAGAGTTAATGTCTCTCTACAAGCCTATCCTGGAGCAGATAAATCTATTGGTATCCTTGATATCTATGGCTTTGAAATTTTTGAACATAATTCCTTTGAACAGTTATGTATCAATTATGTTAACGAAAAACTTCAACAAATCTTCATTCAATTAACGCTAAAATCTGAACAAGAGACTTATGAAAGGGAACAAATTGCTTGGACACCAATTCAATATTTCGATAATAAGATAGTATGTGATCTTATCGAAGGTAAAAGACCCGCAGGTATCTTCGCGGCTATGAATGATGCAATCGCTACAGCTCATGCTGATTCAAATGCTGCTGATTCAGCTTTCGCTCAACGTTTGAACATGTTCAGTTCAAATCCTCATTTTGAAAATAGACAAAATAAATTTATCATTAAACATTATGCTGGTGATGTCACATATGATGTTAATAATATCACAGATAAGAATAAAGATCAATTACTTAAGGATCTGGTTGAATTGTTGACAACATCTAAAAATTCCTTCGTACATACTATTTTCCCATTGGAAGTCAGCAAAGAAAATAAGAGAAGACCACCAACTGCAGGTGATAAAATTATTCAAAGTGCTAATGATCTGGTACATACTTTATCACAAGCATCACCTTCGTACATTAGAACCATCAAACCCAATCAAACAAAGAGACCTGGTGATTACGATGACAATCAAGTCTTACATCAAATTAAATATTTGGGTCTAAAGGAGAATGTTCGTATTAGAAGAGCTGGTTTCGCTTATAGACAAACTTTTGACAAGTTTGTAGAAAGATTTTACTTATTATCACCAGCTTGTTCCTATGCTGGTGATTATACATTTCAAGGTGAACCATATGATGCAATTAAATACATTTTGAGAGATGCATTGATACCTGAGAAGGAATATCAACTGGGTACTACCCAAGTATTCATCAAAAATCCTGAAACTCTGTTTGCTTTGGAAAATATGAGAGATAAGTATTGGTTTAACATGGCTGCACGTATTCAACGTGCTTGGAGAAGATACATGAATAGGAGAATTGAAGCTGTAACTAAGATACAACGTGTGATCAAGGAACGTACAAGTGGTAATAAAGAGGAACAATTACGTGATTATGGTAATACACTAGTCGTCAACAAGAAGGAGAGAAGATCAATGTCATTACTGGGTTACAGAGCCTTCATGGGTGATTATTTATCGGTTAACGAGCCTAAATCAAATGGATCTTATATTGCTAGACAGGTGGGTATTAAAGATCATGTAATCTTCTCAATGCGTGGTGAAGGACTACAGGTAAAATTTGGTAGATCAGCAGTAAGACAGAAAAAGACAATCATAGTTACAACGAAAACGTTATACATCATTGGACAATTATTGTGGGATAACACTTTAACTTATAGTGCTGATTTTACAATTCCAATCAACAATATCAAATCTATTAGCTTAACAAATTTACAAGATGATTGGCTAGCTATTAATATTAATGATCCTCAACAACCTGATCCCCTCATCAACACTTGCTTCAAGACAGAATTGATAACCCATTTAAAAAGACTAAATAATAGAATCCAGATCAAAATTGGACCAACCATCGAATATTGTAAGAAACCAAGAAAATTACATTCAGTTAAGGCACAACCCAGTGAACAAGCTCCTAAATATGGTGATCTGTACAAGTCTAGTACCATTTCTGTACGTCGTGGTAACCCATCAAATTCTCCACAACATGAGAAACCTGGCAAGAAAAGAACTGTTCGCAACCAGTCATCTTCTATGGCACGCTCATCTGTGTCTCGTAGAGATACTTCAAAGCCACAGCACCAACCAGCTCAAGATCCTTTTGGGCCTGCTAATGGCCATAATAGTATGAACCATAATAGAACAAATTCACGTCCAGTACCCAACCAGATGCAAAATAATATAGACAGTTATCATCAGACCCAAACAACCACTATAAAAGCCAAGAAAGCTCCTCCACCTCCACCAGTCTCGAACTCCAGCTCAACTAATCATCAACTTGCCTCACCAGCTCAAACATTCAATCAACCTCAAATGCAACAAACTAATGCAGCACGTAGAGCTCCACCCCCACCCTCTAGTAGAACTAATCAAAAGAATCCACCACCTCCACCACCAGCTCCAAAACCAGTTGAGAAACCTGCTGAACCAAAATATCAAGCAGCTTACGACTTTGTTGGCACAGGTGCATCAACTGAACTTCCTTTAATGAAAGGTGAAGTTGTATTTGTGAGCAGGCATGAACCAAGTGGTTGGTCTCTAGCAAAAACGTTAGATGGATCTAAACAAGGTTGGGTACCAACAAATTATATGGTAGAATACAAAGAAGACCTTGGAGTCTTTTCTCAACCAAGTAACAACACTCCAGCATCATTAAGTCTTCAACAGCATGCACAACCGCAACAGAGCAACCAAAACGGTTACAGTCAGAATTTCGAACAGAATGTAGTTCAAACTCAGAGTTATCAGGCCAATGGAGCACAACAATCGTCATTGGATCCTAGACAAGCACAATCACAACCTCAGGTACAAGCACAAGCTCAACAACAAGCTGCACAACAATTTAACAATGGTCTCACAGATGCTTTAGCTGCCAGACAAAACAAGATGAGGGTTGAAAGTGACGATGAATTACAAGAATCTGATGAAGAGTGGTGAACAAAGTGCAACTCATAGTATTTCAAATAAAAGTGATTCAAATATTACAAGTTCCCTACAAAGTTGTCTATACTTCATTGATCTGTGGATTTTAATCCTTTTATACTTTAGAATTGTGGACTGGAATTCTTGAGTCCACCAAACCAAACCTTTGCTACTTGATATTATACCAAACATATAAGATATGAATACTCACTGATAGAAGTATCGCAAATAAATCACTGTAACTGAAGAGAGAATTGAAGATGAACGTTAAGTCTGGTTAGAACTAATTTGCTAGCCCATAATCCATATTTATGTTTTTATTTTAAGATATCATAATTTCATATATATTTTATCAGGTTTGCTTTTGTGATAGAAATAAATACTAAATCACCAAACCAAAGGTTTTGATCTTATTTATATTTTACAAATACTTATCTACAGCATATTTTGTGAAACATTTTGTTTAGTTGTCCTGATGATAACCCAATGTTGCAGAAAGTTGGTTCTCTTGATAAAAACATAAAATGATCAATAACAACTTGGTTGATCTTAAAAAAATCTGTTTTGATTGACTGATAACTTCACTTTGAGTTATCAACCAGACATCAAGAAATGAATATGGAAGTTACAGAAGACATTATTTTGTCATTTGAAGCAGCCATACAACTAACTTCCAAATATGTTTCGAGTTATGTAACTGTTCTTAACAAATACATCAATATTTTGAATAAAGTTGTTACACTCAAGAATGAACGAACTACGTTGATCAAACATGTTAAGAAGCTGAGGTTCCTTAATGAATGTATAGTGGTTCTGAATATAAGAAAGGAAACAGAAGATGGAAATTTGCAGAAACTGATTATATTGATTGGTTCATTTCTGATAAAACACTTAGAAATCATGGACTTATTGAACTATTACTTCACACAATCACTTCAAAATGAAATCAATGCCAAGACATTAAATGCTCAATTGATGCTATCAAAGAACACCATTATTACGATAGAAGATACTTATAACCATTTCGTCAAATTTACGCAATGGATGGTCGAATCAGTGAAATTTGATACTACTTTGTTACAGTTAGAAGTAATCCAATTCAATATCAAAATTGCTATCGAAGATCAAGTGGATTTTGAAGCTACTGATAATATGTTCTTGCAAGAAGTCTTGCCAGTATCGAATTCTGTAGAATATGCCACATATGCCAACGAATGGCTGACCATATTGAATGGTAAACTATCTAAACTGAATCAAGAGTTCCATTATACAGCATCAAAATGGCAAGAAATATTAGATGCTCAAAAAAAGTCATCGACATCTAAAAAATAGATCCAATAGTGTCTTAAGACGTTTAATGAAATAACTACACTTCCATTATAGATTTAAAAAAATATGTAAAATATTTCAATTTAATATATAGAGCCAAATATATATAAATCAAGTCAGCTGGCGTATTAATCACACTACAGTACATGCTTATTAGAATAAATTATATCAGTGTGCTCTGAGAAGGATACTTGCACGAAATATGATACTACTACATGGAAAGAATTGTTTCAGAAGGTAGCAACAAATCCTTGAATTTATGTAATAAAAACCGTAAATGCTAGGATGCCAGATTCAATTCTCTGTATATAATTCACTGTGTCATTTCAATATGCTTGTACAGCTCCATGTATTTCCACAGCATGGAGCTTGTACAGGGAAAAACTAGTACAAGATATCAATGGCTCATTGAAGGTAAGAATAAACTATCTTAGGCCTGTAACAGAATTATTTTTCACCAATTTTTTATTGGTTTTCGGTTGCAGAAACCTGCAACGCATTCTCTAATAGACCCAATTGTTCAACTAGCTTCTCATCATCCTGACCAGGAGCTTTCTTCTTGACAGCAATGGGTAGCAACGTATCACCAGTGTGTTCGTCCAGTATACGAAGTTCTTCATGCAATTGTCGTGATATTTCGTGCAGGTCAGCATAAAAATTGCCTATATTTTCCTGGAAAACTGGTTTTTGAGCAACATTACCTCTTTTTACCTCTCCTAGAGCAGAAACCACATCTGCTGTGCGCTGAATCATGGCACATAACCGTGAATCAATGGCATTTAGCGATTCTAATCGGTTTTGGATGATTTTTGGCTGCATTTCAACCCACTAAAATCCTCACAGATTAATTGTCCAAGTGGCTATTATTATTAATGCTCAAAGCTAGCAGCCAGCTGGGATATATTTGCTCATTTGATGACTTTTCTAAAGACGTTTAATTTAACGAATTTTTCACTTTCAACATTGTATAATAGCAAAGTCCGTAATAAGCAAAATTATTAAGTAATAAGCTTTAAGTAAAGAGTAATTGATCTAACTACTGATTAAATAAGAAACTTGAAAATAGTCTTAGATTTTGAAAATCTTGGGTAGCAATTTTTCAGTTCTTTTGGTAGGTTTCTGTGAAAAATTGGCTTTCCAAGGGTATCAAATAAGCAATATTGTCAAAAATGTCAATTTCTCTAGCTAAAAGTGAAAAAGTAGTCAAATTTTGAGATAATTAAAGATAAAAATGAAGAAGTCATGAGAGCATCACTTGTCGATTGTTCAATCATTTTTCTTTGATTTCTTGGGCTTCCTAGTGTGTGCACCTTGCTCAGAATCGCTCTTTCTCTTGGGGTGCGAGATTGATTCCAATTTACCTTCTTCAGTTCTTGGATGCCTCAAAGTCATGTTATGTTCCTCTGTTTTGGATGCATCTTCTTCGTCTCCAGTCTCCTTCTTAGGTTTTCTACCTCTTTTACTCTTGTTTTTAGTTTCTGTCTTGAAATCTTCATCACCTTCTAGATATTCCGCTTCTTCTTCCAACTCTTCTGCCGCATTCTGGACATCCTTATCCTTCAACTCATCCTCTTCCTTGACATCTTCATCCTCAAGAGCAACATCTTCTTCCTTAACGTCTTCATCTGCTTCATCTTCAACCTCATCTCCTTCTTCCTTCAAATTTGCAGCTTCTTCTTCATCCTTCAATTCCTCCTCTTCCAAACCTTCTTCTTCTTCCTTCATATCCTCTTCTTTGACATCTTCATCTTCTGCACCTTTTGATTCCTTCTTTTCATTCTCTATGGCTTCTAACAGCATCTTCTTACCAGAAACTTTCTTGATATCTTCTTTGAACTGTGGTTTAACCAGATAGAAACCTTGATTCGTCGTCTTACCAATTCTCTTATCCACTTGATAGAACATGAGTAAATCAGGATCGAATTTAGCAACCAAATCTTTGTTCAACTCTTCCTGATCCCAATCAGTCTTACCATGGTCCAACCAAATGTCCCATTCTTTGGAACCTGGTTTTAACATTACTGGCATCCGTTCATGCAACCATTTTAAATCCTTTGGTGAATGAGAAGTAATGATAGTAAAACTATACAGATCCTCATTCTCCAAATAATCATACAATCCTGCCATGAACACAATACTGTCGTCCTTGGATGTCACATAATAAGGTGTCTTTTCCTTCTTATTTTTGGCCCATTCATAATATCCACTCATGGGCACCACACACCGTTTCTTCTTGCAGCAATCTTTCCAAATCTTACTCTCCAACAGAGCCTCTGAACGTGCATTGAAAGTACTGTAATTCTTAAACTGTTTAGACTCTTTAACCCAGTGTGGGACCAAACCCCATTTCATGTACCTCAATTCTTTACCATCGTACACAGCCGACATGTTTGTTGGCGAAACGTTCACTGAAGGCTGGTACTCCTTGGGCTTACTACCTCTACCACCACCTGTTGGTCTGGTCACCTTCAAACCTGATTTCTTGAGCTCACTGGTCAAAGTTTCAGAATCCAATATCAAACCAAATCTTCCACACATCTTGCAAAAACGTCTAAAACAGAACTTTCTGACTAAATTGAATGCCCTGAATCCACTGGTGCACTCCAATTGACCTTTCAAAAACTTCCAAGACCACTTTTTGTGCGATCAAACATGTGTAAAACTGGCGATGAGCACCTTTAAAGGTGTCGGACTTTATATCTTGAACTTCTTCAACAATTGGTCACTTAAAGGGAGCACTTCTTAGGGTACTCAACACTCAAAATCAGCTGAGAATAATCAAATTTGCACCATCAGTAATGTTTGATGGATCGGTTGTTTCGTCAAGATTGGCCAGGCTGCCTTTAAGATGGATTCCTCACAGAATTGCAATTTGCAGCACAATTGCACCATTGCCAATTCCCAAAAAATGGGCATTATCACCACAAAATAGTGCGTATTCGTCGTTGTCCAGACATGAAGAGTATTTGGAGAGGGAAATCCGTCGTAAAAGGGCTCAGAAATGGACTTTTGGTGTGGTTTCAATGGCCATAATTGCTTGTGGAGCCTGGTGGATGTATTGGCCTCACCATACTTTCCCCACAGAGGTTGCCAAGCTGCTGAGGGAAGGTTTGTACCAGGAACGAGCCAGCAGAGGTCACAATTACCAAGGTGCTCTGGAATGGTACACCAAAGCTTTGAAATTGTGTGATGATTTTGAAATTAGTGCTCTCAGCGATGAGTACACTGGTATTGAGATTAAAATAGCTGAAATGAACGAGAAATTGGGGAAACAGGATGTTGCCAATAAGATGTATTTCCAGATGCTGGAAAGGTTCTCTTGGGCCCTGTCTACTGATGGAATTATCCCAGATCAGAATCGAAGAAACCAGTTGGTGAAGAAAGATCTGGAGATAGTGGCCAAGACAAGAGAAAATAGTAGTGGACGCCAATTGGCCAAGTTTGTGCTGTTGTTACATATTTTCATGGCACAGAAGGAACTTTCGAAACTTGTTAGTACGTCCAATGTGTATAGTAAAGATTCCAAGAAATTATCGTTGGCCAATGGGGATACAATCAATCCCAATACTGTGCAAGGCTACGATCCCATGATATGGCAACCGTTTGGTAAAGAACTATTTGCAGTTCGTGATTTATTATCTGAAGTTTGCTTGTCCAAAGGTGATTACGACACAGCTATTGAATTTAAATTTACCACCATTCAGTGGATGCATATGGCAGACGTTAATCCAGGTTTGATACTATTAGCTCATGCCAATCTTGGTTCAATGCTGTACTTGAAGATG
This sequence comes from Yueomyces sp. D-C8-1, assembly GCA_031771845.1. Classification (NCBI taxonomy): domain Eukaryota; kingdom Fungi; phylum Ascomycota; class Saccharomycetes; order Saccharomycetales; family Saccharomycetaceae; genus Yueomyces; species Yueomyces sp. D-C8-1. Next base: position 30,092 of record JASCNY010000021.1, read on the forward strand.
GAACAGTTGGAATACAAATTTTCATCAGCATCAGACAAGCAAGTTTTAGATCAAAATAAAGAGATCAATGCATACAGTGATTTAGCAGAAAACTGTTACAATGTCGTTTTATCAGTGATGCCACTCTCGAAATGCCAGGACAAGCTACAACTGGAGCAGTTTAATGTTTATGCTCAACAAGCTGTGGGACTAGCCGCGTATGGGAAAGGTGTCATTGAATTACACAAGGGTAATACCATCGATGGCAAAAATTTGTTACACCAATCTTTGAACATTGCTCAAAATATTGATTTCCAAGAACTAATACAAGAGGCTAAAAACGAGCTTTCTAGGGAAGAAGAGAGGGAACTTGGCAGAGAAACACAAATCTCGCATGAACCTAAAATATCTACTTCCCAAGCACAAGACAAACAACTTTGAAGATTTTTTAAATTTTAAAATTGCTTTTAATAATGCTTAGGATATTTTTATTTAATAAGAATGAATAATAATGATATGATATGGTTTGGATAATGTTCACCGGTAACTAAAAAATTTTATAAATTAAAATTGTGAAACAAAAAAAAAATCTATACTAAAGAATGGTAATAAAATTTCTTTTCGAATCAACAATTAGTTTAGTTAGCGGACATAACTTGCCAGACTCTAATGACGTTGTCAGTGTAACCAGCAAACAAAGTTTGACCATCAGCGGACCAAGCCAAAGACAATGGGTGTGGTTCAGCGGCCTTGTTGTAACCAACAAATTCTGGTTTCAATTCATCAATGATGGATTGTTCTTCCAAGTTGAAGATCTTGATACCAGTGGCGGTAGCAGCGGCTAACCAGTATCTGTTTGGAGAGAAAGCCAAACTGAAGACTTCATCGTGAGCGGACAAAGTGTACAAAGCAGACTTGGTAACTAAATCCCACATCATGATTTCACCGTCCTTACCAGCGGAAGCAATCAAAGAACCATCTGGAGAAGACAAGATAGTGTTGATGTAGTTGTTGTGACCAATGAAATCAGCATCGATTTGGAATTGGTTAACGTTCCAGGACTAATTTGAAAAAAAGAGTATTTTCAATTCAAAGAATTGTTACATTTGTTAGTAAATTGGTTATTCGGGTGAGAATTTTTTGTTGAATATTCAAAACCAACTAATTCTTCAATATGGCATTAAAATATGGATCATCAGAGATCTTGGTGATTAAAATATGTCTCATTCGAAGGCTGAACCTCCGTCCGAAGTAGCAAATATAAAGTACATCACTTGAAACATATTTCAATGCAATTGAAAGAATTTAAAGAAGTTTTGAGCTTCTAAAAAAAAAAAATTAGGAATTAGTAAAATTCAAACATACCTTAACAATTTTGTCGGAACCAGCAGAAATGATGGTAACGTTTTCGTCATCAGCATTTTGGTTTGGAACAACTCTAACTTGAGAGACCCAGTCGGAGTGACCCAACATGGTGGCTAAACATTCACCCTTGATGGACCAGACCTTGATGGTCTTATCTCTGGAACCAGAAATAATCATAGAAGCCTTTCTGTCAATGGCAACAGACATAACATCACCCTTGTGACCGACGAATCTTTGGTAAGTTTCACCAGTGGCAACGTCCCATAATCTGATAGTCTTATCCCAAGAAGCGGACAAAGCGTAAGCACCGTCAGCGGTCAAGGCACAGTCTTCGACAATGTGAGAGTGACCTTTGAAAGATCTAACTGGAACACCGTATTGTTGGTCGTCACCGGTCAATTTCCATGAGATCAAAGTCTTATCACGGGAAGCAGACAACAACAAGTTTGGTTGACCAGCAGATGTGGCCAATGAAGTAACCCAACCGTTGTGACCTTCCAAAGTACCTCTCAAAACTAAAACTTCAGACATTTTTTACTATATGTTTTTTGGTTATCTATTTGAAAACAGAAAAAAAACGTTAAAAAACGAATAAAAACTAAGAATTGAAGAAACTCTTCCAAATTTTGGTCTAAACTTCCACTAGAACTTCGTCCTCTTTATATACCAAAATTTCGATGACCTTTCAAATGGCCAACTTTGAAAAATTTTTCAGCTATGCGTGCTTCACCAAACGTGCCACGCGCTACGCAGGGACTTTGGCAAAACCGCCCTGTTTGGCGCGAAAAGTCTGGTCCGGCAGCAGCAAAGTCATAGTAACCAGCAGATTGAACAGTGGAAGTGCTAAGAATGGGGTATTTAAAACTGCAATTGACTCTATAAATTGTATTGGAAACTGTTTGTTTGAAGATGATGCCACAATTTTTTTTAAAATGAATTCGCCAAATATCAGGAATTTCACTGTAAATTTATTGCTGTAAATTCCTGGCTGGTTTATTGTGGACTCTCAGAGTACTCCTGCCGCTGCCTTGTTTAAATTGATATTTCTTGTGCTGATTTATAATTTGTGACGCCCACCGCAGCCGCTTTTTATTTTATGCAGCTGTTATAGCCTTTGGGCGCTTGCAAATTCCACAGACCATAATTAAAATATTTCCAGACGCTTAGGACGACTTCTGGACCTTCTTGGTGTCTCTGAGGGCCCTGAATGAGGGTCTCTTTCTCCTGTTCTATGTGTTTAATATATAGTGAAGTTTCGTATTTGGTGATGTTGGCGCCGATTACATAGCGTATCTGATTTAAATGAAAAATAATCAAAATTAACCAGTTTTAAGCTATTTTCAATGGTCGAATTGAGAACTTTGAGCAACAAATCGAGCCTTGTTACAGCTTAGAAACGTTTATTGCACGTTGTAATTTATTGTTACCAAAAAAACAGGAAAAAAAACGAAGTTTATTGGTGCATTTTAAAGGTTTATAGGCTCTGAAACGTTCATATTTGCATTTATTCCTTTGACCTGATCCCCATTGATAGATACTCGTTTTGGATCTCGTATAGTGCTCTGGTCTTTGCATACTGCCCTAAATTTTATACACTGAGCTTTGATATTTACGTTTACCTGTAAGCCAGCGAACTGTACTTAAAATTCATTGGATATCCACTCTAGCATACACTTCAACATGGCTCCATTAGACAAAAAAATCAAGAAATTCATCAAAGACTCTGTTAGAGTTGCACCCAAAATATCTAATAAAGGTGAATTGGGAGAATTGAGAAATGGGCTCGTATCACAATATCCACAAACTAGAAAAGATGCCATTAAAAAGACTATACAACAGATGACAGTAGGTAAAGATGTTTCATCATTGTTTCCTGATGTATTGAAAAATATAGCCACTAATGATGTTGAACAGAAAAAATTAGTTTATCTTTACGTTATGAATTATGCAGAAAGTCATCCTGAACTTTGTATCTTGGCCGTAAACACGTTCGTTACAGATTCAGAAGATCCAAACCCTTTGATTCGTTGTATGGCAGTAAGAACTATGTCCATGATTAGAGTTGATAAAATTTTAGATTATGTGGAGATTCCCTTGCGTCGAACTCTCAAGGATGATAATCCATACGTCAGGAAGACTGCTGTCATTTGTGTCGCCAAACTTTTCCAAGTTGATAAAGATCTCTGCATAAGTTTAGGTGCATTGGATGAATTGATTTTAGCATTAGATGATTCAAATCCAGTTGTAGTTGCAAATGCAATTGCTGCTTTAACAGAAATTCATTCGATGGATAATACCGTTGTAGATATAGACAGTTTAATTCAAAAAAATGTTACTAAATTTTTAGAAGCTTTGAATGAATGTACTGAATGGGCACGAATTACCATATTAAATGCATTATCCAAATATAAACCGAGAGATGGAATTGAAGCTCAAGGTATAATAGATAGAGTTACTGCTCATTTACAACACGTCAATCCTGCTGTAGTTTTGGCTACCACTAAAGTCATCATTATAAATCTGGAATTCTTACAGCCAGAAAATTCGAATGGTATAATGAAGAAACTTTCTTCAGCAATGGTTTCAATGATGTCTACACCTCCGGAAATTCAATATGTTGCATTGAAAAATATTAGAATTATTTTAGAAAAATATCCAAATTTATTAGTCAAAGAGACAAGAATATTTTTCGTGAAATTTGATGATCCATTATATGTTAAATTAGAAAAGATCGATATACTAGTAAGATTAGTGGATGCATCTAACATCAAACAATGTGGTATACTTTTGATAGAACTACGCGAGTATACCAGAGAATTTGAACCTGAATTTGTTTCCAAAGCAATTCAAGCTTTAGCACAATTGGCAGTTAAATGTACTCATGAAAGTTTATGCTCCAAAGTTTTAGATATCTTATTAGATATTATTGACACACAGGATACGTTCAAAGATGATTGTTGTATTGCAATTTCAAATCTTTTAAGACATTGTCCAACCAATGCTGATATGATCACACAAGCTTGTGGTTTATTGGATACTTGGGTTGAACCAGAATTGACGCTCAACAGAGATTCTGCCAAATGTAGCTATGTATGGCTACTGGGTCAATATCCCGATAAGTTTCCACACCTCAAAGAACGGTTAGATGGGTTTGTTGCTAGCTTCAAAGAACTAGATCCATTACCTCAAACTAGCATATTAATCACTGTTGTTAAACTACATAATCATCTTCCTGGCAATACCTTACAAACTGTATTAGAATTGGCAACAAAGGAATCTTTAGTCATTGATATCAGAGATATGGCTATGATGTATTGGAGATGTTTATCTATACCTGAAGGCAGTGCATTAGTAGATGAATTATGCAATAATTCAATTCCAGAAGTAGAAGATCTGATAAGTAAGTTTTCGCCTGAACTACTTGAGAAATTGATAAATGAAATTGCAACAATAAGTTCCATTACTTTTAGACCACAAACACATAATAATAGAAAATATGCAAAGACTGGTACTGTAGTAAGAGGTAAAAAGATGGACGAATTAAAGAACATAGCCAAAAATGAAATTGTCAAAAATGATGAGATGCTGTTAGACTTTGATACAGAAGCGGAAGCATCTAATGGAACCCAATCTACGACATTATTTGACCTGGATGAATTTTTTGATTTCAATATTCCAAATGACAAGAATGGTGAAACTGCACAGAATGATAATCACTCTAATATCGATGCAGACCTGAAAAATCTCAATATAAACAACAATACAACAACAGGAAATGCCAATGATAATACTAAAATATCTGCCAATACCCAGGATCTTATGGATCTGTTCTAACCAAAACGGAAGGAAGATTTTCTTTTCAGGCTTCTCTTAGTGAACGTTTTGCCATTATCACTACAAATCGTTGGTATGTTTTGTTTGGAATACCTCACTACTCTCTCAATGAACCTTGGTTCATACACACACGTACGTAAGCATCTATATACGTTTATATATATATTTATTGCACTTTAACTTAATGACTTGGATGGAAAATTCAAAAGTTATAAAAATTGAATTCCAAAAATGATAAGTATATCTGGATCCATATAATTGTTTCAGTCCAGAATTAAACCCTTATATACATGATGGTGAAATGAACTATGGATGTATTATTTCTCAGCATTTTGGTTTATCTTTGCCTCTAAGTTCCCAATCTTTTCCCTTACAAGCAGGTCTTTCTGCTCGTCAAGATACTTTGGATCCTTCTGGTAAAACAACATACACTCTGCCATCTTGTCACGCTGCTCACTGCATGCTGGGAACACTTTCATGCCGTGTTCCTTTGCACATTTCATCATATCTTCAATGTAGTTCCTGCAACGCTCATTGGTCGCTGCTTTCAGGTTCTTTCTGGCTTGTTTCTCCTCAGTGGGGCTCAGCACCCACACTGGCAATGGTTTACCAGGTTGTGCAGACATTTTGTTTCAATTTGGTGTTGAACTGTCTTGGATCTGGCTTTCTTAATGGGTTTGAACATTTTTCTAGAATTGTATGTTCGCTATATAAGAAGTGTCACTAATTCAAATGTCAGTGCCCACTGAACAAATACCAGTTTGTAGTGTCATTTCTGGTTCTTGGTATAGATATATTATTGAATACATAAGATTGGGAATTGCAGGTTTCTGAGGATTATTTACTGGTAATTTTGGAATTTTTCTGACCAATTTACGTGTATAATGAATATTCAATAAAATTATATATACTTGAAGGCTGAACGTTCGTTAGAGCTGTTCAGATGTTAGCGAGCTAAAAGGAATATTAGGATTAATCAGTTTGTAAGAGTATCGTTTTCAATGTCGTCAAACGTAGAGGAATTGAAACTCTTGTTGATATCGTTTTGCGTTTCAAAAGAAGTATCGTTTAATATCTCATTAGAGGTATCGTTTAACATATCATTAGATGTATCTTTTTGCAACGTATAAGAAGTATCCGATTGCATCTCAAAATCAGAGACTCTGGTTTGAATTTCATTTTCTTGTTTAGCTTTGAGAACCCACATAGTGCTACCCAATATAATAAACATACCAACCAATGAAAAAAAATTGGGCCATTTATCCCATATAGTCACATCCCAAAAGATGGCAAAAATAATCTGATAATAACTTATTATTGAACCTCGAGCTGCCTTCTGTCTCTGGATGCCAATAGTCAGTAATAATTGGTATATAAATCCACATACACCCAAACTGCCCATTAAAATCCATTCTTTCCTATCTTTGGGCATCTGAAACTTCTGACTGGGTATACATATTATGCCCATTACTGAAATTATAGTGGTAATCAATGCGAAATAACTGACATTAAGAACTGCATTAGCCCTTTTGCCAATATGACGGATCACTATATAGACACCACCAGCACCAATCACACTAATGAAAAGGATTGTAGTGGCAAGGACTCGTTGTTCGTGTGTTGTGGTGATAATGTTACCTTCAATTGGAGGTGGTGACGAATCCTGTGCTCCAAATAAGAAATTGGGTCTAATTATGAATATGACACCAATGAAACTTATCAATGAACCAACAAGTTCTTTGATGGTAAAAGTTTCATGCAATGTGAAGAAAGCTAGAAAAATAGTTACCGTTGGAGCTAAAAATCTGATCAAGATAGCATCAGTGATGGTCAAATAAACCAATGCAAAGTACAATCCAAACACACCTAAAAACCCCATACAACCTCTCAGTATGAGAAACTTTCTTATAGTTGGATTACCAAATGGTGCATATTCCACATGGTTCAATTTCATGTATATTAATGTGAATACGTAAGTAATGGACATTCTTATTGCTAGAACCTGCATCGTTTGAATCCTTTCATTTTCACCTCTGGAAGGGTTTGTCTCTAGTATTTTGGTAGCAACGATCATCAATGAATTGAAGAATTCTGCTGCCGTCAGGCAAACGACACCAGAATTCTGTTCCAAAAGCTGTTTGCTTCGAGAGACCAAACGGTCATAAACAACAGTTCCAACTTGTTGCTGGTTTATAGGGTCCTCGAGAAATGCGACATGGACTTCTTCAGAGGAATCCTTAAATGCCAAACCATTATCTGTATTCTGCATCCTGCAACGAGTGGTGTATGAGCTGGAAGACGTTGAGACATGTTAAACTCGAGTAAATGTAATTTTAATGTTCGAACGTCAAACCAGACAGAAAATGTGTCAGAAGAATGTCATAATGATCAACAGTACCGTGACCAAGAAACATGCACTCATGAGAGAGATTGGAAGCATGAGAATCAAATCATTAGTCTATAAATTATAAATGTTCGTTACGAAGGTCATTAGAAGTTGTGAAAATATTAATTTTACTTGAAGATATGATCGACACTTATCTTTCTCAAATCTTTGGACGCATTTCTAGTGTTATAATCGCTTACTTTACTGAACAGTTTATTCAATTTAGCGTCATCTGAACTTGTTTCATCTGAGAGCATAACGACGGAAACTCTTTCCATTGTCACTGGTTCATTGGTTGAAAGTTCATTTTGGAGCGAGTTTAGAATACTGCTTTCCTTGGCTGATGTAGATACGGGAGAATCAGAAGAGTACACGTCCGTTGCATCCTGGTACAGATCATCATTTGAATTATTTTGCAGCAAAAGGTTTTCATTAGAGTTATTAATTTTGGGTACATCTGGTGTAATAGTGAAGAAATCGATAAATTTTAGTATTTTATCAATAACGAGTGTATCGACATCTTTACCCCAAATGAGATCTAGATGTTCGTGATTTTCAATTTTCACATCAAACACCATATTTGAAGGTAAATTTGATTTCATCACGTCTATATCTACGAGAGAATCAATACCTCCGTATAAGAGTAGTATTGGAACTTTGATATTTGTCTTTGTAGGGAAAGTTGGTGTATTGTAAGGTCTGGATAATGAGTTAAACATATCATCATTTTCTTCAAAAAGTTGAAATTTCTGTGATCTTAGTATTTGAAACCAATGAACGATAGATTTGACGCTAGTCGTTGAGTAAAGTTTGTTATAAGAGACGAGTTTTTGCCTATTTGTGATATTTGAAGCTTTCCAATCGAATAAGAGTCTGTTACCGATATCTACACCAGTATTATATATGGATGGATGCAATGTTCTTCTCCATATAACAGCACTGGGGAAGATGATCTTGTGACCAAAAATGAGATATGTAACGTTTGGTGAAGCTTTAGCGAACGTATCAACTACATTGTTATGCAAACCTTTGGGAGTCATTGCGGGTGCAATGGCTATAAATTGTGATACTTGTGAATTCAAAGTTTTTGATAGGGATAATGCGGCGAACATCTGAGCAGAACCTTGTGAGAAACCTATAACTATAAGATTTTTCTGCAAAGTTGTGTTTAGTATAAATTCGATAGAATTTGGTATATCGAAGAAAGCGAATTCGTCAATGGAGAAATCCCAAAACCGTTTATCCTTGGGTAATTTGAACATATGAGCAGTGGAATACTTGTTACCACGGTTATTACCGAGCCATACGTCGTAACCTCTATCGAGTAAGACGAATGGTATATTTTTGTTCCTTTCTACTTGACACACCCAAACGTCTGAACACATGAGCAGGCCATGATGCAGGTATACTACTGGTCGAGGAGAAGAAGTTGGGGGAGCATTGGGATCGATGAGTCGATGCAAAGTAAGGATATAGTTATCTTCGGTACGCACTAGATGGTCTTCTACTGATATATCGAATAAAGCGGACATTTTATGTATATCTGGTGCATCAGTCAATAATTGAGCCTTTATATTGAGTTGTTGTTCGTACAGAGTATTATTATTATTATTATTATTATTACCGGTATGGTTTGCGGTAAATTGGATGTTAATACGTTCGTTTATATCCTTTGTATGCAGATGCAGATGCAAATGCAATGAAAGAACGTTACGCACAGCATTGACACAGCGTGAGAACAGAGAGAGTATACACGTTGGGATGAGATTGACGATGAAAGAGAGTATGTACTCGGTGTAAACGACTACCATGAGGATATAGTCAGAAACGGACAACCTGCCTATGAAGAACATTAGGAAATTTTTTTGAGCAGATGAGAAACGTACTTGTTTGTGAGTATTAACGCTTGTTTGTTGGTATGTAAATGACTTATTTGTATTAACACTTATTTGTTGGTGTAAATTGAGTGAGAATGTTTATAAGGCGTACATTCTAGAATCTTGTTATATTTATAGTCAATATGGGCTTGTGTCCAAAGGGGAAAGTAAAGCGAAGCGGGGTTATAAATTTTACAAAAAGTGGTCACGTGGTAGAAAAGAAAGATCATGTGATATCGCGGATCAGGCACGTGAAACAACAGTCACGTGATTACATCACGCCACACGAATTGCATTTACACGTGACCACCACAAATTTGAATTTACCCGGCCGGCGGCTTCCCCCATCAGCTTTTCCATTATCGCCGTTTCAAGCAGTAAACCGTTCCTTTCATTTCATTTCTTATTTGTGCTCTTATATAGACAAGAATACAATATACTATATAGACAAGAGTATAGTATGTTATATAGACAAGAGTATAGTGTGTTATATTACAGTACAATATTTTACATTACAATATAGCACATTAGAGTACAGATACTGTAATATAGATAGTGTAATATTGCATAGTAACATATAGTATAATACCCACATTCTGTACCCGATATCGTATATATGATGTACTGTACTATACAATACTCTAATCATACTATACTATACTATACTACAATGTACCATACTATAATATAATATAATACAAGGTACTATACTAAACTAAAATAACCAAGTGATATCCGGGTAACCAATCACACAATTATATTAAGTATATCAATTCTATTATAGTATAATACAATATATTATAGTATATTATAGTATATTATAGTATATTATAGTATAGACAAGAGTATAGTATACTAGTGTATAATACAATTTAGTGCGCGTCTTGTTAGTATGCAAAGTGTATATGATTAGGATAAATTTACTATGGTCCTAGGTAATCGTGGTATCTATATTGTAGTATGGGATACGCACTATTATATATTATACACTCGAGTATACTATAGGATACAGTACTAATATAGTGTGTATACACTCTAATATAGTCTGTTGTACTCCTCTTGTCTATACTATATTATATTATAGTACATTATAGTATGGTGCGTATATATTATATTTATATTATAGTAGATTGTAGTATGGTAGATTGTAGTATGGTAGATTGTAGTATGGTATAGTATGAAATAATCTGGTCTCTATATATGTGTTTTTAAGTAGCGTACTATGATAGAGTAGTGCGGTATGATACAGTAGTGCAGTATGATAGGGTAGTGCGGTATAAGATTATACGATGCTAGTCTTCTATGTTCTGCGATGCATTATAGCTGCCAAACCCAGTGTCTCGTAGTATAGATAAGAGTACTCTACGCTTGTACACACTAATAGTATATATCTTCATTGCAGTGTATCACATACATTTAAAATAATTGTCAGATATTCATGTCTTGAATACTGTAAATAGGCAAAGATAGCCTCTGCACTGCACTATTCTATATTATTTTACATACACTGCTAATGTACTATGTAACAATTGCTAAACTAACACTTCCTGTCTCATACGATGGTCCTATATGAATTCACGTATATTCATACTGAACTATGATAACCAAAAGGTACTCTGTTTCTCTCTATAAATCGACCATCTTGATATACTATGAGCAATCAATTAGCCGCTGGACGGCCTATTATACACTATAATATAGTACGTATGCTTACTCTTATCACACTACAATGTATTATATGACATGTAGCACTCTCTATGCTATGATATACTACAACACTACATTAATTGAAGGGTATTCATATTAAATAGTATAGACAAGGCATAATATATTATATAATTTATCTCGATAGTACTACTCTGAGGCATTATATACCGTTATGAAGTACAAATGTGCAAGAGTATACCATTTAGTCTGCTGTATCTACAGCTTATGTCTTACCAACTATAGATTTATAGTATGTACTTATAATATACCACTGACACGAGTAGACAATATTAATCGTTATACATTTCTCACATATTTCCTTGAAACAAGATATTTGGTTTGCTACAATCTATGTACACAATCTCCAAGGTACATTACCACTATTCAATAGTATGCACGTAAATGATCTTTTTAATGAGTTTTACATTCTATACTGAGATCTGGATGACCACTTGTATATGACAGAATGTGCTCATCACTATATAAGAAATAAGATTATTATATAACCAAGACCACTTTAATATATGCTCTTCTATGTTGAACTCTTGTACATAGGTCTGATCAGCCTCGTCATATAACTATCCATATTATTCTGTAGAGTATATAGCAAGTATAGATACTGGATTGTGAAGAGAGTATCGACAAAAACATAAGTGAATACGTTGCTAATATAGCTCATAGTATTATAGTATACTTTTCTGACATTTGATCAAATCTTTACTATTCTATTATACAGATCATTAGACTAATAAAGCAAGAATCGACAATACAAGATTCGAACTAATACAATGTTTAGACGAATTTTACAGTAATCCATACTGTATTCTCATGCAATTGCTCTAATATTCTCATATTTTGATATAATCGATCTAATATTCTCTTACTCTTGGCATCTTGTTATTTAATTTCACTCTGTCTTTTATGGAGGGGGCTGGAAAGCGTTATCTGAGAAAACACAATTAATATACGAATTATACATAAATTACAGGTTTTGGCTCATTTTGACGATTACACACATTTCACACGAATCAACACAGTTGGACACTGTAAGTGCTCGAATATTAATATTATTCACTCTGGTTGCCTTCACTGTTGTGTAAGCACAATCACAACTACTCGGATACACGACCAATTTACTCTTAAAAGCTGATACAGGACCAATTTGCACATAATAATGTGGAACTATCTGTTTGGATCCTCTAGTCGTAGCAGCTCTAGTGCCACTGGGAAATCTGCAGATTTGCCCAAGAGAGCCATCATCGAATTACGTGAACACATTTCATTGCTTAATAAGAAGCAAAATCATATACAGACACAGATTGAAAACCAAAATAATCAGATTAAAGCTCATTTATCGAAGAATCAAAAAAATCAAGCTAAAATTTTGTTAAAAAGGCGTCATTTGTACGAATCTCAATTAGATAAATTAAATTCACAAATTGATTCATTAGAGCAACAATTATTCTCTATAGAGTCTGCAAATTTGAATTTAGAGACTATGAATGCAATGAAATCTGGTGCAAAGGCAATGAAATCCATACATAAGGGTCTTGATATCGATAAAGTTGATGAAACTATGGATAATATAAGAGAACAAGCAGAATTATCAAATGAAATTAGTGATGCAATAGCAAGACCAATCTTTAATGATCCTCTACTTGGATCTATCGACGAAGATGAATTAGATGAAGAATTAGCTGCATTGGAGCAAGATACAGTTAAAGAAGATATATTAAAAGTACCAACAACGAAACCTATATCAGTTAACCAAGATCTCAATTTACCTGTTGCTCCAAATGATTATATTGAATCTAAAATTTCACAAAATAAAATTATTGAGGATGAAGATGATGAAGATGAAAGAGCTTTAAGAGAATTACAAGCAGAAATGGGTCTATAATAGACTTACCCATACAAGCAGAATAAGTCTGTAAAAACGTGCCCATACAAGCAGAATAAGTCTGTAAAAACGTACCCATTACATGCAATATAAGTTTGTAAAAGAGCACACTTCCTCTAAACTATACTTACACATATCTTTATGATAAAAGTAAGCTCTTCCACGCATCAGATACACCATTATTACATAATTACATACATATTTGTATCTCATTTTTCTCTGTACAACAGTTTATTCCTCACTCCACAGATATGACTGTCTCTATACTACAAGAAACTCTCTTTAACGCTTCCACGTATTAATTAACTAAAACCCAAAATAAGAAAAATATGAATATAATGAAGAACACTTTAACTGCTAACCATCTATTACTTTTAATTCTATCAAAATATTTTAATAATTCTCTTTGTGCACCAGTTATATTTAAATCAATATCATCTACATTTGCATCAATTCTTTGTATAACTTCACCTTGTTCTTGAACCATTGATGCTAATTGATGGAATAAATTACCAACTTCTTGAATTGTACTTTCAATGGTTTCCATTGCACGATCCCTTTCTTGTAAATAAACATTTGAATTATCTTGTAATAAACCTTCCTCCATTGACAGTAACAACATTTGATCATTATTATTATTTGAACTATTTTGTATCATTTTAGCATCATTTGAATTCTTATCCTCTTCATCTACCAAACTTGTTAAAAATGGATTAGAATTATTATATATCGCTGCATTAGTTTTCGTTTCATTATTTTCTATCTTATTGTTAATATTAGTATTATCATTTGTTACATTTCCCTTACTGGTACCATTAGTTATCTTTTCCCAACGATCTCTATTAGCCAATTCTAACTGTTGCCTCTGTTCAAGTACAGATTTAAAATCACCAGATATATTTTTCATCTTTGTATTAAGAAGTGTAACAACATTTTTAGAATGTTGCGTATCTTTACCACGTTGCACAACCACACCTTCTTTACCCTGTACAGATCTCTGGTACTTGGACAGCTCTATAAGGTTCTGTTCGATTGCATATATCTTCCTTTTGATCAAAAATGACAATTCTGCAATCTCAATTGGATTATCGTTAAACATAGGTTTCCTCTTTGCCAAAATAGCTAATTTAGACAGCAATTGAGCCGTGCTAGATATCTCATGGGCTACATTGGACGCCCGTTTCTGGAACTCTGACTGTTTAACACTATTATGGGCATCTTTGGACACATTTTGGCCAGATGCTTTGTTTTGACGTTTGTACACCAAAACACTCTGCTGAAATTCAGTTGTTCTATCCTTAATATACATGGTTTCTGGTGTCTACAGAATGCTAAAATCCGTCAAAATTCAATGGTGATGCTCCCAACGCTCTAAATTGATCCACTGAACCGGTATTCCTGTTTATTTTGTCTGTCTTAAATCCACTATTTTGTATCTGGTTGTGTGTATTTTGGCCTGTGTCTACTTTTTATTTTCCAATTATTTGAGAAGACGCGGCGCTACCAGACTGCCAGAATAATGACAGTAATACCAATTATACAGCAACATTCTCAATGAATGCATTACAAGTGTGTTAATTTGTTGTATTGATGTGTTAATATTGATATATTTATGTGTTGATCTCGACATATTTATGTGGTTTTTGTATAGAAATTGTATGCTAATTCCACGTCAAATTTGATGCTAATTTATTGCAATATTATCTGCCAGTTCCAGCACCATTTGGTGGGCTCATTATTATGTTTGATACTTCTTAAAATGCAGGTTTGATTTTATTCTCATAATGTAGTGATTCAGTGGGTTTCCACACGAACGCCAGTTGACTGTGGTGATATATTATCACTGAACCGACTCATTGACCTGCTCTGGCTTCTGGCTTTGCCAAACACAGTGGCACGCTGCAATGCACTTTGCAAGTACGTATCTGTCTTCAGATACAGCCATTGTGCCATGCTCAGGGTGACGTTGCTGAGGAACCCAAAAACCACCACGAGCATAGCAAAGACAAACGAGCTAAACAGCAGAGGCACGATGAACAGCGAGGCCAGTGTACCAACGCTGAGGAACAAGCCCAGGTAGAAGATGAAATAAAAC
Source organism: Yueomyces sp. D-C8-1 (assembly GCA_031771845.1). Taxonomy (NCBI): domain Eukaryota; kingdom Fungi; phylum Ascomycota; class Saccharomycetes; order Saccharomycetales; family Saccharomycetaceae; genus Yueomyces; species Yueomyces sp. D-C8-1. Next base: position 45,235 of record JASCNY010000021.1, read on the forward strand.
AACGAAGTAGAGAACATATTTGTGTTACCAATTTGCAATGCTATTTCAACGATATTTCAACGATATTTCAACCAAATTTCACTCAATTTTGATCCAATTTTCACAGAAAGTCTCACAAATCGTCACACAACCTTTTATATCCACTTCCCAAGTGCCAGATGCCCCCAAACAAGCTCCAAATACCGCTGGTTTCGACTCTTTTTGCTCTTCTGATTGGCTTTTGGAAACTCCGACAGCGCTTTTTAGCCGATGAGCACTTCTATAATAATAAGAAACGCACACTTTAAAACAGAATTTGGCAATGGATTCTTGATGAATTGGCAATGGCTGTCTAGATTGCCTGTAAAACGTACGAAAATGTATGAAATTTGTATTTTACTGTAAATTTTTTTGAAAAATTGTGTTATGGCTAAAAAATGCTGATGAAAATATATAGATGGCAGTCGATTACATTTAACAGGGCAATTATCTGGTCAATGCATCAGATAACAGTTGATTTGCAGCTTGCTTTTTCGTCGCAAACAGCTCTGCAATCTGGTTCAATTGCTCGTCTGTGAATCCAGTTAGCTTGTTCTGGTCCTGTGGTGACAGTTCAAATAAGTAATCTGCGGTTCTCTGGGCCCATTTCTTCCTCTCATAAGGTGTCATCCCTGGAATATCCAGGATATGCGACAATACATCGTCTGTCCCATCGTTATGGCCCTTGTCAAAGTATTCCTCTAGCGTATCGTAGAGCACAAATGGGTCAAAACTCAAACCTTTGCGTCCCAAAAATTTGTGGATATCGTATTTGGCCTCAGGTTTCAGTGAGTTCATGATCAACAGCTGCAATGCATTATCAAATGCATTTTTAACCATTTTTTTGGAGTTTATGGGCAACTCGTTCAAATCTTTCACTTCATCGATATTTCTAGTCTCAAAATAGCTGTACCAGTATGGACTAACCAGTAATTTGTTCTTGAACCCTCTATTCCACTGGTTGTAGTTTGTGGATCCAGATAAATGCACAGCCAATGCTTCTTCTGAAATAACTTCTGGGCTCATCACTGTTTGCATCACTGCATGCACGTCTACTTTCTGGTAACTCATCATTCCTGCTTGTGCTTCTCTTCTGTCCTGATTTCAAAACCAACCACTAAATTCAATCATTTCCTCTCTTTAACGTCTTTTAAACATTCTCAGCTCATCTCATCTCACCACCATTGTTGAACAAATTTGACTGAACAGAGATAGCGCCGTGCACCTGTTCTTAGTAATTCGATGAGTAACTTCAATATTCAAGAAAGTACTTTCTAGTATGTTTAGTATTTCTCAACCTGTCTTTGAGGATGCACCATTCAATTGTATTTATAGACTGGCAAGTTTCATCACAATGGCATGAAGTTTTTAGCGAAAGAATATATAATTAGCATAGCATACGTAGATATAGTGTAGTCATGTTGAGTGTGTAGGTATTGACACTCAGATATCAAAAGGTATTGGCACTCGGCATTATAGTGTGTTGACACTTCCTTTTGGGCTTATTCCAGGACTTTGTTTTGGTGTCTGCATTGGACTCTGTCTTGGAGTGTGTGATATAATTTCATGGCTAACCAAAAAATTGTCTGTCCACGTAACAATCCTTTTGATCATCATTCGAGCTAGTTCCCATGTCAAATTACTCAATCCACCAAATACGACCACCAAAGTCACGAAAATGGTACGTACAATTAGCAACGGTATGATGAACATCATACTCATCACACCAATGATCAAGCACAGACTCAGATAGAATAAAAAATATCCCAATGACAGTACGAACATCATAGCGAGAAATATCACAATTGGAAATGAGAGTATCAGGAAGAATGATGTGATGAATATGGAAGAGTAACGTGAAGATGGGATACCTAAATTACAATAAAGGAACACCAAGCACAGATATTCATAAGCAGTTGCTTGGAATTTATCCAACGTATCCCAAACGAAGAACCAATAGTCCCAAATCGATTTGTTACCAATCTTATCCGCAATCACCGTGTGAATACTTTTGCTTGAGTAATGATCATTTTGTGAAAGTGTACTTGGATTGTCAAGTCCATAATCCATAGGAATATCAATTCCACAATTATCATGAGGGAGTGTCATATCTTCACGAGGGAGTGTCATCTCTTCATGATGCATCGCCATCTCTGCAAGCGTATCATGATGCATCGATATATCATGCATCAGGATATCAATTTCATTGGAATTATGCAATTCATCAGGAGTAATCTCGTTCAACAGCTTCTGAAACTCACACTCAATCTGAGCCCTCCTGTACCCAGAACCACCACCATCTTCTGGCACAGGCTCGATGTACGAATCAACAATAGTATCCAATTTACCGCTGCTCTCCTTAACACCATGGTCATCACCCTTCAAAACCTGCCCATTGACGCCGCCATCCGCTGCAAAACGTCTCTGTTTCCTAGACGTTCTAACCATCTGGTCCCTCTCCAAAACCATGGCACACTCTCTCTTTAAGTCCTCAAACTGAGACTTGGAAAGTTTTGTGATGACCTTAAGAAGCTTTAAACATTTTTGAATATCTAATTTTACAATCGATGCCCTCTTGAAGATCATTTGATCAGCGGTCACATCGACCAAGAACTATACAATTGAGCAAGAACAAGAGCAAGAAGAACAGATTGCTGTGCGATACTACGTTCAAGAAACTATTCATGCATCATTGCACGATTGGGCATTGCATATTAGAACATTGTACAATTGTGTTCTGCAAATTCGAAGACGCACATTTTAATGCACACAAAAGTGCCCTCACAACCTTTACGACTCCTCCAGCACAGCACAACGCACACCAAGCTGTTCCTATAAAGTTGTGGCTAATTTTGAAGAATGAAATTCTGGTCGCAGCTCTTTATATACTAATAGTGGTTTGCTCACGTGATGCCATCACTTTCCACGGAATGTCAATTTTTTTTTTTTTCCAGCGAAATGAAATTTCATCGCCATCAAATAAGAAAAGCTGCCATAATTAAAGATACGGCAGATGGACCTATTAGCGGTATTTTAGGGCAATCAAGCAGCTTTGGGAGTGTTTGAAGTTGCTATTGTGAGCAAGAGTGCTGTGTGGAACGCATTGAGCAAAAAAAACGGATTCAAACGGTGCATTTATCGTCGAATTACGCCCAAATCAGAGGATAATACAATACATTTAATTACACACACATAAAGTTATTCCAGGATGAGACCTATTATGCTTATGGGACAAGAGCGTCCCTTGACACAGGTCAAGTACAACCGTGAAGGTGATTTGCTGTTTAGTTGTGCCAAAGATGGTACCGTTGGTGTTTGGTACTCTGTCAATGGTGAAAGATTGGGTACTCTAGAGGGCCACAGAGGTGTGGTGTGGTCGCTTGATGTGGACAAAGAGACTATGTACTGTGTTACTGGTGGTGCTGATTTTTCGATCAAGATGTGGACCGTAGAAAATGGTGAAAATGTGTACACTTGGCAAACGAATGTTCCTGTGAAAAGTGTTGAGTTCTCACCATGTGGGAATTACGTCGCTGCAGTGATGGATAACGTTATGAAATACGAAGGTTCGATAAATATTTACAAGATTACAAGAGATGAAAATACTCGAAAAATTTTAAATTTTGAAGAAGAACCATGTAAAGTTATCTTGACCCAAGAAGGTTTGGATGCAGCTACAGTAGTTGGTTGGTCAACAGATGGTGAATATCTGATTGCAGGTCATAAAGATGGTAAAATTAGTAAATACGATGGTAAGACATTTGATCTATTAGGATCAATGGAATTGCATAAACAAACAATTACAGATATACAATTTTCTGCTGATAGAACTTATTTCATCACTGCATCAAGAGATGCAAAGGCTCATTTGGTTGATGTTGAAACTTTCCAAACTTTGAAAACTTACGAATGTGATTGTCCATTGAATAGTGCTTGTATCACACCAATTAAAGAATTTGTTATCCTTGGTGGTGGTCAAGACGCTAGAGATGTCACAACAACATCTGCTTCAGAAGGTAAATTTGAAGCTAGAATTCATCATAAAATTTTTGAAGAAGAAATTGGTAGAGTACCAGGCCATTTTGGTCCATTGAATTGTGTTGCAGTTTCACCAACTGGTACTTCTTATGCTTCTGGTGGTGAAGAAGGTATCATTCGTGTTCATCATTTCGAAAAATCTTATTTCGATTTCCAATATTCTGTTGAAAGAACTACTGAAGGTACAGAACAAGCACAAACAGCATAAATATCCGCTACACTTACAAAGATTACATTGAACTAAATTACGATACAGTATAACACAGATAATATTGTATTAACTTTACGACAGTACGATATAATCAAAGGTTACAATAATTCTTGTAAAAAGAAAGATGAATTTCACCAACAATTTTTATCACATTATTTTACAACATAAAATCAACTATTAACGGCTATTATCTCATATTATTACTATACATTTAGTATCGTTCAAGTATATGTACATTATTGCACTATATATAATAACATTATAATAAATCAACGATTGTTACAAGTACGCGCTTGTATGAACCTAATTTTCAGTAATCTATAAGTTGTGAATTAAAATCTATAAAATTGGGTATAACAACTACACACACGATTATGCTACCTATTTTTTGGCTTTACTTGCCTTCAATTTTTCCAAAGCTTCAGCTTCCTTTCTAGCATCTGCAGCTGCCTGTTTCCTTCTCAGTATTTCTGCATCACTCTCCATCCTCTTCAATGGATCACCTTCTTTCTTCTGCTTTTTAGCGGCCTCTTTCTGTTTCTTCAGATTTTTGGCCCTGGCTAAATCTCTCTGGTTACCTCTTGCCATCACTAAATATCTAAACACTCGTACTACACAGTAGACGTTCTATCCAGAGATCAACTACCAATTTCTTTGCAATTGCAATTGCAATTTCAATTGCACCCACAACAGATCTTGATAATAAATAAATATTCTTGTATATATATACGCACAAATCTACAGGCAAATTTCAATCTGAGATGATGAAGGTCCAAGAAAGAAAAGAAACCTGTAGAAACGGTTCGAGAATGCTGGTTGTCACCAATACAAACCGATTTAACACAAACGGAAGTAAAATTAGTCGGTTTTTGTCCAAATCTTGAGTCTTTTTTCGCTATTGTCAATTTGTTGTTGTTGTTGTTGTTGTTCTCGACGTGGTTACAGAGAAGTGTTTTTACTGATATATAATTGATAAGTTCACTGCTTTTCTTACTGATATAAATTATAATTCACTGCTTTTCTTACTGATATAAATTATAAATTTACTGTTTTTCTGCACGGTGAAGATGCAACTAAGAGTAGGAAGACTAGTAATTTTTTAGTGTTGGATGACAAGACTAAAAGAATTATTATTGGAAATTTCGAGTGTCAATGTTCACATTAATTTTTTCTTGTGTAAATTGCAACAACTCTTGCTAAAGCAACGTACATGTTATATATGTAAGAAATGGGCCAAACTTGAGCAAATTGCCAGCGTATTATGCAATGGACCACTGGCAAAGAACAAAACTCTTACTGGTTCGTTGTCGTTTGGTCTTGAACTGCATACGTGGCAGATGAGCTGTCTTGTAATCTTCGTCAACCAGTCTGTTTATTGTCTAAGAATATGAACCAACTAGAGAGTGAGTGAGCTTGGCTTGTAAGTAAGCAGGTACATGATCGTTATTGTTATGATCTGAAAGCTGTTCGCCAGTAATATATAAAACTGCCAAGAGCAAGCAGAGTACATAGCGTATATACATTGGAGGAAGCAGACAAGTAGAGATTGCTTGATATCTTGTGTGACACAAAGGAAATAATTATGGCACCAGAAGCTCTAGAGACTCCAGAATACACTGAAGAAGACCAGACTGCTCAGGACAGTCTTCTGAACCACACAAGTGAATCCACTCCCATGGACAAAACTGCTGAGACTGGCGTCAAGAGCTCCAGTATGAAGCAGGAAGATGTGGACATGATGGGTGCTGATATCGATTCTTTTGCAGCTTTCAACTTGAAACCTGAACTGACAAGAGCATTGGTCGATGCTGGTTTTGAACATCCTTCTGACGTGCAGAAGAAGACCATTCCTCAGTCTCTACTAGGCAGAGACGTCTTGTGCCAAGGGAAATCTGGGTTGGGTAAGACTGCCATCTTCATCCTGTCGTCCCTGCAACAGATTGAGCCTGTACCAGGTCAAGTCTCTTGCATCGTCGTCTGTCCATCCAGAGAATTGGTTTACCAGGTCAACCAAGAGTACAAGAGGTTCTCCAAGTACATGCCCCAAGTGAAAACTAAGGCTTTCCTGGGTGATCATGAACTGTTGAGAGACAAATACGTCTTCGTGGACGAAGATACTTGCCCCAATATCGTTGTTACCACGCCAAATAGACTGGCAATGTTGGTGCAAAATAATGCATTCTCTTTGGAACATTTGAAAATGTTCGTTGTGGATGAATGTGATAAAGTTATGAATGAATACAAGATGAGAAGTGACTTCCAAACTGCCTTTATGAAATCACCCAAGGAAAAACAAGTTATGATGTTCACTGCAACTTTGAACGAACCAGCTAAAAATGCTTGTAAAAATTTTTTGCAAAATCCATTGGAACTTTATGTCGATGACGACAAAGAATTGACTTTACACGGTTTGAAACAGTACTATTTTAACGTCCCCAAAGATGGGAAAATTAAAACTTTGGCCTCTTTGCTCGATAAATTAGAATTTACACAAGTTATAATCTTCGTCAGAGATACAAAAAGAGCCAATAGACTAACAACCATGTTGAATAGTATGAATTTCCCTGCAATTACCATTCATGGTTTGGTTAAGAGTAACAAAAGAATAGAAAGATATATCGAATTCAAAGAAAATAAAAAACGTATCTTGGTCGCTACCGATATCTTTGGTAGAGGTGTCGATTTTGAACATGTAAATTTAACCATCCATTACGATATGCCACTAGATGCAGCTGCTTACTTGCATAGAGTCGGTAGAGTCGGTAGATTCGGTACAAAGGGTATGAGTGTTGCATTCATATCCTCAGAAAGAGACCAAAAAGTCTTGGATGATATCCAAAGTCGTTTCGATTCTAAAATTGAAGAATTTCCAAAAGATGAAACTACTTCGACAGAAAATACCATTTAAGAAAAAAAAAAAAAGTTGACCTTATTCCAGAAACATGTTTATTTTTGTTTCATTAACTTTCCAAAATATCATTTACCCATAGAGATAAGCATAATTAACTCTATGCTTACTATTTCCTTCCAACTCATTGTCTATATATCCATCTCCCTTTCCTCGACCATTTTAATACTTTTGCACTTGAACGAATTGACGTCGTTTTTACCCTGTAACCATACACTATTTTTTTTTTTCGATTTACTATACTTATCTAATGATAAACATATATAGATGCACATACACCATTACCTTCAATTCTTCAATTTTCATTATTTATTTAATGTGCCAATTTTTGCTACAGTTTGACATATTCGTAAATGCAATTACCGTTCAGTTTATTAGCAAGAAACATGTAATGTATAACTTTATCGAATTGTTTTATATATGGTTGAAATTAATAACATATTTATTTATTGGTTCGTAAAATGACTATCAGTACCAAGTGTGTTTGGAAACATGATAGTTGTATTGTTCAAACTATTATTGGGCCTCTTAATAGAGCCACCAGAGATTGTCAATTTTATTTGTGATATGTTTAATTGCACCAGGCTAGATGAGTCAACCTAAGTGGCAAAAACAAACCATTCACACGATTGAACGAATTCTGACTCCGCTGTTAAGGGAAGTTTGTCTAGACGTGTTAGATGGGGTGGTATTAGAATGTGGTGCATTATTGGTAGAGGAAGATGTAGCAGCATGAGATGGCGAAGTGTGAGATGCATTGGTATCGGTATTTTGTTGGGAAGAGACCTCTTGATCTTTTAAACTCTGTCTGATTGCTTCTTCAATCATTTCTTGTTCTAAATCATCAATATTGCCATAGCCACTATCATTCGATTGAAATATGCCTGATGATCCAGGGAAATTTCTTCCTGAAAAGTGACCTGAGTCCAATAATTGGTTTCGGATATGAATAGCTGTTGCGTTTGCCGCCCTTCTTGCAAGTTTATATTTTTCATTGGCAAGTTTTTCTCTCCAATTTGGTCTTATATCATCTGATGTAACGTAATACTTTCTATCCAGAGGTAAATCCTCATTTACAGGCTTGGAATTTTCATCCATACCAATACTTTTGTCCTCATTTTCTTGAGCATTCGGATTAGTATCGTCATCTATCCTATTATCATTACTGTTTGGTGAAGTTGGCAATGTCTTTGATAGTTTAAACATACCTGGAGGAATACCACCTATACCTGTCCTTCTATCTGTTGGTGGTTTATATGAGATTTGGAAATTTGGGGTAGCGCAATAGGCGCAACATGCAGGTTCTGAAACCAACGAATCAGGATCTCTTTCATTTTCTGGTATACTATTGACGTTTTTACCATTTTCATCAATTTCATCGTGTGGGAAATGAGGTTCACATCTTTTGATTTGAACAAAACATTCTGTACAAATTGGTTGATTACAGCATGTAGAGAAATTAAATGGTTTTGGATAATACATAAAACAAATTGGGCATTCATCACCATTTGAATAAATTAGATAATTTAAATCATCTGATGCTAAGTTCTTATCGTAATGGTTTTGTAATTTTTTGTTACCATTTGCTGATTTTCTCTTAATCCTTTTCTCATTTGCAAACATAGCATCTTCTCTCTTTTGCCATTCACGTCGTTTTTGGTATAACCTTGCCTTTGAAATCTGATAGTGCATATATTGTTGTTCTAATCTTGTCAATGATCTATCTACCAAATGATCGAAATTTGGGTTATTCAAGTCTCCTATAGGGATAGAATCATATCTTTCAATATTTTTAGGTATTGGTGCATGTAATGTCAATTCATGAATAATTTTAAGTAACTGTTCGCGATCCCATTCAGGATTGAAATCTGATAAAGGTGTAAAAAAAGGTGCTAATCTTCTTGTGATGATGAGATTTTTCACTACACCAACGTCATAATCTAATTTTTCATATGAATAGTTCCCAAAAGGTGCTAAAAACCCACCATCTACAGATTCATAATATTTAACAATCAGCTGAGAAACATGGCCTTCCCTGAGCCTTTCTTTATCTTTAATAGTCTTGGGTCTTATATTGTAAGTTTCTTGCGGAGAGTTCCAAGTAGATATACTTGAATTTGAGTTAGAATTACGCATTTGACTGGTTGGAGTTTGATTAAATCTGTCATTTTCGTTATTACTATGTGGTGAGACATCATTCTGATGCAGAATTCCACCCAGAAAATGTGAACCTGCTTTATTTTTGCGTGTGGGTGATCCCAATTCAGCAGATGGACTCGTATTACTACTACCGCTAAACGTGTTATTCTTGGACTTGCTGAGTCTCGTCCCAGGAGGAGGAGATCTAGTTTCGTCCACAGGATGGCTTAAATTAGGTGTCTGACTTGCAGAACCGTTCATAAACCTATCACCAGACCTCACTGGTGAAGTATACGACCTATTCATCGCGACTCTATGAGTACTCGACGTGGACGACACACGAGGACTGGGATCTGGCGCCCTGCTGCCATGACTCCCCATCGAACCAGAAGTTGACCTACTACTCAAAGCCTTGAAATGAGCCTGTGATCGTTCTGACGACCTCTTTCCGGCACCATGATCGTTCTGATGCCCCTGTTGCTGGCTCTTCACCTTCGAAGACACCGTATCTGTGCCCGATACGTCCCTTTCCTGCTTCCCAGCTATATTACCCATGACTGCCCTTGCAGAATGCAAAATCGTAAAATCTAGAACCGCCGTGGACCCTGACAGTCGCTATATATGCAACCAACCACCAAAAATCTGTTAAAACCACTTTCAGCCCTGGTTCTCCTACTAAAATGCGCTCAAATCGACGTCAAACTGGCTCCAAACGGGCTTAATTGGCCTTTTAAACTCTTCAAACCTGTCTTTTAAGTGTATAATATTTTATATCTTTCCACCCCCGATCTGTTCTTTAAAGGGCGAAAGCGATTTAAAGCTCCGTCAGTAAATTATAACGAGCTAGAAGGAACTTTTAAATTTAGAAGGAAGTTAAAATGAGCTAGAAGGAATTTTTAAAGTTAGAAGGAACTTTCGAAGTTAGAAGGAGATTTTAATTATTTAGAAGAAACTTTTAAATTTTGAAGGAATTTGAAAAAAATCTTGTAGGAAAATGCAAAAATTTAAATCCTGAATGCAAAATATGTAATACAAAAGAATATTAATCAAAGTATTAAATTATAAATGAAATAGTATCATCGTCGTAGAATATAGAAGAAACAGTATCAAAATCGTAAGTGTGTCCCTGAATGCAGTTACACCATTTTGAGTTCAGAAACCTTTTCAAGATGCTTTCTGTCCTTGATCAGTTCCTGGTCGTGAAGAGAAGCGAAATATGCACTCTCTAGAGCTTGACTGGCTGTCCATCTCTCTCTGGGATCGTATCTCAGTATATGGTCCAACAACTGCATCATGTCGATACCATGTTCTTGTTCTTCTGATTGTTGGCGTATCTTGGCACCGTTCAACATGGCTTTCTTCAGTGTGATTGGCTTCACCTGTGGGAACTCGTGTTCGACGTAGTTTGAGTTCATGCCTCTGACGTCCTCTTTCGTTGGAACACCCAGTATTTTGATAATTTCCACCAATTGGTCCATACCGCTTGTGCCTTTGAAGAGTGGCTTCCTCCTGTATAGTTCTGCCATAATGCATCCTGCTGACCACATATCAATTTCGTTCAAGTACATTCTTGACCCAAACATCAGTTCTGGTGCCCTGTAGTATCTTGAACATATATATGCAACGTTCGGTTCTTTGCTATCCAATGTCTTGGCAGATCCAAAATCACATATCTTCAGTTCCCATGTATGCGAATCGATCAGTATGTTGCTTGGTTTCAGATCTCTATGGCACACATTAGCCACTTCATGCAAATACTGCAATGCTTTGAATAGCTGGTACATATACGTTCTGATCTCCATTTCCGGTATGCATCTTTCCATTACTCTGAACATTTGTATCCTTCTTGCCAAAGAGCATGGCATCTGTTCCATTACAAGGTTTAGAAAAAGTGTACCATTCTCATTCTTCTCATAGTAATAATATTTTAAATTGATAATTTTGGGATGTCTGATCAATTTCATCATTTCTAATTCTCTATTCTTGTACTGTTTCTCCTGTTTAACCTTCTTAATGGCAACGTGCTCATCAGTTTCAAGTATTCTAGTACCAAATACTACACCAAATGATCCATTCCCTAAAACTTTACTACCATTGAATGACAATGGTATCAATTTATTGCCTTTCTTTTCACTAAATGGAACTTTTAAGCCCTGTATACCCTTACTTTGCCTACTGGAATTGCTTTGCACACCAGTAGACTCCAATGGGGAACAAACGTATACTTTTTTATATACTATTAAAATTTTGTTAGTATTAATTATCATCAGAGCAGGATTCATTTTAACCACTACTCTTGCTACTCTAGCCACTAGTTTTACATTTTGTTTGATGTGTTTCTGCACTATGTTTGATGTGTTTATGCACTTTGTTATATCTCTGAGGTACTCTAAACCTTGACTATAACATCACAATCTATGAGTTCAAAAGCGTGTGTTGCATCAAGATGTGTCAGATAGCCCGTACAGTCGATGTCATTAGGAAATGGCCAATTAAAGCTGTCAAGATCAATCACCACATCCAACAACGTTAATCACAGATTTCCACACTGCATTGAGTAACGAATGGAGTCGTGAAGACTAAACAAAAAATGGAACTGTGAATATTGTAAACAAATACATGTCAATGTCCTCTTTATGCGATACTCGATTGCAGCAGTGCTGGGAAAAATACCATTAATGAAGTTGATGTAAAAGTCATTTCGATTAATCACTAGTCATCAATCAGACCACCTGTCGCTTTCACTAATCACAAACTGTCTCACGTAGGGTGACTAGAAACAGATCAGGACAGATAGAAGGCTGTTTACTTTCTTCCAGCAATCTGGTACTGCCCCATATTGGTCGAGAGCTCACTAGAACAAGTGGTGACCAAATTTTAGTCCTTTATGATGTCGCAATAACCTTTTTAATGCCTTAGCGATGTAATAATGATAGTAGACACCAAATTTTTCTAATAGTTGTGATGATCAGTTATAGTATTACCACTGCATACCAAGTAGTGCTGATATTCTTACACAAATCAAACAAAATGAAAAAAAAAGTGTTTTGTAGCAGTTAGTAGTGAAAAAAATTGTGAATGGATACTTTGATACATACTCGTTTTCCTCTGTGATTGCTTGTCATTGTCGACATTGACCATCTGTTGGTACAGACTCTCATCTAGACGTGTAGCACGTTTCTTACGTGCTGGTCTTGTGGTCTTCTCCTCATGGCTTGAGCCAGTTCCAGTAGAGCTCACTGTAGCATTTTTGGCCAATCCAAGTCTAGAATCAGAAAACGTTTCTTCTGGTTCCTGGGTATCTGGTGTATGGTGTGCCACACCAGATAATTTGGTTATTCCTGAGAGTGAACTGCTATTTGAAGCTGATTTGTGAGAAGATTCCTCATTTATATGTGAAAGCTCGTTGGATTTGTGTGAAATGCCATCAATTGGCCTTTGCACAAGAGTCTTGGAACTGTCACAGGACGATACGTTGGACAATTGGTTCTCTGTCTTGGCAGTTATGAGACCATTTATAGCCTCCATGTACAACTGATCATTGTATGGCGTCCTTTTGCATTCCTTTGGTTTGTCATAGGAAGTGGTAGTCTGTGTTTTCTTGTAAGAATGATCCTTGTCAGGACGAAAGCTCGATTGAAGTTTTTTGAGAATTGACATTTATCTTGGGGTTCAATCTTTTGTTTCCACTATTTTTCAAGCAATTGTGTTTGGTAGAATCAACATCTACACACTAGTGTACACACCCAGGCAATACCCTACAAGCACAAGACCAACTATACATATATATATATGTATATAGCATTCTGTACTATCAAGCCAGGCTACGAGCACCATTGTGTCTTCTGTTGATCTGAGGAACAATGATCAAAAAGGGCTCATCCTTCTCTCTTATCCACTCGAATTCTATCTGGGCAAGCTGTACGTCCACTTTTCTAACGACACCCACACTTCTAGGGTCAATTCACAGTTTATATTCCTCTTAACAGAAACTGACTGCATCCTCACAGAAGGATAAGTGGACACCTCCTGGAACACATACTTTTTACGAACTTGGCTCCTACTTCGTGTATTCCAAAATCACTTCCACTACGAACAAAGTGCATACGAATTGAGTTTTAAAGAGCAATATACGAGCCCTTCCTTGGCTGATACGATCAAGTTTTGTCGTTCATGGAGCCCCTACCCCGCCATTAAATGCAATTCTATCATCCCCACACAGCCCTGAACAAGTGTTAAAAGTGCTCTTCTCGTAAAATTGTCACCCCACGTCTAAAAAATAATCAGAAGGCAACAAGTTCCCTCGTATCGAAGAGTTTCTAGTGGCTGAACTGCATCGTGGCATCTTCATAGCCTCAAAACTTCCCTTTATACCATCGAAACTCTACCACTCGTACAAGCAACATTCACTTATTCGTAGCCACAACATATCTTTGCTCGTACAGTTATGTTTGGTATTCTTAGTATTCTCGAATTCGTGCATCAACAGTGTTCGAAGTAGTCTCCAGTTTATTCCAATAAAGACCAAACAGTCGATTTAGTCAAATTGGTCAAAGCAGCGCAAAAAATAACAAAGTTGGCAATTTCCCCACGACCTAGTGGATCAAGTAAACTATGATAGTGTATGCGCAAGAGCGCGAACCACTAATGGTTTGAGCTTCACCTGTCAGGCATGGTAGAAGTGGGGTACCGAAAGGATTTGGTAGTAATTAACCTAAATCAAATTGAAGCTGAAACATAAATCAAATCGTAATTAAAGCATATTAAATTGTAATTAAAGCGTAAATGAAATTGGATTTACCAGAAGTTTTAAAATATTTACTTGGAATCAATAATATGTATTTAGTTAGCATTAAATGCAATAAAAAAATCGTAAAAAATGTTAGTACATGCGGCATAAAACTCATAGAACGTTAATGTTTTGAAATGCAGATGTGTCTGCTTGATGAGAAGGCATATGCGTGGAAGTCTCTTGTTTTTGTGTATTATAACTTGGGTAGAAATTGGGCAGTTAGTATGTTAATGTCGTCTGTACATCACAACTTGGATTGAGACGCAAACTGTTTTCCCTTGGTAATGTTGTTATTTAGTTCTGTAACTGCATGTCCAACCATATGTGTCTCCTTATCTGATAGTCCATCCAATACAGTAGTATCTACCAGAGATACTACTCCATCTTTCAATAAAAGAGGGAGAGCAAAATAATCTGTGACTTTTCCTGATTTCTCTTTGATCTTGTCCTGAGCTTCTTGATCGTTTCTGATTCCAGGCAAATACACGTATCCTGCGAGACGAATTGAATCGTTTTTCGCATTCCTAGCCATACTTTGAAGAACGTACTCTGTAAAAGTGTAAGCGGCCAATGCCATGGATAATGTGGCAGACCCGCTGCCTTCTTTGGCATTCACAACTTCTTCACCACCAAACTTGATACGATGAATATACTTATCGTACTCTTCTTCGTTAGAGAAAATAGACGCTTTGATCTGCTTGTTTAGCAATGGAACAATTGTAGAATCTGAGTGTCCACCAATTATTGTCACTTTATCTTTTACTTCATCGATATCACCCCCACTTCTATTAGCCTTCAATAACTCCAAAAGAAAAGTCTGTGCGCGTACCGTATCCAAACAAGTAACGCCAATGACCCTTCCAGGCAAGTATTTGCCCATGGATTTCAACGTTTCCACTGCAACTGGCACAGTACTATTCACAGGATTAGTAATGATCAAAATCCTCGCCTTGGGCGCATATGTCGCAGTCTGTACCACCAAATTCTGCACTATCCCGGCATTGATCTTGAACAGATCGTTCCTCGTCATACCAGGTTTCCTGGGAATCCCAGCAGTTACCAACACCACATCTGAACCTTCCAATGCACCTCTGATCTCATCCTTTTCAAAACCTTCACACGTACAATTCGTATTCACATGCGACAGATCAACTGCCACACCTTTCGAAAGCTTCAAATCGTACAGAGCCAGCGTGTCGATACGACCACTGCTCTTCAGAAGCAACGACAATGGCTGTCCAATGCCTCCAGCAGCTCCAAGAACCGTCACTTTAACCATAACTTCCAGAACCTCGACGTATATACCCAAAAAAATCTGACCTTTCCAATGCCGCCAACCAAATTATGCGTATCTAGCGTGCACAACCGACAATTCCAGCTTTCTTCGTTTGGCCCAGTTTCCTCCTGAGTGGCGTGGAGTTTCGAAAGTTCTGCTCTGGCTGAATTCCCCTCTTTTATATGTTTCGATGAGCCTGAATTTGCAGCTGTCGGAGTTTGGAACTGCTAGCGCCGGCCGGTATATAAAGACAAACTTGCTAATAGCAAGCATTTACATAGTGGAAAGAACGTTTAATAGAGAGAATTGCATGGTTTGGGGACTCAGAAATTGAGCAATCCAGTTGGCAGGTTCGTGGAAATATTAGTTAGGATTTTCTGATAATTTTTGTGTAAATTTTGTGTAAAAAAGAGTATATTACGATGCCAGATTTGAAGGCGTCACAATTTTATATGATTGGTAGAAATTCTGGCGTGTACTACTCCAATTTGAAATAATCCGTTTGAATTGTGTCTTTTATGCAGTGATGAATCTTAAATTTGATAATACACGTATGGTTATTTTAATGCTTTACGATACTACTTGTTTTAATGCTGTACGATACAATTTGTTTTAATGCTGAGAAACTTGGAAAAAAGATGGATTTATGGGTCTCCATATTCAATCTTTGCTGGTTGAAAGCAAAATGATGATCTTTGAAAGACGTACATTTATCACTTAGTTCTTGCTATTGACGCACGCTCATCTAAAGTAGTACTTTCTCTTGTGATTTCATTTAATAATTCTGAGAGACCAGTAGACGTAAATGCAGAGCATTTGACAACTTTTATCACAATATCTTCTCTGCTCCACTCTTTTTTCAGCTCTTCAAGCATTTCATCTGGCGATTGCACCAGATCACATTTGGTCAAAACAACGATAACTTTCATATCTCGTCCAATGAGACCCTGGTCTCGTCCAACAAGTTTCTCCCACTCTTGGAACGACTCCTTCGTTCTGCCCACTGCTGCTGCATCGACACACCAAACCACTACATCTGTCTTGCCAAAATAATTCTCCCAGAATGGACGCAATGTCTTCTGTCCACCAACATCCCAAATAGAGAGCAACTTTCCAGCATGGTTCAACGACTGGATCTGGAACCCTACGGTGGGTATAATTGAAGCTTGTCGCTGTTCTGCTGGTAGGAGTGCGTTCACTAATGTAGACTTTCCAGCATTGTCAAGACCAAGAAACAAAACTCGAAGTTCACGATCTTTGCGTTTCTGTTTCTTTATAATCGTCAAAAGACCCATTCTAACTTCTGTGATGAAATGCAATCTCTGTTCAAGTGCTAGACTCCAAACAGGTTCAAATGGTAATGGGTAGAAACTAGCTATTTTGCACAGTCTTTAGTAGTCAATTTTTCACATTTACAGATTTTATTTACTATGTACAAATGGCAAATTTCAAAGTTTGGAGATTTTGATCTAAGTTCAAGGAATATAGTATTAATATATTTCTGATAATTGGTTTTGAAGCTTATTTTAGAGGAATCTCGATATAGCATTGTAATTGAGGCTTCATTTATAGAATATTAAAAATATTTACTGAAAATGTGAAGAAATAAAAAAATATTAGTTATTATATAGGTAAGATTGAACAATATCGTTATTAGAATAGTAAAGGAAAAAAAATATTAGTTAGTGGAATAGTTAAGAGATTAGAAAATATTAGTTATTAGTTATTAGGTATTAGTTTGCTGTCTTTGAAAACATGTTAAAAAAAAATATTTGAAATGTCTGGATCAGTTTCTGTATCAAAGGAATTAATTTCTTGTTTGGTGTCTGTATTAAAGGAAATAATGTCTTGATTGGTGTCTGTGTTAAAGAAAAGAATGCATTTTGTCAAGTTTGGTTCTACTTAGTTTCTGATGGAATTGACATGTAATTCTCATCAAGTGTAACATCTTTGTCAAATTTAGCTTTTATTTCTGCTGGAACTTCACATTTGACTGGAATACGACGGTCATTTGGGATTTTTTCTCTTCTGTATCTCATCAATAAATTGGCATCCTTTTGATCAAATTTCCTCAAAAGCTTACGATAGAATAAACCACATGCATTGCATAAAGTACGATTCCCATATGGACCTCTACGCCATTCTGGAGTCTGTGTCTCTTTACAATGCAAACAGGTAACGTTAGCAGCAGCATACTTTGGTTTGGATGCGATGCCAGAATCACTTAATTTTCTGACATGATTCTTCTTCTTTTTTGATATTCCACCAGTAGACTTTCTTCTAATAGAGTCACCATCAACTTTTTGAAAGCTGTAATTGGTTCCATTGATTCCAATGGTTCCAGATTTATGTGAAATACTTGGCGTTCTTGGTGACACACTTACAGAAGGAATACGAGAAGAAATAGATATTGAACTTCTGGAACCGCCGACAGATGAGACAGAATCGTACTCATTGATAGTGGCACCTTTGTACAAACGGAAACTGTGATTTGTGAACTCATTACCAACTTTAGCCAGCTCTAACAGAGAAATATTGGAGAATCTGGAAGGTGCTCTAGCTCTGGATGACGATGGATGAGGTAGGAAATTTTCTGGGAATGAACTTGCTCTTCTATGAAGAAAATTTCTTCTTGGGATGTAAAAATTACCAGTATCTCTCAAATTGCCCAGACTGTGAAATCTGTTTCTCGAGACATTGTAGTATGGTGGGAAATTGGTTGGTGGAATGGGATGAAACTTATTAGGTGCAACATTGGGGTACAACATGGTACCGGAATGATTGAAACTCTGGTTAGCAAGTTTGTAACCCATTATTCTAAAAAGGGTTGATATTTATTAGATGAAAATATGACACAATAGAATATGCTTACTGTAAATTCTCTAGAAGTAACGCTGTTTTTTATTTTTATTGATATTATGAAAGTTTGATACCAAGAGCATCAAGAATTGAAAAGAAGAAAGTAAGATACAAATATTACAGCAGTAGCTTAAATACCTTCCCTCAATCCAATATCTGGGAAGTGAAAAATAAAAGTATAAACAATTAGTCGAAAAAAATGTATCTCAACGGGAGATTTTTTTTTTTTCATTCATTCTTGAGCAACCAACTGCCAAATCGTGTGACAAAAAGACATAACAACAGCATCAAAGGGTCCAAGTTGTGCCTTTGTTGCTGCACCAAACCCAAGAAACCCTTCCTGTTTCCAGTTTGATGTCGAGCTTTTTTGCTGTCATTTTGACTATTTTGCTGTCACAGTCGGACTTTTATGGCACCTTAATAGGAAATTATCAGTAATTAAAGAGCAAGAATGCAGAGAAGCCTGTGGAATGTGCGACATGGTGCATTGTTGTCAGGGCACAAGGACCCTTACACCAAAAGAGACCATCGATGAGAATATCTGTGTGAAGAAAAAACTGTTTTAGCAAAAGCATTACTAAAAGATTAATTAATGGCACAAAACGCGTTCTTCATTGTACATACTGTTATCTTTCAAATTTAGACGTATAATATCGTGAGAGGTAGTATTACACATCCTCGAGTACATGTATTGTATCCATTATGTGTTAAAGAACGTGTTCGTAATTTATTATGTTGCAATGAGTTTCATTACAAGTTTTCAATTTCAGTTTCCGTCACCCATGCTCTCAGTATTGCAACCAGGTGCATCAATATGGATGTCCTATTCTCTGTTATTGCATACACTTTCAGGAAAGATATGTTCTAAATTTTTGTTGGCAGAACAATTTTGTGACGCCAAGTTGAGAAAAGGGCAGACCGTGATATTCATAGCAAATTTTGATACAATGCTTTAGCAAACCTGGCATATTGGAACTACAACGGCATCTGATGGCAGAAGGTCCATAGTCCTGAAATATCCACTATTAACACCCAATTCAAGTATCGTTGCTGCTATGTGTTTTGAACCAAAATATGCGTCCCTCGGGAATCGAACCGGCTTGCAAAGAGAAATGAAAAATTTTGTGCGATGAGCTTGAAGATGTCAAAAAATTAGATGCATAATAAATTTGAGTGACGAGCAGTTGTTCTTGTCAGTGAGGTTCAGAAGTTTCATTTTGAATATTCGCGGTCAACGAGGTTGAATTTGTTGGGAGTATTATTTGTTTTTTGGATTCACAGAGAAAAAATCTGAGCCCAAGCATATTTAGTCGTCGAAATATACATACTTTTGGAATAAAATGTCCAAGAGATCTTTCGACAATGAAGAGAGTGAGCGAATTGTCTCTATAAAGACCAGCAATGCTACACCAGTCACACATGCTGGTGCTGGTGATGTAGATGGTGACGTGAACATGAACGAGTTTGAAGACCAATTCAGCGATGAGTTCGAAAGTGATGGTGAAATTTTAGAGATCGATGATGAGATTGATGAAGATGTGGAAAACTTGAACGAAGAGGAGTTCAAAGCTAAAGTACAGGCTAAAGCAGAAAAAATACTGGGTAAAGATGCAGGAAATGAAGATGATTCCAACAGTAAAGGTCCGCAATTGTATTTGCCTAATATTTCGCGTCCATTGGGTCCTGATGAAGTCTTGGAAGCTGATATGTCTGTGTATGAGATGTTGCATAATGTGAATTTACCATGGCCATGTTTAACCTTAGATATTATCCCAGATGGATTGGGTAACGAACGTAGAAATTATCCACAATCTATCCTTTTGACTACAGGTACACAAGCATCCAAAAAGAAAGAGAACGAGTTGATGGTTTTACAACTATCACAACTAGTTAAGACACAAATCAAAGAAGATGATGATGAAGACGATGAAGAAGATGATGAAGATGAAGATTTGGAGCCAATATTAGAAGATGCTAATATACCTCTGAAAGATACCACTAATAGATTGAAAGTTTCTCCATTCGCTGATATAAAAAATGAAGTTTTAACCGCATCAATGAGTGAAAATGGTGAAGTATATATCTATGACATTGCTCCTCAATCACGTTCTTTCAATATTCCAGGTTATCAAGTTCCCAAATCATCAAAGAGACCAATTCATACCATAAGAAATCATGGTAATGTTGAAGGTTATGGTTTAGATTGGTCACCATTGATAAAAAGTGGTGCATTACTAACAGGTGATTGCTCTGGTCAAATATATTTAACCACTAGACATACATCCAAATGGGTTACCGAAAGAACGCCATTTACAGTTGGTAATAATCAGTCGATTGAAGATATTCAATGGTCGCATGCAGAATCAACAGTTTTTGCCACAGCTGGTTGTGATGGTTACATTCGTATCTGGGATACAAGATCTAAGAAACATAAACCTGCTATTTCTACTCGTGCAAGTAATGTCGACGTCAATGTAATTAGTTGGAATGAAAAAATGGAATATTTACTTGCAAGTGGTGATGATAAAGGTGTGTGGGGTGTATGGGATTTAAGACAATTTTCACCAGCTAACAGTGAACAAACTAGTCCAGTAGTACAATACGATTTCCACAAAGGTCCTATCACATCCATTCAATTCAATCCATTGGATGAATCAATCGTTGCTGTTGCATCTGAAGATAACACTGTCACGCTATGGGATCTGTCAGTAGAAGCAGATGATGAAGAAATCAAACAGCAACAACAAGAAACGAGTGAATTAGCTGCCATCCCACCACAACTACTGTTCGTACATTGGCAAAAGGACGTCAAAGACGTCAAATGGCACAGACAAGTACCAGGCTGTCTGATCAGCACAGGTACCGACGGTTTAAACGTGTGGAAGACCATTAGTATTTGAACATGCGAAACCATTATTATCTGATGTCAGTAATTTCTCTGTCTTCTACTAATAAATCTCTACATACATACATATATACAAACCATCCTACCGTGTGTCTATATACTTAAATAGAAGAACTGTACACTAGTCGACATCAACATCAAAACTATGTATCCAGACAAGAATTCTTTATAGCCGTAACTTCCTCAAATTTGGTCCAAACTTGACCCAAAAAATTGCGTTGCACACCTAAAATTGCACACAGCGCAACGCACCCAACACAGACCTCCCAAAGCCCCTCACAGGTCCACAAACCAAGCAGCAAACCACATCTCGACTGCTCGTCTCACCATTGAAACTTCTTATATATAGCAGGCCTTCGCGGAATCGCTGCCGCTTCGGGCAATCTTGCCGGCTCGCACCCGTATTACGCAGAATTCAACGAGGGCATCGCCTAATTTCACCAAATTTCACCAAATTTCACCAGATATCAGACATTCCTGATCCATTCTGCTAGTGCAAAGACAGGTTGAAGAATGCTATTTAAGGGCTGGGTGGTTCTTTAGTCGTAGCTGTGATAGTGTTCATCGAATAGAGCGTCAAAATCCGGTTTCAAAGAGTCCCATAAAGTGTCCAAAGGATGAGTGTGGAAACGATGAATCGTCCAGGCATCAGTTACAGACAGATCATACGCAAGTTCCTGCAGTTTGTGGGCCCAGGGATCATGGTTTCTGTGGCTTACATGGATCCTGGTAACTACTCGACATCGGTTTCTGGTGGTGCGCAGTTCAAGTACCAGCTGCTGTTCTCTGTGTTCATTTCCAATATATTTGCTGTGGTGTTACAGTGTCTCTGTGTGAAGCTTGGGACGGTTACTGGGTACGATCTGGCGGAGAACTGTCGACGCCATTTCCCCAAGTGGTTGAATTACCTGCTGTTCTTCTTCTCTGAGATTGCGATTATTGCTACTGATCTTGCTGAAGTAGTGGGTACCGCCATCTCTTTGCAGATTTTGTTTGGCATCCCGTTGACCTGGGGTGTTCTGTTGACGGTGTTGGATGTGCTTATCATACTGACGTTCTACAGACCAGATTCCAACTCTATGAAGAAAGTGAGAGCTTTTGAAATTTGTGTTTCGTTATTGGTGTGTGCTACTTGTATGTGTTTTGTCCTGGAACTCTACAAAGTGCATATCCCTGACAAATGGTCCCTGGCTAGAGGGTTTTTGCCAAGTAAAGTTATCTTCAAAGAGCATCAGGCTCTTTATATATCTTTGGGGATCCTTGGTGCTACTGTGATGCCTCATTCACTGTTCCTCGGTTCTTCAATTGTCAAACCAAGATTGGTGCATTATGATGTCAAGAGATACGGTGAAGCTCAATCTAGACCAAGTTTAAATGCAATTAAATATTGTTTGAATTTCGCATATGCTGAACTGATCATTTCTTTATTTTTAATCGCAACTTTTGTTAATTCTGCTATACTTATAGTGGCAGGTGCAACTTTATACGGTAAACCAGAAGCTGAAGATGCCGATTTACTTTCAATCTATCAACTTTTGGTTCAATACATTTCACCCGCTGCAGGGTTGATCTTTGCATTGGCAATGCTTTGTTCAGGTCAATCGGCTGGTATTATATGTACTATTGCAGGTCAAATTGTTTCAGAAGGTTTTATTCAATGGACTTTACCACCGTGGGCAACGCGTCTTTCAACAAGATTGATTGCAATTTTACCATGTTTATTCGTTACTATGACTTTAGGTGAACGTGGTATTTCTGATATTCTTAACCTTTCACAAGTTGTGTTATCATTAATCTTACCTATTGTTTCTGCTCCATTGATCTATTTTACTACAAACAGAAAACTCATGATGGTTCACGATATCCATGGAGATTATGATCCACATAATAATTCACATAATCAAATGTCTGCATACAATAGTAATCAATCAAGTATAGATAACAGAGTTAGTGAAAGTAGTGAAGAAGAAATTGAAAGGGATAGCTTCCCAACCAATGAAAATACTCCATTGAGAACTTTTGATAACTCAGACAAGAAGAGAGTAGATTTTACCAATAGCCGTCTCATGACATACTCTGCTATAGTAATTTGGGCAACCATTGCATGTTTAAACAGTTATTTGGTTGGTTCATACGTATTTGGAGGTGACGTTCATTTTTGAGGAAATAACTAACATTTAAAAGCATTGAAATAAGATATAAACTTTATCGTACTATCTGACTCTCTACAAAATAAAACAATTATAAACAAAAATATTATTCCATTTCCCATCCTCACTTGAATTAGGTACAGTTTCTATTATTTTAAACACCTAGTAGCATTATTAGCATCGCTACTAACCTTCCACATCGTGCATATCCGATTAGATTGGGTCGTCCGACTAACGCAGTTTGTGAGCCGTTATATATGTATATATATATTGATTTTATCCAATATATCCTATTTTATTCCATATTTGATCAATTTTTTTTACAATCGCAGCAAGAACACAAGAAATATTAACCACATTTTCAACGCTATTTTCTTTTTCTATTGCCAGTATCTTCTGGGACTCGTCGCATTGCTGTCGTTATGTAACTTCGATAATTTAGGTATGTTCCTGATTTCTATTATTCTTATTATTATTGGTTACTAGCGCGTTACCCGCCTCTGGGACCGTCCCGAGTTCGAGTCTCGCAAGCCGTGCGGTTTCCTGCTCATCGGATATTAATATACTTCAATAAGCAATTGAAGAGAATCAGATTCTCACAGCATTGATTCCACAGCTGAGAGGCCAATCTACTGACTCAGGCTCAATTAACCACGGCTTGCCACTATCACCACGTTATTCTGCGACTTTGGTTTGCTAAGAAAAGTGGATTAATCAGCTTTTTAAGCCTACTTTTGACTAGTTTTTGAGCTTCAAAACATACAATATCCATTCATACAAGCCCTTTTCCTCCAGAAAAACCTTTTTGCTGAGTAAATTTCAGGATTTATTATACTCCTTTTTGCATATTTCAATTTGGTTCATCTCATCGTACTTTTTTTTTTCTCGTTGATCCATACTTTCTAAAGTTTTTGGACATCAATTACACTGTATTACTAGCTATAGAAACAGTTATATGCTTTGCTTTCATATTCATAACCGTTATACAAATCAAAATCAAAATCTGCTGAATATATTGCTCCGATGATATTACGATCAGACTTTGAACCCATATTTATATGGTGTTTTCGAGGTTTTATCGTATTCATGCATCTTCTATTAGCTGGATTTTCCATTGTTTTACCCATCGATTCTATCGTACAAGCTATACAATCTTCCAATGATGCTTGGAATACATTCATCGTCATTGGTGCACTCAGTTGTTTCCTTCTCTTTAGCATCATTATATTTGTCGGTAGAGCTATTTACAACAAAAGTTGCGTCAAGGACATTCCAAGATACTATATACCGCTGACACCAAACGATTTACCACATAAACCATCAAGAAGGAGAATTATAGAAAATTTAGAGAAGGCAAAAATTTTGAATACTTCATTTATGAAACCTGTGGAACCAGTCATACATGATGGTTTAGAGCCTCCAATACGATGTGACGATCCTAATATTGAAAAATTATTCCCAGAATATTTGAATTATTCAAGTTGTATCAAAATTATCTCAGACAGATTGAAATATCAAGGTATTTTCTTGAATTCTGTGGATATTACAATTCCTCTCGATCAAACACTATCTGACATTGTGAGAAAAAAATTTATTGATAATTCCAATGATCTGAAGCAAATTTCTAAAGCCAGGAAATTCATAAAATTATATGAAGAATTGAAATACTCAGGTAGACCTATCAAAAGACAGCAATTCGTACAATTTGTGGATCTATCTATTTATCTGTTTGATGTCTCAATAAACAAAATTGATTTCCTTTTGCATAATCCACCTGACAATTTCCAAAATCGTCAATCTTCATTTTCCACTTCATCTTATTCTACATCTTCATCTCCGTATCGTAATAATATTTTCCATGCCGTCAATAAATCCAACTCTGTTAATGACGAGTCCCATTCATTCCACGATAATCGATACGATGAACAAAGTTCACAAAATGGTTCCATACCTTTTGATCCTTACTCAGACCAAAATATCAGCATGTATAATTATCCCCTCGAGGCAACAACGGACGCTACAGATGCGGTAGAGTATAGACCCGAATCTACGACATCATCACATAACTTACTGAATCCACCCAAAATATTTGTTTCTTCAATTAGCAATGTATCTGACCCATTCATAGACAATACGTCTGAATCTGATAGACGGTCTGATAGCTATGAAACATCATTTTCGAGACCAATTTCTCAAGTTGAAAGTTATAATACTGTCATTCATAAATAGCCCATTTTTGAAGTTGTACTATTATTAAAAAGAGTTAAAGGATTCACTCTTTATAGAGTTGCCTCGCTTGCGTACACCCGCCTTTGCATTTCTAAACTACCATGTTGACTTTTCATCCAAGACATTATTTTAACAAACCTAATTACATTGCATATAATAATTCACGAACTTAATAAATAATCTGCATAACAAATTTATATAACCAAATTATGAATTTTCATTTGAACACTTCACGGTGTGAAATATATCATACAACGTAAGGACTGGTAGAAGTATAAGTTCATTCGGCTAAATTCAAAGAAGAGAGCTGTCATGAAAAAGGTCGTTATAGTATGTTCATTGAGGAGATGTCTTCCATAGCACATTATAAAAATAGACATAGTATTACAAGAGGTTCAACAAATTGTTACCATATATTACAAAGGGAAACAAAATCTTCTCTTTTATTTTGAATTGGCCTTCAATTTTCTTGATATATCATGAACTTTCAAGCACTCAATTCTTTAATTATATCATTCTTTTCTCTAAGCTCAGCTTTGAGACGAGTAATTTCCTGAACAAAATTAATAGAGCTGGGTTTAGCACCGTTCTCTTGCAAAAATAATTGTTCCTCGGCAACAAATCTTCTCGTCCTTTCATCATTCAACTGCTGGATCAACTCTACGATTTTAGATGATTTTTTCCTTAGTTCAGTTTCGAAATCACTTATAGACACTGAATTACTCGAAACAATTGTGCTCGTGGCAGTGGATTGGTTGCGTAAATTTTCTTCCATCAGTGTCTCTCTTCGTATTGAGGCAGCCAATTCTGCTGAAAGTAGTGTTACCTCATGCATTAATTCTGTATTATCGTTGATTATGTTCATTTGCTCTGGAGAAATTGTGATTGTTTTAAATTTATTGATAGATTGTACGACATCGGCATTGGCAAAGGATGGAATATAGTCTTGTTGTTTCGAGACATCCATATTTGTTATCATTTCAGAAACCTCCTTATATTCTGATTTTTCTTTTGTCTGTTGATCATTTGTAGTATTTCTTGAATTTTCATTATCTGTAATGCTATCATCAATCAATTCTGAGAGATTGTAAACTTCAGTTGAAACTTCGTTTGCAACATTACTAGAATTATCAGTTGGTGTGACATTTTCAATGTCATTTTCGGGAAGATTATTTGAGGGCCCAGGAAAAGAATTGACACTAATTTCAGTATTCATCAGATCTGGGGTCTCAAAAGAAAATCCTTCATCGATTTGTGAAGGCTTGGTTTTATTGGAGACCACAGAATTTGGTGATTCATGCTCATGAATAGTTTCTTCACGTAGACTTTGAGAAACTGAACGTCCATAACCTTGCTTAGTGGCACTAGTATTACTTGTTGATTTTTGTAGAGAGGTGAAATTGTCGAGAGTGTTGGATCCTGAATCAATCCATGACATATGAGACTTTCTACTACTTACACGATTTAAATCTCTTTGATCATCAATATCGATATTTACAGGATTATTATCCAACTGTGTCGCTTGGAGATTGTCTGTTTCAATAGGTGTGTTCGATAACACTTTCTGAATGTTTGTTTGTTGCGATTCTATAGATATCCTTCTTTGTAATGAGTTATCCTCATCTGTTACCTCCTCCATAGGATGAGCCGTTTGGAGTTTGAACGGGTTGGTCTCAATAGTTTTATTCGAAATCGTATTGATGGTATTTGTATTAGGCACTGATGATAAAGTCTGTGATAAAGCGTTTTCTGGTGCCGCTGAAGGCGGTTCAACCGTAATATTTATTGGACTAACTTGAGATTCCTCAATTTGTGAGTTAGGACTATCGACAGAAAGGTTCATCTTTCCAATATTCAGTTTATTGAATTCAATCTGTTTCTCGATTAATTCACGTTCCTGTTGAATTTTTTGTTTTTTCATCTCCAATTCTTGTTCTTTTAGTAAATTTTCTTGCTCTAACAATAGTCTTTGTTTTTCGAACAAATCATTTACACTTGTATTTGCTTGCTGAGGAGGTGATAATTGTGGAACTTGCACATTATCAGGATCAATATCATCAAAATTTAGTTTCTGTGCAGTGTCTAAATTAATGTTTATTTGATTAGGTGAAGCTGACTGATTTTGGAGAGGTGTTTGATGAGATGTAGGTACCTCCGTAACTGAATCATAACTTGTATTTTGCGAATTTTGATTCTGGAGATACTGCTGTTGTATTCTAAGTTGATTTGATTTATTAGGGGTGTTCGTATTTTGCAGGGACATTGTTCTTGGATTATTTGAATTCATATTCATTTGATTCATGTTTGGTCTTCTATTATTGGGGAACATAGGATTTTGACCACCATGTTGCAAAGACATGGTTCTACCATCATTAGGATTCAAATTATTCCGTGTTGGACTAGTCATTGTTGAGTTTGAATTATTATTTTGCATCATCATCTGTCTTTGGTATGGATTCATCCCATTTACCATCTGAGTATTGCTTTGCATAGACATCGATCTTGGTCCATTGATTGCTGAACCGACAGGTGAAGTATCGACATTATTTGTTGGTTGAATTCTCCCGACATTTTGCTTTGAAGCATTAGTAAATGCCATTTTCTTTTGATTCATCATATATTTCCTATATTCTACATTGTTCATACCAGAAGTATCAGATTTTGGCATCAATGTTGGTATAATTGGTGTCGAATCTGTAGAGGTACCTAAAACATCTTTTTCATGACGCATTGCAGGGATATCATTAAATCCATAAACTTCGTTACTATCGACTAAAATATCATCATTGAAATCATCTTGACCTTCTGCAACCACATTTTTACCCTTATTACCGAACCTGAAGGGAGACTGTTTACCAAACCCAAGAGGCATACCAGACTTACCCTTATTCTTGAACAGATTACCAAAAGTATTTCTGTCATTACGGCTATCTTGCGGTCTAGGCACTGGTTTTGTAGGTGTATACATATTGGAGTAATTCCCCTGGGGCTGACCACCATACTGTGGCATGTTGCCACCTTGTTGAGCGTACATTTGTGGGTTCATCTGTGGGTTACCTTCCATATTCTGGTACCCGTTCATTTTAAAGTATTTCCAATCTCACCAAAGAGCACCAAATCCAAGTCAGAAGACAACGTATACAGCTGAAATTTTGCGCAGATTTTTACTGTGTATATTTCAAAGCTAAGTGGACCAAGTGATAACGTCGTTACAACCGTTTGTGCCCTCGAAGAAGCTGTCTAAAATGTGACATTTCTCTTGATTTTTGGAATTTTTCACTGTCTGAGATCTCGAAATCTGGGATCTCTGTCAACAGCCGAACTTGCCCAAAGGGGTAGATCTGTTTTGCCTGGAAGAGGAAATATAATTGCAGAAACAAGCATAATACCAATTACAAGTCAAACTACTTTGAAATCGTCACAAGTCAATTACAATTCGACAAGAATATTAATAAAAATTCGAATTATATTAATGTAGATTGTTAGCTGAGTTGGTTGTGGTTGGTACATTGAAAAGGTAAGTTAGTGATGGTAATATTAAAGCTAATACAACAAAATATAAATGGTATATCTATGATTAAAATGGTACATTGTGATTAAATGCGGAATATATAAACGATTAAGCAAAGTGATGGGATGTTATGAAATGGTGGATGGAAGAATTACAGTTCCCATCCAAAGACAAAACCAGTGGTAATGGCCAAACATAGTGCAAAAGTCGACTTCCAGCCCATTGGTTGAGCGACTGCAACACCAGCATTTGAATGGCTCTTTGTAGAGCTCTTTGAAGAGCTCTTTGCAGAGGTCACATTTGCAGCACCGACTTGACTGTTGTTTACAAGTCCGCTCATGGTGGTGATGATACTAGATGCTTGAACGTTGGAACCATTTACCAACCCGCTGACTGTGTGTGCAACGGTGGAAGCACCGACATTTGTATCGTTGACCAACCCAGCCAATGTAGTCTGATTGGATGCTAACGCACTGTTTATAGAATTATTGCTGTCCTTCACAAATGGTGCAATGACGGCATTACGTGGCAGAGCTGGGACACTTACACTGAGAGTACTGTTCATATTTCGTATGTATTATCTCGCTTTCTTATCTGATGATGGGAGCACAGTTTTTTGTCCTGTGGCAGAAGGTGCATAACGAACATGAAGGTAAGCCCTTTTATACCATTCCTCGTACCATCATTTCGATTTAAACAACCCAAATAAGGTCGATGTGGCTGTCATCCACCATTTCAATATCTGATATGATGCGAAATTTCACGTAGTAGTAAACAACTTTTTTTTTCCCACCATCCAGCAACGCGATTTGGGTTCCCAATTTAGGTGTAAACCAGCCAGATTTAATGGAAAAATCGCGTTCATCACCACACGAATAACGTCAATTGCAGACGCCAACTGCCATTCATTGGAGCGCAATACGAATATGTGGCAACTTCCATCGCTAATTGCTTTCTTAGCAACGCATCTCTCGCCGTCCATTGTCCTGCCTTGGTACGCCAAAATGCAACACCAACTCGAAATAGAGACCGTGCTAATCCAAGATATTTTTAATCCAGGCCAGACTGAATCCGCCACTACTGCATTAATTCAACATGCATTAATTCAACATGCATTAATTCAACATGCATTGAATTCAAACTACATTAAATTCAAACTGCATTTAATTCAAGATACATTAAATTCAGACATGATAAATTAAAAACAAGATGCCTTAAATTCACGCCTGCACTTCAAGCTGTTTTCTAAATATATCGTGTCTATACACTCTACCTATGTACCATCTACAATTGCTGTCGTCTTAGTATTCTTATTCTTGTTTTTATTATTATTTAGCTGAAAGCTTCTTTTCAATGTTTTTCAAGCCGCGCGTCCCCGCCGAGGATTCGAACGCGCGACGCGCCGGGCGAAGCTCCGGGAACGCGCGGCAGACCAGCAATTTCGGGCGACGCAACTTTTTTTTTTCAAATTTTTTTTCAAATTTTTTTGCAAAATAATTTTATGGCATCAACAACTTTTTTCCACTGGGAAAGCACAGTTTTACTATTGCAAATTCGTCTATATATACTAGGATATTTGTGTGTACGGTTTCTGGTTGTGCCATTTTTAAGCGTCCTTCCTTCTTATTTGTTTGAAATTTTAAACTTTCCTTTAGTTAAAGTTCAAAAGACCATACTTCAATAACATTATTCGCCATGGGTGCTTACAAGTATTTGCAAGAACTTTCTAGAAAGAAGCAATCTGATGTCATGAGATTCTTACAAAGAGTCCGTGTCTGGGAATACCGTCAAAAAAACGTTATTCACAGAGCCTCAAAACCATCTAGACCAGACAAGGCTAGAAGATTGGGTTACAAAGCTAAGCAAGGTTTTGTTATCTACAGAGTCAGAGTCAGAAGAGGTAACAGAAAGAGACCTGTTCCAAAGGGTGCTACTTACGGTAAGCCAACCAACCAAGGTGTTAATGAATTGAAGTACCAAAGACAATTGAGAGCTACTGCTGAAGAAAGAGTCGGTAGAAGAGCCGCTAACTTGAGAGTCTTGAACTCTTACTGGGTTAACCAAGATTCTACTTACAAGTACTTTGAAGTTATCTTAGTCGATCCATCTCACAAGGCTATCAGAAGAGACGCCAGATACAACTGGATCGCTAACCCAGTTCACAAACACAGAGAAGCTAGAGGTTTGACCGCTACCGGTAAGAAATCTAGAGGTTTGAACAAGGGTCACAGATACCACAACACTCAAGCCGGTAGAAGAAAGACCTGGAAGAGACAAAACACTTTGTCCTTGTGGAGATACAGAAAATGATCTATTTAGTCTTAAATTTACATTATTTAATATTTTAATAAATCAATTCTCTTTTTTCTAAATTTGACACTACTTTATCAAAATTAAAGTCTTGAATTCAAACTAATCACATCCACCCACGTCAACCAGTCATGATCCTCGCCAAGATTGTTTACGTATTACGAAATTTGTTGTTCCAAGCAATCGGGGGACAAGTTTTCCCTGGGGTGGGCAATCAATATCAGATTGGCCCCCGCAACTGTTTTTGTCTCTTCATTACAGCACTACAATACTTCACCTAGTCTTTCTTGTCCCTTCTGTCTCTTTCTCTGGTTGAACCCGGCTAGATAAGAACAAGAAACAAGTTTTTGAGCCACAATTACGTACTCTCAACATATATTTTGGCTCATGGAGGTACTATTTACGTACTAGCTATCCTTATTTTGTTCATGTTGAGAACCCCAACTTATATACAAGAGATAATTCTGTGTGATTTTTATTAGGTGTTTATACTTTCTTGTGTGTTCTGTTTTATAGGTCTGTACTTTTGCTGTCTATACTGTTCGACTTTTCCTAGTATCTTTCTCTTAATTTCTCTGTCTTTCTCTTGCCTACTGTTGCAAGGCTAGAGGTAATCAATCCATTGTCTGTAACGTTAGTCACTGAACAAGCTTACAACCAACAAGAAGTATTGTGCCCGTCAACAAGAGCATTCTGTGTGGTTATCGGTGTAACTTCATCATTACACTGTCATAGTTACTATCATTATTCGTTTGATCGTGCAATCTGAATAACAAAGCACACTGAGTTCCTTTATTAGTTTATTATCTAAATATCTAACTCTCACCATCTCACTGTCCCACCGTCTCTCTTTATTACTGTGAATTGACTCGTTCCTTGCCATACAAACCTTAATTTCAGTGCTAAGAGAACAAGTTTCAATTACAAATAATCGCATACTAAACAATCTGTTATTACTACTGGAAAACCATAATTCACAAAGAACTAGTATATTTGTGTGTCAGAGTTTGAATAACCAATTTAATTAGTATTTCTATTTCTTTCAGCTCTTTAATAGTGCTTTTACTCGTTGTGAGATTTGAATAGCCAAGAAATTTCAAGAAGAAAAAAAAACCTTTCTGGTCTTCTCAAGCCATATAAAAGTATCAACGTTCACGTTTCTGTGCTTTCCCAGCTATACACTGTTCAATAGAATTTTTTTGTTTTATCACAGATATTCTGTTTAATTTTGGTTTTGCTTGTTTATCCTGAAAGACTATATTTTATTACAATACTTTGTGTTAGATACATAACAATTACAAGAGTTTCCATACTGTCAAACATTTAGCATTATCAACAGCCTCAACATACTACAATGCCTCATAGTAAAACAGCTATTGTCTCCGTACATGACAAGACAGGTCTATTGGATCTAGCCAAGGGGTTAATTGAACACAATGTTAGAATTTTAGCCTCTGGTGGTACTGGTGCCATGATCAGAGAAGCAGGTTTCCCAGTAGAAGATGTCTCTTCCGTTACTCATGCACCTGAAATGTTAGGTGGTAGAGTTAAAACTTTGCATCCTGCAGTTTATGGTGGTATCCTTTCTAGAGATTTAGAAAGTGATGAAAAGGATCTTAGAGATCAAAATATTGAAAAAATTGATTTTGTCGTTTGTAACCTTTATCCATTCAAGAAAACTGTAGCTAAGATTGGTGTTACAATCGATGAAGCTATTGAAGATATTGATATTGGTGGTGTCACTTTGCTAAGAGCAGCTGCCAAGAATCATGCAAGAGTTACAATTTTATCCGATCCACAGGATTATCCAATTTTCCTCAAAGAATTAGCTACAAACAACAACACAGTTTCGAAAGATTTCAAGAACAGAATGGCTTTAAAAGCTTTTGAACACACTGCTGATTATGATGCAGCTATAGCTGATTTTTTCAGAAAACAATATTCTGAAGATGTTGCACAATTACCATTACGTTATGGTAATAACCCACATCAAAAACCAGCACAAGCTTTTGTTACTGAACAAGAAGAATTGCCATTTAAGATATTATGTGGTACACCTGGTTATATTAATCTTTTAGATGCATTGAACTCTTGGCCACTAGTGAAAGAATTATCAGCTTCTTTGAATTTACCTGCTGCTGCATCATTTAAACACGTTTCTCCAGCTGGTGTTGCAGTTGGCATCCCACTTTCTGATATTGAAAAAGAAATTTATTTTGTCAAAGATATTGAAAATTTATCACCTTTAGCTTGTGCGTATGCAAGAGCAAGAGGTGCTGATAGAATGTCTTCATTCGGTGATTGGATTGCACTTTCTAATATTGTTGATTTACCAACAGCTCAGATTATATCAAAAGAAGTTTCAGATGGTGTTATTGCACCTGGTTATTCACCTGAAGCACTTGAAATTTTGAAGAAAAAGAAAAAGGGTAAATATTGTATATTACAAATTGATCCAACATATGAGCCTGATTCATTAGAAACAAGACAAGTTTATGGTGTAAATTTACAACAAAAAAGAAATGATGCAATTATCAATAAATCTTCATTTAGAGAAATTGTTTCTAAAGATAAAGATTTAACTGAACAAGCAGTTGTTGATTTAACAGTTGCAACGCTAGCTCTTAAATATACCCAATCTAATTCTGTCTGTTTTGCTAAAAATGGTATGGTTATTGGTTTGGGGGCTGGCCAACAATCTAGAATTCATTGTACCAGATTAGCTGGTGATAAAGCGGATAATTGGTGGTTGAGACAACATCCAAAAGTGTTGGCCTTTAAATGGGCAAAAGGTACTAAAAGGCCAGAAAAAGCAAATGTAATTGATCTTTATGTTACTGGACAAATTCCAACTGATGGACCTGAAAAGGAACAATATGAAGCTGCTTTTGAAGAAGTGCCAGTTCCATTAACTGAGAGTGAAAGACAATCGTGGATTTCTAAACTGAATAATGTCTCTTTATCTTCTGATGCATTTTTCCCATTCCCCGATAATGTTTATAGAGCTGTCAGATCTGGTGTAAAATATATTGCCGCCCCATCTGGTTCAGTACAAGATAAAGAAGTTTTCAACGCAGCAGATTCGAACAATTTGGTGTATGTAGAAAATCCAATCAGACTATTCCATCATTGAAAACTATTAAGCAATGCGGAATATTTTTATTCTACCATGTTCTATCTATGAAAATTCACATTCAATTTTTTCTGACCTTTGCATATATTGTATTATTGTGTTCAAGCAAGTTCATTGAATTTTGAATGTATGATTCCAACCTCTTATAATTAAGTATATATATAGTGATAATTTTACCATTTACTCGAATGTACTTTGGAATCATTGCTTAACCCAAGCAATGTATTGGCAGAAAAGGTATGGTAAGAACGAAACTACAATCAAGAAATATACAAAGAAAAGGCATACATAGATAGATGTCTGCAGTATGGTTTTACACAAATGATAAGAGACCACTAGGGTCTTCATAGTGTTTAGGAATATACTGCTACTAAACGACAACAAAGACGGACGAACTCAACAATGATACTTCACACTCTAAAAGAACGTAAAGAACAAAGGAATTCAAGTACCGTGCATTTAGCTCACTCTAAGTGCGCGTCGACGGGGCTGCTTCTGTCTTAACCACACAAAAGTGTGCCAATAACTGTCTGATCCAAAAGAACCCACGACTCAAAACCGCACAAAGTGCAGGAGAAGCGGGACCCAGGGACACGAACGACAGTTTCTTAAGACTCTGCCTCACGAGCGCCGAATACATTGGAGTATCTATCAAGAGCAAACCGCAATGGAAGACGCAAACGTGTCGGTCCTGCAGAACAGGAAGCAACACAACGTCCCTCTCAAATGAACTCCAACACGAGCCTCACTGTACTTCCCTCTTCCCTGCCAAAAAAAAACAAGAAAAGTGGTCAATAATTGGAAGAAAGTAAGTTCTAACTTGAATTCTTTATATACGCCAAAATCTTGAAATTTTTTTTCTCGGCGGTTACCCGGCACGCTGTCCGTTGTTAGGGCTGGCGGGCGTATAAATAGAGGGCGATCTTGAAGAGCAGAATACAAATAGCCGCTGAGCGTGGAAGTATGAGGAGAAGAGGAACAGGTGTATCTGGAGTAGGAGTTTGCGGATGTTATAGCTGTTTGTGGAGCCAGATGGGTGTCAGAACGTGTTTGGGCGGTTCGGTTTTGGTATAGACAGAAGAAGTTATGTTTTTGTGAAGAGATTGGAGGGAGTTTGAGAGATCCAGCGTAAAGAGGTGAAATTATATGGAGATCGTGAAGAAGACACTGTTTGGACCACCTTGAGAGCATCAGATCATGCACGTTTACCACTTGCCGCTGTGAATTCTCAATTTTCAAAAAATCATGATTTCACAAGTTTCCTATACAAGTTCGTATATCTGGTCTGTAAGAACAAGAGTTCATGATTAATGGTGGATAACTGATGGTATTTGAACTTGTTGTAGGCTGACAACAAGTTATAATGAATGCATGTGCACGTGACAGCACATTTTATACTGCAATATCAAAAATGGTAAACATATTAGATTACTTGGCCTCAACTTGAAAATGGTCACATCATCAAATCAAGTCCGCATAATGGATGCACGAGGAAAATTGAGATTTTGCCTGGCTGTCGATTGAAACGTAAAAGTCCGGAATATTATATTTCAATGAGCATTTCAAGTGGTACACATGCAGTCATTTCTAACAATTTGACATTTCTTAAGACCAACCGATAACAGCATGGAGGGTCCGCATATGTACCAACCTTTGGGGAATATAGGGGTCTCTCATAGCATAAATACAACTGGAGCACATCTAAATAAATACCTTTTGGCAGATGTTCTCATTGACCATCCTTCTGATTCTTCAAATTTACAGTATACCGGGGTAGAGTCTACAGAAGTAGATGGTGATTTTGTTCCACGACAATTATCAAACACAAATATCGAAAATATATTTCCTGTTGTCGGCAATACCTTGAAATACGATAACGTCAATAATACCTTGGAATGTGAGAGCGTCAATACCTTGGAATTTGAAAACGTCAACAATACCTTGGAATATGAAAATGTCAACAATACCCTGAAATTCAAAAAATTGGATGTGAAAACTACTACAAAGATCTCTACCAACGAAACTGTTCCTTCGCGTTCAGATCGAGATATTGCCCATCAAATTTTGAATAAAACTTTCACCAAAGTACCTATACGTGATTATGCCGAATTTTTAGGTAAAAGAAAGAACCAGAATATATTAAAATCGTTCATTTCTATGTTGAAGCCAATACCCATCTCATTCCTACAATGCTTAATCAATATCTCAAATTGCATTTATCTTGTAGCTGAAGCCCAAAGTCTAGACAATATTCTAGAGGAATTGAGTAGGCAATGGGTACAAGATCATCCTCATTCAATATATGGTGATCATTACGAATTGTGTCATATCATTCTTTTCTCCTTACTTATCCTAAATTCTAATTTGCATAATCCAATCAAGAAAAAAGAAAAGTCGACTCTGAACTCATTAAGTACTACTAGCATTCACCACTTATTCATTGAGGATACTTTGTACGCTTTAAACCAAGAAGCAGAACGAAATAATTATTCTATACATATCATAGAAGCAAGGATTACAAAACAACTAGAAAAATATTATCGAAAATTAGAACTTAATGAGCTTCCACTGTTGATGTTATGTCCTAAAAAGAAAACTTTCATACAGTCATTAAAAAATAAAAATCGTAAAAGTAGTGAGAAAAATTCGAATAAACCAAGATTACAAGAGGAAATAACCAAGACAAAGAATGATAAATACCCAAAACAACAATCAAAACATCTGATCAGGCAGTCTAATAATGCATGTGGGGAGCCAGCATTTCCTTTAAAACTATTATATAAAAAGGAAACTTTCGATTATGATTTAGTTAGCACGAATCATACCTTATGGCACATTGACGGGATCATAACTACATCCACACCTTCACTATCCACTTTACATGTGTTAAGTAGGCAACGGACGAATTCTCAGAGTGGGGAGGGAATAGTCTTTTATGATAGACCGCAGGATGATTCTGAAGTGGAGTTGGGGAATATTAGTCAAAAATCAGATTCATTTGAGAGTAGTTCACGAGATAGTATCACAAACGGTATCTCTAACGGCTCATCTAAAGCAAAAAAATCGATACCACGTAAACTAAATCCTACAAAATGGTTTAAAAAAAATAAACGTTTTTCAATGAGTAAGAATAATACAAGTTCTAATGAGTCTAACCAATTGGAACCGTCTAAATCCCATAGTTTTTCTCGTGTCACTAGAACATCTAATTTGATACATTCTGATCAAGGCCCTAGAAGATCCACATCATCTGGGGTTAGTGACACTACTTCTAAAAATGACCCATCAACAACCACAGCACGTATTCTGATACGAGAAGGTCGTCTATTCATATTTGATGCACCTACAACGGAATTGGAAGCTATTGATTTTGAGGATATATCTACATTTAAAAACTATCAGTTGAATTCAACTTTCCCCTTAGTTGATGCTTTCGCAACTCAAAGCTATAATAATAAAGTACGTGTAGAGTTATTCTCAAATTTTTTATTCTCAGTCAAAGGTAGTGCACTAGCCAATGAAAACATTGTTACTTTTGAAGTGCTTGATAGATCTCCGCAGGAATATGTTGATTGTATAAATTTCTGGTCGGCAAGAGTTTCAATATTACACTGTTCCAATATCAAATCATCGATAAAACAGGAATTTGGATGGAATGAATCAAATACAAGTCATAACGAATTGTTAAATTTGAGTGGTGGTCGAATACGATCGTGGAACCCGATGTTAGATGGGTTTTCGCTACATATGAACACAGAATTAACACTTCATGAATGTATTGGGGAATGGGAAAAACTACAAATTGAATTGGACAAACTTCTAACACACCATGAAAGAATGAAAATTTCACTGCTTTCGGCGTGGAAAAATCACTCTTTATACAATCAAGTAATGAAGAATTGGGAAGCAAAGCACATGTTTCTAGGAAGATACCTTTACCGTTGTAATATTTATATTAAAGTATTGAGGCTTGCTGAAGAAATGCTACTGAAAACCATGCATGAATGAACATAATTATCCGCTATATTATCACTGCATCGCATGAAATGTACAGTCATTATGGGCTTTTCTACGGTTACCATTATGAAATTATATTCTTAAACTTTTTCCTTAAAATGTCGCCTTGAATGCAAATTTATTACTCCTTTTCACAGATATCTTACAATCCTATCCTCCTAAATTATTCAATCATTTCAAACCAAACATGTTAGGAGAGCTTTGCACTCAGGAATGGTTTTAAAGAAGGGTTCTTATAATTTTACCGTATTACTATTGGATATCACACATTACGGTTTGCACGTGATGTCGAGTTTTGTAAAGGGTGGCGAACATTGAAAAAGATATTGAAGATGCTATATGAAAAGATATAAAATAGTGTACAATTAATGCCCAAATTGAGCCAAAACAGTGTGTTGGAAGTGTGCTAGTTTGCATTTTGCGTTGATTGTGAATTAGCGGTTATTCCAGTGCAAAAATTGTGGACATTTTTGAAACTTTAAGCAAAAATTGAGTGAGAAAGTTTCCCATCCAAATCGAAATAATATATTGAATATAGCACTAATAAAACATGTCAGATCCTAGTAGTATAAATGGTGGTATCGTTGTGGCGATGACTGGTAAAGATTGTGTGGCGATTGCGTGTGATTTGAGGTTAGGTAACCAATCACTTGGTGTGTCTAATAATTTTGAAAAAATATATAATTATGGGCATGTATTCTTAGGTATCACAGGGCTTGCCACAGATGCGATAACACTAAGTGAAGTTTTCCGTTACAAGACGAATATGTACAAATTAAAAGAGGATAGATCTATTGAACCTGAAACATTTGCACAATTAGTATCAAGTACATTATATGAAAAAAGATTTGGACCATATTTTGTTGGACCAGTAGTTGCAGGTATAAATTCACGTAATGGTAAGCCATTTATCGCCGGTTTTGATTTGATTGGTTGTATTGACGAAGCTAAAGATTTTATAGTTAGTGGTACGGCAAGTGATCAATTATTTGGTATGTGTGAATCATTATATGAACCAAATTTAGAAAGTGAGGATTTATTTGAAACTATCAGTCAGGCATTATTGAACGCAGCTGATCGTGATGCATTATCTGGTTGGGGTGCATTAGTTTATATTATAAAAAAGGATAAAGTTATCAAAAGATACCTACGAACCAGACAAGATTAGTATTGGGGGAAAGCATCGTCTCATAATATTAAAAAGAAAAACACATAAATTTACATAATAAATAGTATCAACATAAGATATTGCAACGATCATATCGTCATACAGATTTGTAATGAGCATATCGACATACGGATAGTGCAACGAGCATATCGGTATACCGATAGTGCAACGATCATAACGTCATATAGGGATGCAAGAACGAATAGTAAGCGTCGAAATTAACCTGTGAAATCGGAACGGAATGAGTAAACTTTTTGATAAATTGTATGTGCAGATAGATTTTTCACAAAGAAAGGATCTTAGTTCTTTGATTGTGATCTTAATTTTTCTTCCTCGTTTTGTATCATTATTTTAAGCAATTTAATATCTTCGTTAATTTCATCAAATTCACTCTGTTTCTTATATTTATCTCTCACTGCCCTTTTAGTCGAAAGACTACTCTTTGTATATTCATGATTAAATTGTGCCAAACACTTATTCAACGCTTCTTTTTCCTTATTACACGCACCAAGCACTTTTCTCCAAAAGGGGAGATTATGGCATCTATCCAAGGCTTCAATATACTGTTGGCAAGCTATAAAGATCAATGCTCGAGGTGAACCTCGACTATGTTAGTAATTTATGTGTCTATTAGAAACGTTAGGCACGCATCGTAATACGAATGCAAGATATAAAAGTTACATACCGCTCTGTTTGGCGACTTCTCTCGACATGATTCCTGCTCCTTTACTCTTTTCTCCTCTTCTTCTCGAGCCTCAGCTTCAAATCAAACTTACAGAGAAGAATTGGTACTTTGTAATCATCTTTACCGTGAGCTGGTAATTTAAGTGTGTAACAATGGTATTATAATTATCATTTTAGGTTGAGTCACATGATTCCAGTGTCACATGATATTTTTTAAAAATGGTCACATGATTAGTTATCATCACGTGTGTGTGTCTTTTCGCTGATCACCTGTCACGAAGTGAGTCATCTTTATCGGCGGTGAGTCATGTGGCCGTTTCGGAGACACGTGCTGTGGCGGTAAATTAAGGGAGGCCTCGTTTAATGCTCATCGCCCCTTTGCCAGAGTATATAAACCCATCGCCGGCCCAGATCTCAGAGATCTCGAATCTGCCACTTTTGGGAGTCATCCCAGATCACTAAGAAACAGGTGTGGACTCTAGCGGTAGTACAGTTATTTCTTTCCCTGTAGCTTGTAAGCGCCTGAATAATACTCTCGAGAAAGTTCTGTTGAAATTGTTATAATGGTAAAATCCGCGGTTCTGGGTTTCCCACGTATTGGGCCAAATAGAGAGCTGAAGAAGGCAACAGAGGGTTATTGGAAGGGCACTGTGTCTGAGGCTGAGTTGTTGGAAGTTGCACGCGATATTAGAGCTACTAATTGGAAATTACAGGCAGATGCCGGTGTAGATGTCATTCCTTCTAATGATTTCTCGTTTTATGATCAGGTTTTAGATCAATCCCTCCTGTTCAACGTTATCCCACAACGTTATTCTGATTTAAATCTGTCGAAATTGGACACTTTGTTCGCTATGGGCAGAGGTTTGCAGAAAAATGGTATTGACGTTACGGCTTTGGAGATGGTTAAATGGTTTGATTCAAATTATCATTACGTTAGACCAACATTCTCTCATTCAACTGTTTTCAAATTAAATGGTTCTAAACCAATTGATGAATTCAATGAAGCCAAAAATTTGGGTATTACAACAAGACCTGTCCTGTTGGGTCCCGTCTCTTTTCTAAACTTGGGTAAACCTGATAAAGATTCTCTAGATTTAGACCTTTTATCCCTTTTGCCAAAATTACTACCTGTTTATATTCAATTATTGAAGGATTTGAAAGATGCAGGTGCCACCGACGTTCAAATCGACGA
Source organism: Yueomyces sp. D-C8-1 (assembly GCA_031771845.1). Taxonomy (NCBI): domain Eukaryota; kingdom Fungi; phylum Ascomycota; class Saccharomycetes; order Saccharomycetales; family Saccharomycetaceae; genus Yueomyces; species Yueomyces sp. D-C8-1. The sequence goes on from JASCNY010000021.1 coordinate 86,775, forward strand.
ACCTATTCTGGTTTTGGATCTTGATCAGCAATATTCAGCTCATTACAAGACTTTCTTCTCCGCTTTAGCTTCGAATATTGTTAAAATTCCAAAAATTACTTTAGCAACTTATTTTGGTACCGTTACACCTAATTTAGAATTCTTGAAATTACCAGAGGCTCAGGATGTAATTGATACTTTCCATTTTGATTTTGTTAGAGCTCCAGAACAAGTACAAGATGTTTTAAAAATAGTCAATAACGCTAACATATCCGTTGGTTTGGTTGATGGTAGAAATATTTGGAAAAACGATTATGCAAAATCATTAGACTTTGTTACACAAAAGATCATTCCAAAAATACCAAAGGAAAGGATTACGATTGCCACATCTTCATCTTTACTACACACACCGGTAGATCTTAAGAATGAAGCAAAGCTATCTGATGGAATTAAAGATTTTTTCTCATTTGCGATTCAAAAACTTAATGAAGTGGCTGATATTGCAGGTCTGTTGAACAATCCATCAGACGCCAATTTGGTAACCAGATTTGAAACAAATAAAAAATCTATCTCAACTAGAGCTAATTCTGATTTCACAAACAACGCTAAGGTACAAGATAGATTGGCACAAATTGATGATAAAATGGCTGCTCGTGCTTCGCCATTCGTTGAGAGATCTAAAGAGCAAAAACAAAGATTTAATCTTCCTCTACTTCCTTCTACAACTATCGGCTCGTTCCCACAAACTAAAGATATCAGAATCAACAGATCCAAATTCGTAAAAGGTACAATTACCAAAGAAGAATATGAAGCATTTGTTAATTCTGAAATTGAGCAAGTTATCAGATTTCAAGAAAAAATTGGTTTAGACGTTCTGGTTCATGGTGAACCAGAAAGAAATGATATGGTTCAATATTTTGCCGAACAAATTGATGGTTACGTTTTCACTACTAATGGTTGGGTTCAATCATATGGTTCCCGATATGTGAGACCACCAATTATTGTCGGAGATTTATCACGTCCAAAACCAATGTCTGTTCGTGAATCAGTTTATGCACAATCATTAACGGAAAAACCTGTAAAAGGTATGTTAACAGGTCCAATCACTTGCCTAAGATGGTCTTTCCCTCGTGTTGATCTTGATCATAAAAGTCAAGCATTACAATTAGCACTTGTCTTGAGAGATGAGGTTGCTGATTTGGAGAAAGCCGGTATCAAGGTGATTCAAGTCGATGAACCTGCTCTAAGAGAAGGTTTGCCATTACGTAGTGGCAAAGAAAGATCCGACTATTTGACTTGGGCGGCTCAGGCCTTCCGTGTTGCAACATCTGTTGTCTCCAACAAAACTCAGATTCACTCACATTTCTGTTACTCCGATCTAGACCCAAACCATATCAAAGCATTAGATGCTGATGTTGTTAGTATTGAATTCTCCAAGAAAAATGATCCTAACTATATCAAAGAGTTCCAAAACTACCCAAATCATATTGGTCTAGGTTTGTTTGATATTCATTCTCCAAGAGTTCCTTCAAAAGAAGAGTTTATCGAAAAAATTGGTAAAATTTTGGAGTATTATCCAGCGGAAAAGTTTTGGGTTAATCCTGATTGTGGTTTGAAAACTAGGGAATGGGAAGAAACGACAAAATCCTTGACGAATATGGTTGAAGCTGCCAAGTATTACCGCTCAAAATTTGAGTAGTACTGGATCAAATTGCTTTTCAACTGTATTTGTTGTTGAATTCCTTTCACATTTACATAATATTCTTTTGTAGGTATAATATAATATAGTGACTTCGCGACTTGTAAATACCTTCTTTTTCATCACCAAATGAGTAAATTATCGTTTTGGTCAAAAGATGTTGAATTGAAATTGAATGTTGCAATAAGATAAAGACAATCAAAACCTTCCATTCTCACAACCTTATAGTAAAAATTAACTTGTGTATGTAATGCAGTATTATAGAACAAAAATTATTTGGATGCGAGGAAGGCAGAACATGATTCTCAAAAATTCACTCCCACATCGATTTTATCTTGGAAATAAAACCCAAGAATAATCATAATATACAAAAGAACCATCATAGACCCTTTAAAATAATTGGATTTACCTTCACCGTATAAATAAGTGAATAGTAGCGTACTGGCTAATAACGATATGAAATCCCATCTCTGGAAAATTAAAACAAACATCTGCTCACTAACATTAATCAAAGAATGGTCGACATTCCATATGTATATGGCGGAGTAGATTACCAATGCGGGTATTTGTAACAAACAAACTTGCAAAGCATAAGCGCTTCCAATTTCCATCGATAATGCCACATTACCATTTATAGCGAATGAAATAGCATTTAAAAATTCAGTTGTGTTAGGTACTAATGCAAAAATGGTCAATCCCAGGAGTTTAGGGTCTAATCCAGGGAAATCGGCTAGAACTGTATCAACACAATTAACCAAAATTTCAGCTATCATCGCATATAAAAGTGTAGCGAAAAGTAAGATTAAGGTAGATTTTGGTTTTGACCAGTTTGGCGCACTATGCCCATTAGATTCATCAGCTTGAGCTACCATATTGTTTTCTTCTGCTGCAGACATAGACCCTTCTAAAGTTGGATCCTTGATTATTTGATCAGCAACTGGTAGTTGCCATATCATTTTTGCATGTGTTCTCAAGGTAAACCACAGGCCAATACCATACGCTAGAAATAGCGCCGTTGCACAAGACATAGACAGGGGTTCTATAATATTTGTAAACATCTTGTTGAATTTCAAAGGAGGATGAACGAAATGACATTTCTCATATCTGATACCTTTTATAAGGGATTCGATTGCTAAAGTATATGTTTCTCCAGAGTCTTCACAGTAGACTAAATATCCACCATAAATATCATAAAATATTGTAGGAATAAACATAACTATCATAGAAAAAATCAACAAGGCAGATGACACACCAGCACTTGCAGGATTATACCTCTGCGTTTTACGCTTCAATGCACCACCGCACATAGATAATCCAGGCAACAACAAAATTGCGCCCAAAATGGAACCTACTATTGAACCTTCAACTAATGCACCTTTATGCTGTCCTAATGCAACACAATACAGGAAAATCTCAACGATTGTGGAGAAAAAAGCATTCAATACTGCACCTAGCCCCATTGAAGTTTGGGCTGAAATTGAAGCTACTGCTTGTCCGATATAAAATGCCAGAGGTATGATTGACACCAGGCATAAAACAAATATATTAAGTGGATCTGTAATTGGTAAGTGTAGATCCATTTTCTCCTTTAGAACGTAGAAATCAAAAATAGTGAAAAAAACTATGAACGTTAAGTTCATCACAATGACATTAGTACCATCAACTGTATATTTATAATAATGCAAACCTGCTGCTCTGAATGTACACAATAAAATGTTTTTATCTTTGTGTGAATTAACTATACGGTTATTTGCAGAGTTCATCGATGAATTTTTGATATTTTTATATCCTAACGCCAAAGGGTGTTTTCTACAATGATAAAGAAGACTCCATAAAATGTTACTCATTGGAATAGTGAGTACTAATAACCAGTTGATCAACGCAAGTAAAAGTGTTATTGGTTGAACTATGGTATGGAAACACAAATAGAACATTATTCTACCCAAGGACCATTGGCCCCTACCAAAGTATCTTCGATTTGCTCGAACCCCTGTAGTATCATCACTAGTAGATGTGCTACGACCCATATCTTGATCGAAGTTTGGGCTAGATACATTGCTGTGATGCAAATCACCTTGCTCATTTGTCAAATTTGGGGAGTTAAGATTTGACTTTGGCAATGAATACATATGTCTCTTAATAGAACCATATGATGTTTGTGCTGGAACCCCAATAGTATTAGAATTGGTATTGATACTTTCAGTATTGACATTACTATTAGTATTGTTTCTTATATTTGTATTGGGGTTGATCTGGTTGGATAATAGTTTCTGCTTATTCGAATTTGCATCATTGAAAAATAATTTATTACGATATGATGTCACCCACTCATAAAATTGTTGAGCACTAGTGCCTTCACCCTTATCCTCCTCTAAATATCTTTCATCAGTGATCAAATATACTACTTTACCATAGGGCCAGAGTAAATATGTAGCCAATTTGTAAAAGGCACTTGAATACTCTCTAGCAGAGGACGTAAATAATCCAAAGGCTAACACGACAATGGAGCAAATTGAAAGCAATAAAAAGAAAAAAGTTCCAAATATTAGAGTCCACAGGATATTTGTCAATTTCACAAACAATGTAAGTTTCTTATATTCTTTCTCATGTATATCTTCTTCAGCAGCTTTTTGAACTGATCTTATCTTCTTGTATAATGCAGGTTTCCAAATTCTTATCCCAAATGGGTGAGTTTCATTAATGGCATCTTGTCTTTCTCTTAAAGTTAATGACTCGACAGAAGATACCAAAGATGCTTGATCATTGTTTGAATTCGAGAAACAATGTGAAGAGAGTTCCATATTTTGTGAGTTTCCTGCTTCGAGACTTTGTTGGAGAGATCCAAATTCAATGGAGTCCTCTAAATGTTGCCGTGACAGATTCGAAACAGAATGATTATTTTCCTCGATTTCTGGTAACGTTGGAGGTATTGGAATATTAATATTTGTAGTATTTAATGCAGTTTTATTTGAAGGTTCTGAATCATATTCTGGGATATTAGAAGCTATTGAACCATATTTATTGGACGGATTATTGGAAAGTTTTATATTGGAGCTACTCGATCTTGAAGTAGCTGAAGTTAGTTTCAGTGGTCTAGGGGAGTTACGAGACAGTCTTGGTTGTATGTAATTACCTTTATATGATGGTAATCTTTGTTGCATGGTATAAGATGGGAAACCTATCGGAGAGTTCAACTTCATGCTTGTGTTACTTCTGCTCCCATACAACCCATTTTTCAAATCTTCCTCGACTTCTTTTGGATCATCATCGACACTGAATATACGTTTAGAGTGTTCACTCTGTGGATTTGTTGATATTGGTCTTAATGACGGCTGTTGAAAAATTGATTGCTCAGTTGGAGTACGTATACCATTGGCATGTAATGTGCTATTTGAAGTATCAACATTGAGTTTTGAGTGCACATCTCCAGAATTGGACATAGTTTGACAATGATGTTGAGTTCTCACACTTGTGCCCAAATTCTAAGTTTATCTGTACTTAGTTGTATTTGTTTCGCTATTGTTATGGTATAATTATGCTAGGGGAATGTTGAATGCGAATACATCAAACGTAAAAGCTTGTTACGTGAAAACACAATAATAAGTGTGCCTTCTTGGAAAAGAGATTAAAAGGCGGAATTGTATACCCTTTTAACAATAGAGCTTTGTTTACTTTGGCCTCGTCTATGAAGCAAGAATTTATTAGGTTATCAAGAAGTTGATTACCGTAAGGCAGCTGATTCCCCCAAAAAAAGACACAATCGTTAACAATAGAAAAAGAAGAGAGCACAGTTTATCTATCTCAAATTCAGGGAACGAATAGATCTGGTCAAAACCATTGTTGTCAATGATAGATATTTCAAATATACTTTCGATACGTAATGGCAAGGAATTTTGATTAGTGTTCGGTATCATCTGGCAAAGTTTTCCGTAAGCGGAACATATGCCTATTTTTAGAATAGAAATGAGCAGGGTCTAGGTAGACTATAAACTTGCCTCCCAAAATCTCTTGTTAGGCCACCTTTATTTTTGAGATACCAAAAAAGTTAAAAGGTCATAATAAGGGCTTAGTTTGAAAGATCATAATACGAGTTTATCAACCAGACTATGTAAAAGCTAGCTTGCCAGTAAATGCATTACACCTCGAAACCCTGTCTTGTTAAATCATGTATGCCAAACTCTTGCTCTTAAATCTGTCACTTGTTCAGCTTCTGTATCAGACAGAAAGGGTACACTGCATGCAAATATGAAAAACGTTTTGTAAATCAATTTTAAACCAATTCTCTCTCCCAAAGTGAAAGGAAAAAATCTGGCAAAAAATGGATTTTCGGCTCCTTTATATACCACGGAACCGGCCTCGGCGGCTATTTCAGGGGCTCGGCAATCGGATTTAGCCGCCGAGGCCGGGTTTTGTATATAAAGGAGACGAATTTGTGAGAAAAACAGATTTGTGTAATACAAAAAAAAACTATAGAGACGCCGATTGAGAAAGACTGGAATATGGCTGATCGAGAAAGAGTGGGAGATAGCTGCATTGTGGAGAGATGAGAGATGGTACATGGAACTGACCTAGAATAGCGATTGTTAATGTGAGCTTACCGAGAGAACAAGCGATCAGGAAAGGCACTTGGAAACCAAATACCTGGTATTACTTCTGTCGTCAGTGGTCTGATTCTTCACTTGAAAGAGAGAGTGCGTAGCTATCCAAGGTAATGCCTGAGGTGAGACGAGTGAGTCAAGAAAAAAGCATAAATCTGATGTGAGGGGGGCAATATATCGAGACTTGAATGCGTAGTTATGAGCGTTTAAGCTACGTCTTATAGATGATTGGTTCATTTTATGAGCTTCAAATGCTATATTATACTTATTTTAGTGGGCTTCACGTGATCCACGCTGGTTCGCGTTTGGAATGAGAAAGCAATGGATGGTGTAGCCGAAAATGGCTATACACAGCCAAATCTCGTGTCTTTGCTAGGAAAACAGCTCGATCCACACTTGGGAGATTCGAGCAGATGTCGTGATTGATCGTGTTTTGTCCGCAGAGCAGACACCATTAAAATAGATGTGGAAAATACGTGAATAGAGGAATAAATACTGACTTTTCCATAGTCTGTTGATTCTCACCGAGACAAGAAGCTTGAAGAAACAGGTTTTTTCCCATCAATAGTGTTCAGACTTAGTTTCGAGAAAGAAGTTCTTTTGCTTTGAATTTGATATTGCTTCAGTCGCGAGTATCGTCAGTGATTAGCTTTTGATATTAATCAATCAAGGAGAATTTTGCTCATAAAACGGTTGTCCAAGGAATATATTCTTCGTTTTTTGATCTTCAAGAACTATACGTAACGTTTGGAATCAATTAAAAATCTCTACACATACAATATGGTCTTATATGTTCCTTTGTTATGGGCATTACTTGCCCAAGTTACCATACTCAAAGGTGTGGTGGCTGCAGATGATGAAATGGTCACTGTAACCCGTGTCACTACTAATGCATTAGGTCAAGATTTTACATTAACCGAAACTTTACCACAAGGTGCAGCTGCAGTTACTGAATATGAAGATGCAACTAAAGATACGAAAAAAAATACAGACACAACTCCAACAACCACTGGGAAAACCACTGGGAAAACTACAACCACTCCGACTACTACTGGAAAAGCTACAATTACTCCAACCACCACTGGTAAAGCTACAACCACCCCAACCACTACAGGAACTACCACAGGAACTACCACAGGAACTACTACTGGAACGACTACTGGAACTACTGCTGCCACTGCAAAAACTACAAATAAAGTTGGAACATACACTACTATCATAACTACTACGAATGATCTTGGTACCAAAGTGACTTTAACTCAAACACTAACTGGTACAATTCCAACAGGTACTATAGCTACCGGTACTGCAGCTACCGGTACTGATACTACTGCAAAGACTGGTGTTTATACCACAGTAATCACTACAACCAATGATTTAGGAACTACTGTTACTTTAACCCAGACTAGAACCGGAACAATTGCCACTGGTACGATTGCAACAGGTACAAATACTGTAGCAACTGGGGTGTATACTACTCTTGTTACTACTACTAATGATCTTGGTAGTACTGTAACTTTAACTCAAACTAAAACAGGAACCATTCCAACATCTGCTGCTTCATCTAGTATTTACACTACTACCGTAGTTACTACTAATGCAGCTGGTAACTCTGTAACATTAACTGAAACATTAACAAAATCTGCTGCCAAACAACCTACTTTTTACAGTATAACCGTCACAAATACTGATGATTCAGGTGATGTTACTACTTTGACTAAATTGGTTACCAAACTTCCTTCAAGTACTACCATATCCAAGACCACTGAAACATCATCTGATACTAGAACTGGTCAACAGCCTATTGATGATGGTACTAGACCAGACCCATCAACTGCTCGTTTTACACCACCTCCAGCATCTCCCGTAACTACTTTAAAAATTGATACATTTGTTACTATTACTCAAGGGACTACAAGCACATATACGACAAAAAGATCACCAACTGCAATGTGGGTTACCGTCACAATTGATGGTAAATCTGCTGTTGTTTCTACTACATATGTCCAGAGATTTTCATCCCAATATACTGTTGTTGCAGTCCCTTCGTCTGGATCGATTGGGTTTGGTGCAAAAATTAGTAAAAGATCATATGAAGACGATGGAAAGGAACATGAAGTCAAAAGAGCTGTTTCAAAGGAGGAAACCAATGGAAATGTTATGCTGACACCAAAGAAGTTTGTCGCATACACGGTGACACTATTATTCATGCTTGTTCTATGGTAAATCTAGACCAGATTTACAGGCATATAAATCGTTACAATAAAATCTTTAACCAAAATTCAGCATCCATACGTTAGGAAGTCTCATTTGCTATACAACTATAAACCACCACACCCTTTTCCTTTCGTCACAAAAATTTCCCATTTTATCATGACAAGTATTTACTTTTTTGGAACATTTATTTCTATTCATATATTTTATAAACGCATTTAGGTTTCAAACAAAATTTTGTAAGCAATGCAATGCTCATTATCCTACACTTCGATATATAATCTGATCCTTCATGTTTAGAGGTGTCAAATTATGTATATAACCCATATACCATTAATATCAAAAAATTTCATAAGTAAAACGATGTAAAATTGCTATGTAAAAACTAAGGTATCAAATATTTAATGTTCAAATAGAGAATTCAATGGAGTCTAGATAGTAATGAATGAATATACATATATTTTTCAGTCATAATAAAAAAATATTCGAAGGATGTGTGCTTAATCTCTGAGTTAAACGTTATGAGGATATAATCTTGGACATAAGATAGATTATAGTTGAGCTTACGTTTTGATTGGGATATTTTTGCTCGAAGCATTCCGGATATACACTCTAATAAGCATGAATCTTTTCTTGGTTCCATGATAAAGCGGTAGAATCAGCAATTTTTCTTCCACCAAATACCCAAAAAATGGTGAATACCAATGCGATTGCAGCGCATATACAACCACCAATCAAATATACGATACCCAAAAAGAAATTTTTACCACCAATTGTAGAACCATGTGTTATGTAGACAGCTTTTTTACCATTAAATTGTCTAACTGGCCAGTGTAAACCGATATCAATTTGGTACTCACCAGCTTCTAATGAATCATTATCATTACGACGAATCAATTTGGCAAATTTATCAAAAGCAGCTGGTCTCATCCAATTTTGAAATTCTGGCCATTCCTGAATATTTGGAATATTAGTTTCATTATAACCATTTGGGAATTGTTTTATCCAATAAGGTGGTGGAGCAATTTCGTCTGGATTATATGTAGTCTTTCTATATCTTTTCCTATCAGAATGCCAATTTATATTTTGATTTGTCAAAGAATAATTTTTATTTGTATCTTGTACATTTGTCAATTGGAATGGGAATGTGTCGTTGAACATAGAGTTAGCAATTAACCCACATGGATAATACAATTTACCTTCTGAGTTTCTAGCTAATGGTTTACAATTTATACCTGTATGATCATGAATATCGCTGTATGAAGCACGTTTACCTCTCATTTGGTCCTCATTAAATGATAAAACGTAACGTCTATGATTTGGTGAGAAATTTTTAATAAAATATTGAACATAGACACTTGATTTAATAGTATTTGGTACAATAAATCTGATCTGACAGGTACCCTTTTCATCGGAATCATCATTTGGATCATCTATATATCTCCATTGTGGAGCTGTATTGAATGTTTTATTCTTGTGGAAATTGTACTTCCAAAATTCATCTGCCATGGTACCCCAAGTACCATCGCTTGGTGCATCAGTCTTACAATCATGATAATATAGCATTATTTCGTCAACTCTGTTAGTGATAGCTAATGTACAACCACCTACTATGACGAAAACGAATGCAATGACCAGATATATGGGTAAAACTGTATCTGGTGTGAAAACAGGATTCCATGCTTTTATCCTCTGTTGAGTAAACGGCGTATCCATGGGTCTTCTATTTTTTAAAATACGTGGTTGTTCAGAGTCAAAATCCTCTAACTCAGAGGCATCCAAATCATCTTCCAACTGCTGCTGAGTCGTGTCCACGGCAGAAGCATTCTTGTCCTTCCTGTGGAAAACACCCACTTTAGAAAGATCAAAATTACCCATTTTATAGCAAAATTTGTGCAAGTTTCGAGCTAAATTTGTGCAAATTTCCAGCTAATTTTCAATGCCAAAAATTCTCACAAGAGGGATACGACAAAACTGCAAACTCGATCTCTTTACAACTCCTCAAATGCACCATCAAATACCGTCAAAACACTACAAAATCCTCTCTTTAATGCAACTTTTCACTGAAATCTCTCTCATCTTTGCCAGTATTAGCAGAAAACGCGGTATTCATTCAAAAAATCGTGCCGGTCGCGTGATCACCACATTTTATATACGTATAATACCTCATCGCCAACCGTTCCAACATAAAGACCGTCAATTGAAGACTCGACGAGCCCTTCCAGCCAACAACGTACAGCTAAAAACCCATTCTCAGGGCCTGCCTATTTTTTCACCAATTTCAATTTTTCCAATCTGATTTGGCGCCTTTTTTCTGCCACCAACACAGCAAAACTGCTAATTCTGTGCCCTCATAGCAACTGATTTGGCACCCGTAATACCAAATGTCCAGCACGAAGCACGCTACGAGAACAAATGTCCCCCAATATGCCTTTGCCACCTCAAAAATTGCGACTGAAAGGAAATTTGGAATTTCTTTTCTCGAAAAGCCTCTGCCTTTTATAGTTTTGGCCGATCTGGTTAGAGGGGACCCTTAAAATCAGCGATGGCCATTTTGATACCAAGAAACATACAAATTTTTCAGTGCAACACAGGAAAAGGAGGTCTTGGATTCAGCTGTAGGCCACCAGAGAGCAGGAATGCGGTCTAATGGAGTCCAGCAACGTTCTTGGCGTGTGAAATTGGTATATGACGGGTCGCTGGGACTGGATGAGTGCCTCGTTTCGAGGGAACTGTTCGAGGAAGTACAGTCAGATTGTGCAGTTTTGAGTCTGCCCAAGTACCAGGAGGACTATGGAGAACACCCCATTGTGCGTTTGGTTGCACGAGAAGTTGACGAGCAAGATTGCGGTGGTGTTGTTGTTGGTGTTGTTGTGAACCCGTTAGTGCTTGGAGTCGATACACACGTCCCTCATTTGGAGGATGCAACGCTTGCCAGATACTCTGGAGAGATCCCGTTGTTGGACAAGGTGGAATTACTCGTGCAGTCACCGTTGTACAGGAAATTGGATGCGTTGGAGATGCGAGAGAGAATTGATTATATGAAGATAAAGTGGCACATCAAGCCTGGTACAATTGTACGTGTGGGAGTCTCTTGGAATAAAAAGATGTACGACGTTGTTACAGCTGTACCGTCGTTACAGGGTTATGTGGATTATGACAAGACTGAGATTATTTTGATCGAGGATACGAGGAAAAAATATCACTCGCAAATATGCATAGAAACAACGGGAGATGATACATCTTTGGTGATCAGAACTCTGAAGGAACCAATTCCAAAATATTTGCTCACTTTAACTTCAAAAACTTTATTGAATTCACAGAACAATGAGATGGACTCCGAAGATGAGCATGAGGACGACAGCATCAACGTTTTCCTCACTTACAACACTTTCTTAAACTTTGGCATTTCAAGTGGTCAATTTATATTGATCAAAAATGGCAACATTGAGAAATTTGTCAGAGTTTATCTGTTGCTAAATCCAAATAATTTTTCTGATGGTGAGATTTATGTGCATCCAAGGGTAAGAGCAGCTTTCAAAGGATGTTCAACAGTTGAACTCATAGTTCATACAAAGATTACTAAAATTTCACAGCTTCCAATTGCTTCAAGTGTAATTTTAGCCAAAGTTGGAGACCACTACCAATTGCAAAAAAACTTACAACAGTCAATAGTTTATCAGTTGAAACAGTTTTTCAATAAAAGAAAAAGAATTATACAAAAGTTTGATTTGATCCCAATCATTTTTGATTCAAACATTAAATATGATAGCAATGAAAACGAGAATACTTTCTATCGAACCATAAATCCTAATGCTTTGGTATGGTACAGAGTGGAAAAGATCGAATGCTCACCAAAAGATCAAAATTTATACAATGATACTAAATGCGCTACTGTAGATTCTTCCCAAACACACCTCTCAACTGTAAATTTTGTGCCCCTTAATCCACTCCCACTAAAAGAATGCAATACACAGAGTTTCTTTAACTTCAAGGAGACGTTCAATTATCCCAGTAATATCTTTCCATATTTTCAGCAACTCTCAAACATAGTTAAAGCTATTTTTATCAATTCTCAGCGGCTAACACCTATACCAGGTTTTATTGCTGTTCATTCACACTTAGAAAATGTAGGTAAAAGAGAAGTTGTAAAAGCTGTGTGCTTACAAGATGGATACCATATATTGGAGATTGATTGTGGGTTTTTGAACTCTAGCAATGCAGGTCTTTCTGACAATACAAATAAAATTGTAGGTACCTTAAAGGGTAAATTAGACAATAGTTTACCCTTTATGGGCTCTACTATAGTTCTTCTGTCACATTTTGACAAGATTTTGTTAAAACAAGATCCTGGTCAAGACCCTGAACTGTCTAAGTCTGCCGAACTATTGGATTTTGAATTATCTAACCTAATCAAAGAATATTCTACAAAGTATGAAAATTGTCTCTTCATCGTTACTTTAAATGATATTAATGCATTGCCACCTAACTTGTTATTTCTGAAAAAGATGGACATTCAGATTGACATACCAACGAGTATACAAAGAGAAGCTATTTTCAGATGGTATTTGTGCAGCGAACGTTTAAATGAGAAGAAGAAATACAAATTTCTAATAAAATCTGCCTGTAATATTGATTACTCTAGACTGGCGTTAAGATCTGCTGGTTTGAATCCATTAGATATAAGTTACTTGATCCAGAGTGCAAAATGTGAAACAATCACCAAGAATCAGAAAAACCAGGACTCCAAGTTTTATTACATTACGCAAGATATCTTGGAAAGCAAGATTGATGATGCAAGGTATCAATATTCTCAATCTATAGGTGCACCGACTATTCCAAGCGTCTCATGGGAAGATGTAGGAGGAATGGAATTTGCAAAGAAAGAAATATTGGATACGATTGATTTACCACTTAAACATCCAGAACTATTTGCTACAGGTATGAAAAAACGTAGTGGACTGTTATTTTATGGACCTCCAGGTACAGGTAAAACCTTGATGGCAAAGGCAATTGCTACCAATTTTTCGTTAAATTTCTTCAGTGTTAAGGGACCTGAATTGTTAAACATGTATATTGGTGAATCAGAAGCAAATGTACGTCGAGTCTTCCAAAAGGCAAGAGATGCAAAACCATGTGTAATCTTCTTTGATGAATTAGATTCCGTAGCCCCCAAGAGAGGCAATCAAGGTGATTCAGGTGGTGTGATGGATCGTATTGTATCACAGTTGCTAGCAGAAATGGACAGTACAAATTCCAACAGTGATGGTGTCTTTATTATTGCTGCAACTAATAGGCCTGATTTGCTAGATGAAGCATTGCTCAGACCTGGAAGATTCGATACACTTCTGTATTTAGGTCTTGCTGACACTAATGAAAAACAAGTGGATATCTTAAAGGCACTGACAAGAAAATTCAATCTCAGCCCAGAGTTAGACCTAAACACCATAGCTGAAACATGTCCATTCAATTATTCTGGTGCAGATTTCTATGCATTATGTTCGGATGCCATGCTAAATGCAATGACCAAAGTAGCAAACAAAGTGGAAACTCAATTGAAAGACTACAATGAAGAGCATCAGACTAGCATTTCCATCAAACAATGGTTCAACCAACATTGCACTAAGGATGACATTGACATCAAAGTCACAAGAGAGGACTTTGTTATCGCTCGAGAGAAGCTAGTTCCAAGTGTTTCTCAAGAAGAGCACGCATATTACTTGAACATAAAGAAACAATTCGAGGCATCAAAGAAGAACTCTAATGAAGAACTAAGTTAACTTGTAACATGCTAATAAAATCCAAAAATGTCATCGTTCATGAAATATGGCTTACATTTATTGTGATGAGTGGTTCGTTGTGAGTGATTTTTCACAATGTTAAAGTTTCTTAGATGCGGAAACGTAAAGGGAAGAAATTATTAACTATGGGACCTCTAACAGAGGAAAGATAAAAATATCAGTTTAATAACTTCAAATAAGAATTGGTGGAGATAGAAAGGTGCATTTATTTGCTTGCATTGAACAGATAAAAAAATCAGTTCCAAGATCTTCCGTAATACAAATTATACCTTGTGTAGCCTTCGTTACGTGTCGCAATGGTGTATGAGGCAAAACCTTTTGATCCAATCAAAGTTAAATCAAATGATAAGAAGCGTGTGGCGTACTTCTACGATGCAGACTTTGGGAACTATGCTTATGGTCCTGGTCATCCCATGAAGCCGCATAGGATAAGAATGACACATTCTCTGATAATGAACTATGGTCTGTACAGAAATATGGAGATATATCGCGCTAAACCTGCTACGAAACAAGAGATGTGCCAGTTTCACACTGATGAATACATTGACTTCTTGTCTCGTGTGACGCCTGACAATTTGGATATGTTCAAGAAGGAATGTGTGAAGTTCAACGTTGGTGATGACTCTCCTGTGTTTGATGGTCTTTACGAGTATTGTAGTATATCTGGTGGTGGTTCCATGGAAGGTGCCGCTAGACTTAATCGTGGTAAGTGTGATATAGCGATTAATTATGCAGGTGGTTTACATCATGCTAAAAAATCGGAAGCTTCTGGGTTTTGTTATTTAAATGATATCGTACTTGGTATTATTGAATTACTACGATACCATCCAAGAGTTTTATACATTGATATCGATGTACATCATGGTGATGGTGTCGAAGAAGCATTTTATACTACAGACCGTGTCATGACATGCTCTTTCCACAAATATGGTGAATTTTTCCCTGGTACTGGTGAATTGAGAGATACAGGTGTAGGCAAAGGTAAAAATTATGCAGTAAATGTCCCATTAAGAGACGGTATTGATGATGCAACGTATAGATCAGTATTCGAACCAGTAATAGCTAAAATCATGGAATGGTATCAGCCGTCTGCAGTAGTTTTACAATGTGGTGGTGATTCTTTGTCTGGGGATCGTCTCGGTTGTTTCAATCTTTCAATGCAAGGCCATGCAAATTGTGTAAACTACGTGAAATCATTCAATATACCCATGATGGTTGTAGGTGGTGGTGGTTACACAATGAGAAATGTCGCGAGGACGTGGTGTTTTGAAACCGGTTTACTAAACAACGTCATTTTAGATTCTGAACTGCCCTATAATGACTACTACGAATATTATGGACCAGACTACAAACTAGATGTCAGACCATCCAACATGTTCAACGTAAACACACCAGAATATCTAGACAAGATCTTAACGTCAATATTCGAAAACCTCGAACACACGAAGTACGCACCTAGTGTGCAATTGAACAACGTTCCAGCAGATCCAGAAGACCACGGCGACGTAGAAGAAGATACAAACGAAGCTAAGGACACCAAAGGAGGTTCTGAATATGCCAGAGACAAACTTGTAGAAAGTCGAAACGAGTTTTACTGATTTATACAATACAACATTCAAGAAATTTAAGTAACGACGTATGTAATGTAATTTCATCTATCATTATCATTTTTTATGCTCGAAAAAGCAGACCCCAAACCAGATTAAAACTTGTAACATTGTTCAATTTGCGTTCTTGACTTCGCAATCGATATATCTATCTGGTGGCAACAATGATCGTTACTTGCTACCAAATCATCTGATTTCTAAGCATCAACAAAAAATCTGTTCCGAGCTTTACTAATCATCAAGAATGAGTAATTCAACTGAAATTGTTCCGTTTGCCATTGTAAAATTCCCGACAATTCTTTTTACATATTAGTATATATATATATATACATTGAATAAATAGACCCTGAAGACAGTATTTTTGTTTTTTTATTCGATATATTGCTGAAATTTCAAGGTTTAAAATTTATATTTGTCTTCTCTTGCATTAGAAGAACTTATAGATAGATAGATAAGTTGCATAATAAGCATACTAAATACGTACAACACACACACAGAAAATAAAAAATGGCAGTTAAAGGTTTGGGTCAATTGGACAAGGAATACGATGGCAGCAATGTCAGAGTCGGTATCATTCATGCCCGTTGGAACAGGGTTATAATTGATGCATTGGTCAACGGTGCTATCAAGAGAATGAAGTCGTTGGGTGTCAAAGAGGAAAACATCTTTGTTGAGACTGTTCCAGGTTCATATGAGTTGCCATACGGTACAAAGAGGTTTGCTGAGAAACATGAAGCGTTGGGCAAACCATTGGATGTTATCATTCCAATTGGTGTTCTGATCAAAGGTAGCACGATGCACTTTGAATATATTTCAGATTCCACTACACATGCATTGATGGGTTTGCAATCACAATTGAATATGCCTGTAATCTTTGGTTTGTTGACATGTATGACAGAGGAGCAAGCTTTCGCAAGAGCAGGTATCGACGAAGCTCATTCAATGCATAATCATGGTGAAGATTGGGGTGCAGCTGCTGTTGAAATGGCTGTAAAATTTGGTCGTCTACAAAATGATTTTTAACTACGTTAAAGCCTTATTGCAACTAACTAATATATTTACGAATTAATGTATCTTATATATATATCAAGACTTTATCCCTTGTGAGTTTGTAATACTATGAAACTTTTCATACAAAGGCCTCTCTGGGTTATATGTGTTAAGGCTTTTGTAATCTCGATGATGCAAGGTGTGTATGATGATATGCTAATTGTGAATTTATATGTTACATGTGTTTTATTAAATTAAATGCAGTTTTAAATGAGAATATTCATATTGTTCCCCGTTCTTCTTTTGTTAGATTGTCGAACAGCATCTCTCTTTTTACGTTTCATCTCCTTCATCCATGTACCTCTATTTTCCCAGAATTCACTCTCCCAGTTATCTAATAAATTTTCATTGGCATTAACTTTAATCTTAGCAAGTCTTGTTTGACCAACCAAGAATGGAGATTCAAAGTGTGGAAAGAAAAGATGGTTCGAGTCCTTTATATAGGATTCACGAAGAGTAGTACTTTGATCTATAACATCTGATTTTTCAATCATTTCAACAGCTTTATCCTTATCGATATCCTCATCTGATTCTTCAATTAATTTGAAAGTAGATTTGGAATTTTCATTTTGTTGAGGGTCAAACAATCCTCTAAGAGTTTTCATGTCACTGATAGTACCCGTATGAATTTCTGATTTCTCTTCAGTGTCTTCAGTCTTTTTACCAAAGGTAGGTATAAACTCTTCTTCTTCCTCTTCTTCTTCTTCTGCTGCTTCTTCTGCTGCTTCTTCCTCTTCTAGATTTTTATCTTTACTGGCAAACCCATTTGAGGTATGCATATTTTGCTCCTCTTTGGTACTGTGCTCAGGTTTGTCGGAGACTTCGTGAGTATTTTTTTCATTATTGTCATATTCATCACCTTCCTCATCTTGACTCTCATCATATCTATGTTCAAACTCATAATCAGAGGCACCATAATCCTCATTATCATCTTCATTAACTTGTAATGGTTTATCAAAATCAAATCCTTGAAGAACCTCAGACAGGACGTCACTGGTCTTTTTCTTTTCAAAATCAGATACGTTCTCTTCAAGGTCATCTGCTTTCTCATCTTCTTTTGGGTTGTTTGATGAAATGGTTATAGAATCATTGCCCCTCTTGAAAGTTATACTCTTCTTAGCTCTGCTATAGTCTAGTCTATCAACTATATGATCCAAACCATTACGCCATTTTCTATCGACGAATTTGTATACCAAGTCAAGCAAATCTTTATTTCTCTCATAACCCCATAGTTTATCTTTGTAACATTTATATACCTTCAAAGAACCATTTACATTGATTCTGAACGTTATATTACGTAACTGTTGTCTATTTCTCGGTGTCTTTCTTATTCTTCCTTGTAAGACTTCTCTATGATCCTTCCAAGTCATATTGATATTCTCTAATTTCTTATAGTGTTCCCATTCCTTTTTCCTCTGCGCAGTATCAATAATTTTAGACTCCTTGGCTTCTTTGATCAACCTTTCATCCCAACTAGCCTGCCAATTGGGTTTTGCCAAATCAACTCTCAGCACGTTTCCTTTGAATTTGACGTTGTTCAAACTGGTTTTCAATTTGCTGAACCCATTGGCATCTGGGAAATGCATGTTTATATAGGCAAATGTCTCATGTTGCTCAAATTGTGGTTCCAATAACTCACCAAACCTGGAGAATCTGTCGTAAAGTGCACTCAAACATTCTTCCACATCGTGCTTAATATTCCCCACAAACACTCGTTTTTTGAGGTCTTCCATAACGGAACCTGCAAAATCCATCTAAAGTATCCGTTTGGCTTTCTAAATGCTCCAAATACGTCGTTTTGAGAGATTTTAGTGTCCTATACGCTATGCTCATCACATATTGAAATTTCAATCTCATCAAATTTTTCAAGATATTGAAATTTGTTTCTTTACCCGGCTCGCCTAATTTTCTTTCAACTTTCAATATGAGATTTGAAGAATATATCTTGAGATGTTCAGTATGAAAACAACGAATAATTACAGGTTAAAGAGGGCCAATTTGTAAATTAAAGGCGTTCAAAAGGCTATAAACCACTCATTGCAAACGATTGGTCGTGCTCTTTTCTTTCTTTTGAGTTTTCAAATTTTGGAATTGGTGCAATTTTGAGGGAAAAATTTAGTACTGGGAAAATATAAAAAAATTCGTGAATACTGGCCCTTGTGTTGATCGTTAGAGCAATGGAACAAGAGAACCAAGATTCTTACCCAGTTCTGGAATGGTCGACTTCGTTGGATATTCCTTTGAAAGCGTCGGAAGAAGTCGTTAGTATTGACTTGGAGACTGATTTGCCAGAGAATTCCAATGACTTGAAAACGTTGCTGGTGGAGGAAGGTTCCGATAAAGAGCACTGGTTGACCATTGCAATTGCTTATTGCAATCAAGGCAATGTGAAAGAGGGCATCAGATTGGCGGAATTGGCTTTGGAGGTCTTTGCTAAGATGGAGAGGGCGAAGATTTATACATTTTTGACCTGGGCTCATCTTAGATTGGCCAAAGAAGAACCACTCTCGTCTAATATTCGAGAAGAAGAACTAAACAAAGCAGAATCATATTTGAAAGAAGCCATTGGTTTGGACCCAACATGGATCTCTAATATGTTAGCAACCGTTGATTTGTACTATGAAAAAGGTTATTATGACAAAGCTTTAGAAACAGCAGATTTGTTTATCAAGAGTATTCATGCTGAAAATCAAAGGAACGGTAGGATGTCTAAACCAAATTCTATGTTTGTTTTAGCTCGTGCTAAATTGTTATATCAAAAGAAACAGTATGTTGCAAGTTTAAAACTATTTCAGGAATTATTGGTTATTAATCCTGTATTGAAACCTGATCCTCGTATCGGTATCGGTCTTTGCTTCTGGCAATTAAAGGATTACAATATGGCAAGAGCATCTTGGCAACGATCTCTTGAACTAAACCCAAAAAGTGAAGTTGCATCAATTCTTGTCCATTTGAGTGATTTGAATATGGCCTTGACCGCATCAAAAAATGATAACGATTTTATCAACAATTATACACATGCTCTGAAAGATTTACATAACATATATCTTTCAGACAAAACAAATCCTGTTTTATTAACAGTCTTACAAAGTTACTTTTATTTGAAGGGAGATTATCAAATGGTTATAGACATTTACAACAATAAATTACAAGGCTTAGAATTCAAAACTACGCCATCAGTGATCTCAGACGCACAGTTCTGGTGTGGTAGAGCTTATTATGCTCTAGATGACTGTCTTTCTGCCTTCAACATGTTTCAAAATAGTTTGAAGACAAATGAAGATAATCTTCTCTCCAGGTTTGCCATTGGTCAAACCCAGATAAAAAATAAATTACTGGAAGAAAGTATATTAACTTTTGAAAACCTTTACAAGAACTATGAAAATGTTCAAGAGCTTAACTATATTTTGGGTGTTCTGTATGGTAATAAGTGTTTAGATCCAAACGCTTCTAAGCACTTATCAGCAACGGAGTTGAATAATATGACACAGAAATCTATCACCTTCTTGGATAAATACATTAAACTAACTTTGGGTAAGAAAAATCAGTTGGTCATCCCTAAAGCTTATTTGATGCTTTCAGAATTGTACGAAACGCAGAGTCAGTATAAACAAGCTATGGAATTTCTTATCAAAGCTATGGAACAATCAGATTTATCTGAACATGGACAGGTTCCTTTGGAGATTTTAAATAACATTGGCTGCTTTTATTTCATTAATGATAATATTGAAAAAGCTCAAGAATTTTTTCATAAGGCACAAGAAAATTGCACCAATGACACTTACAAGATTACTGTCGATTACAATCTTGCGAGGAGTTCAGAAAAGAAGGATTTCTCTTCATACCAAAGTATATTGACATCTCATCCAGAGTATCTGCATGCCAAAATTAGAGATCTCTATTGCAAATTTATCAACAGCCAGCCTACAAGTTTGGAAGAGGTCGAAGTTTTACTCGAAAAAAACAAGAGTAATTTGGATATGCGTTCTTTCTTTGCATGGTTTATTAAGCATGAACTAGATGAAGGTAGTCTTACTGAGGAAGAAAAGAAGAGATACGAAGATATGGAAACCAAACATAACAAGGAGACTCTGACAAATTATGATTCCCACAATGCATATGCTTTGATTTCGTTAGGGAACTTATATTTGATGCTTGGTATAAGCAATAAGTCCAACCAAGAGAAATTCAAAACTTACTTTTTAAAGGCAATTCAATTGTTTCAAAAAGCTTTACAAGTGGATCCATTGAATATTTTTGCAGCACAAGGTTTGGCAATTTGTTTTGCTCAAAACAAAAGAATGGGTGCAGCTCTAGAAATACTCAGAAAAATCAGAGATTCTCTTGATAATGAAGATGTCCACATAAATTTGGGGCATTGTTTACTTGAGATGAATGAGTACGCAAAGGCTATTGAAAGTTACGAATTTGTGCTCAAAAAATTCGAGGAATCAAAATCTTTACCAGATCTGTACAACATTTTAGGGCGTGCCTGGTACTCAAGAGGTATAAAGGAGAGAAAGATAGAATTCTACAAAAAAGGTTTAGCAAATGCTAAAAAAGCACTAGAATTAGAAGTGGCTAGAGGTACGAAAGCATCTGGTAAAAAAATCAGCTCCTTTAAATTTAATGTTGCACTACTCCATTTCCAAGTTGCTGAATATTTAAGAAGAAGCTCTGTGAGAGAAAAAACTTTGCTTGATATAAATGAAGCTTTAGAGGGTCTCAAAGATGCTATTGAAATTTTAGAGTCATTGATTAAAGATGAGAAATTCAAATATGTTTCAAAGGATGAATTAGAACAACGTATTCAATTAGGTAAGACCACAATGAGAACTGCATTAGAACGTAGTCAAAGTGAACAAGAAGCATATGAGAACGAACAATCTTCAAAGGTTGAAAATGCAAAGAAAATACAGGAGGAGAATATACAAAGGGAATTGGAAAAGAAAGCCAAAGAAGAAGAGGAGGAAAGACAAAGATTGGCAATTAAAGAACAAGAATATAAAAAATTGCAGGATGAAGCTCAAAAGTTCATTGAAGAAAGGGCATTAATTGATGAAAATGATGTTAATGATGTTGTTTCTGATAACGATGAAGATAATGAATATGATAATGAAAAAGAAGGCAAAAAGAAGAGGAAAAGGAAATCAAGTGAGAACAAACCAAAGAAAAGTAAAAAACCAAAGAAAATTGCAAATGAAGACGATGATGATGATGATGAAGATGGAGGAATTGCTGTAAGTACTTCCAGAGGTAAAAAATCTGCATTATCTAATGAATTTATTGAAGATAGTGATGAAGAATTTGAAGAGGCAGTTTTAAATGATGACGAGGAAGAATCTGCAAAAGGTACTGACAACGAGAAAACTTCCGCAAAGGGTAGTGATGCTGAGGAAGCAGATGGGGATAATGACCTGTTTTGAGCACGAACGTTGACTAGATTTACTTTATTATGACAGTGTCCTAGTGTATTATATTATTTAGAAATTTCATTAGTCTATGTAAATATAAAGTCTGCATACATGAAAAAACAAGAGTATAGAGATATGCAATAATGGGAGGGGCGTTTTTGTATGCGGCAGGAATATTACTATAAAAAGAGAGTGCAAAGATATTTTGATATTTTTTTCTCGAAATCTATGAATGACCATCAACCATCCAAGATTTAGTATCTTTATATGCCAAACGTGCCTTTGAATAAAGAATTTTTTCAAATTCATCTAAAGTTAAAAGGAATGGAGTAACTGGTTGTACGGAGACTTGTTGATTGTTCTCATGATTATCACCAGTATTATTAAAAGCGGCACCAAGAACATTTGAATTTGGGCCTGTAGGATCACCAGTTACAGATGCAGAATTTATAAATGATGGAGTTTCATCAACTTTGATCATGACACTACTTGCATGAGAATTCAATTCCATAGAACGTTGTAATAGTAATTCTGATATAGTTTCAGATAAATTTTCATCTTCAAAAAGTGTTATCCATTTAATGGCTAAATCGTAGTAATGTGAATGCAAAGAATGAACATCAAGAGATGTTGGTGAAGCTTTAATTGCGTTTATTGTACGCACAGAAAAAGCTGTTGGCGTCTGTATATCCACAAACGGCTTATCTTCCTCGTCCGCATCATCATCATCTGCATTGTGAAATCCTTCACTCCCCACCATTGCAAGCATCCTAGCCATCCAAAAGGGCAGGTTCAATTTCGTATTTGCAAGTACAGGCTTACCTGGATTTCGCTGCAGGAACCCCATACCAGGTATCGTATAGTTAAATTTACAAGGCAGCTCTGCACCATCCGTGAGAATATCATCTATGTCATAATACCCCATGGCAGCAAACAGAAACTTTTAATTTTGAACACTACGATCCAACCGATTGTCTGTCAGATACGATTCAACTGATTGTCTGTCAGATACGATTCAACTGATTGTCTGTCAGATACGAAGCGCAAGCTCTCTATAGGAACCAAATCCTCGAGAAAAAGAAGAAACCAACAGAACAGCAATCCCAGACCGCCGTGATAACGCAATTGAGACCCTCGACGCCATGGATCTGGGGCTATTCCACGAGTTTAACTGCCGCTAATCGCTGTTTGTATTACTGTTTTATATAATTTTTCACTCATCGCTTAATTCACGCGTCGCGGTCGCGTGAATGAAAAACCAAATTAAAGGCGCCGCCGCGGGGATTCGAACCGGCCGGCTTTTAGCATTGTTTAACCCCAACTTCCAAATCAAAGTGAGCCATATAAAAGGCGATGAGATAAAAATAATAGGGAAGAGAATGACTCTTGAAGGCGGATAAAGTGGATTTAAAGGCCTCCAAAGACGGTTTTGGCGTGAATTTGAGCAATTCTAGGTGGTTTAATCGTGCTGGGCGCCCTCGATTATATATATTAATATCTGAATTGGTCGTATTTTGCAGTATCTGGGATTCGTAACACTGGTTGTTTTTTGGGTTTTGAATTTATAATTTTATTTTGGAGTGCACAAAAGATTAGTGGAAATTTTGAGAGAAAAATGGTTTGTGATACACTTGTATACCATCCCTCATTGACCCGCCTGGTGCGGTTGTTGGATACCAGTGTTGGTCGCGAGAAGGTGCTGCGTCTGTTGCAATATTTGTGTCGTATTCTGATCAGTCGTCAGCATTCTGTGCTTGCAGGTACGTTGCAGCCACGTTTGGTGGCTGCAAGGAAAGTTTTGCGGTTTTTCAAGCCATTGAATAATTTGCAAGCTGCATCTCGTGCGTTTGATAACCGTTTATTGGGTGATAATGTATTGCGTTACGCAACAGTGATTCAAAATTTGGCAATGGGTGCTTATTTGACATTGGATCAGATCAATCTGTTGCGTATTTGGAATATTGTGCCAGCAACAAATTTAACGGCTAAACGTGTTCCACGTTGGACCAATTGGTGTTGGTTTTTAGGGCTGGTTGCTAATATTGTCTTAGATTTGAGGAAGACTAATAATGCAACTCGTCGTATCATTGCATTAACTGAGTCTAATGCTACTGGTACCGTTGTTAATAGTATCAAAGAGGATGTTAAGCAAGATGAAAATGAAAAGGTTGGAACTGATACGCTTGGAAAAGATGATGATATGGCATTCGAAAAAGCTCATGAAAAAGTTATGTTGCTTTCAAAGGCTAAATTGGAGAGGGGTAAAGCTGTAAGAAAATTAGTATGGGATTTATTGGATTCATATATTGTCTTGAATAATTTGCAATATTTGAATTCAGATCCTCAATTTACTGGTCTTGCTGGTGTTATTACTTCTGCCATGGCAATTGAAGATTTATGGAAATCTCACTAACTGTAATTACATTTTTACATCATCTTCACACCAAAAAAATTCGGTATATATGATCCTCTCCTTATGATACTCTTACGATACTATTCTTAACATTCCACTTATGATGCTTTCAGCTCCATTACTTTTCTGTCCTTAATATTCCATTTATGATGCTTTTAACGTCTATTATTTGTGGGCTTTCACTTTAGATCCTATCCTATCAGTTTGCTACACATCTTCTTAATACTCTTTTTTTTATAATCATCTATGTATTTCCATTTAAATTTGTCCATATTCTAACAACTTTCATGAGCAAAATTTTACAAAGAATTAGTATCTTGAAACATGAATAACTTCTATAAGGTCAGCATGTCATTTGATGGATCCGATACCTGTATATTTCATTGTTTTATCTTGAATGATGCACTTATACGTTTTTCTATTGGGTTAAACTCATCGCTAAATGTTAAAAACGAGTTTTTTTGCAAACTTATAAAGGTATCGAAATTACAAGAAACTGGTCTAAAACTTTGCATAGAAGGTGCTCGATACGTTAATCTTGGTCTGTTGATTTCGTTCACATTGTTTTATTCATACCAACTTTACCGTTATCTTTGGTTCTACCGCTTTGGTTGCTATACTAAGCCAGTCGCTTTGATATCTTGTGGTTGTGAAACTCTCAACCATTGACTTCTAGATATCTTTTCATCAGATTTAGTCTAGTCTGTGTACTAAGGGTAATTGGATCAATTTCCTTCTGTAACTATAGCTGGTCATTTCAAAAATTTTGCTGAAACCAATTTTCCATAATCACTGAACAATCTTAGGAACTAACATACAACATAGAAAGACTATTAACAATGTCAGATACTAGGAACCAAACTAATCTGGGTATATCTGTAAATGATAACCGTGTTTCAAATGATAGGAAAATGACAAATGTGCAGCAACAAGCGTATAATAATGCACAGATTCGTGCAAATTTAGCTGCTCAACAACAGAAACAACGTATGTTACTGCAACAGAGGGCATTGCAACAACAAAAACAGCAAAAGGCTTTACAAAACTATGAGAATCAATTTTTCCATTTGTTGAATACAATTAACGAAAACCCTAAGAGGACATATAATTTTGTTGAAGATTCTGATCAAATCCTGAAGAAATATGAACAATATAGACCAAGTTTTGAGTTCCATATCTATGAAAATAACTATAAAATATGTACACCTGCCAAGAATAGGCTTCAGCAACAGCAAAAATCACCAAAACCAAATAGTGATGGGTTAATTTTGAATAAAAATAATGAAACTCTAAAGGAATTTTTGGAATACGTTGCTAGAGGAAGAATACCTGAAGCAATTATGGAAGTGTTAAGAGATTCAAATATTCAATTTTATGAAGGCAATTTAATTTTACAAGTTTATGATCATACCAATACAGTTGATGTTGTTGTTCCTTCATCTAATACAACGCCGGCTAATAAAAATCAAAATACCAATGACAATCAGTCTCCTACGGATACTTCGAAGTCAGTCTCGCAAAATAATGAAAAGGAACCCAAATCTGTTTCTAAAGATGTCTCTACTCCTACGACTAATGATGTTTCTTCCCCTGTTAAAGATGATAATGGAACACCAAATAATGCTAATACACCTTCCCAAAAAAATCCAGAATCTGAGAAAAGTGAGTCCACTAATACCACTAACAGTACTAATGATAAATCAAATAATGATAGTACAAAGGACAATGCACAAGAGAGTGGTGCAAGCAAACAATCAGAGAAACCTACCACATTCAAAAGGCCAAGGGTTTATCGTACATTGTTAAGACCCAATGATTTGACTATATATTATGATATGATGTCATATTCTGACCATACACGTTTCAATGACCAGATTTATCAACAATTAGAATCAGAAATTCTCTCTTTGACCAAAAGGAATTTGTCACTGGATGTACCAATGAATCCTTACGAATATAAACATTTATTGGATCCAGAATCCTTTGCAGAACCTGAGTGGGATGAAGAACGTAATATATGGGTACATAATCATCGACATGAATGTACATTAAAGAACTCTAAGGAAGTAGTTGGACATGTAGAACAGCATGAGGAGGTAGCACAGCGTACATCTAATTATGAGCAAATGATGTTCATCATGAACGAACGAACAACTACATCAACAAACTCAACTTTTACGGTAGCGCTAACGAAAAGAGCTTTACAGAATTCATATAATGGAGATGATGGAAGTAATGATCGTAATGGTTTCAGTACTACTGACAGCATATATGAGACAGGTTCTGAAGGTAGTTACAATAATAAAAACGAAGGAAGTATAGCTATAGCTGCTGCAGTTGCAGCAGCTTCAGTAAATGCCAACATTTCTAATGAAACGAATCAATTCAGCAGACTGAAATTCATCGAACAATGGAGGATTAACAAGGAGAAAAGGAAACAACAATCTCTGCAAAATGCCCATGCGCTTGCTGGACAACAAACTTATAATTCTACGATATCAATGAGTAATAATATAACCCAAAAACAGCAGCTTTTACTAGAGCAACAACAATTGCAACAGCAGCAATTGCAACAACAAAAGGCAGATGGCAAGAGTACAGGAGCTTCTAAAAGGTCAAATAATAACGCAGGGAATACTAAAGCTAAGAAACCAAGAAAGAGCACTAAGAAGAATGATTCTGATTCCACAAAGAAAAAACGTCCAGCAAAGAAAAAGGCTACATCACAATCATCAACTGTTGCATCGACGCCAAGTTGACCTTACTTTTCTCCTAATGATGAGTATATGTGCCAATATGATGTAGTACATGAATTTTTAATGAAATATTAGGAGACCACATTTTGATACTCAAATGATGCATGTTACCGTGCTTTGATACGCATATTCTATCTGATGCGGATACAGACAGTTCCTTTTGAAGTTGCACTATTGCCGATATTAAATGGGGAATAGATAATCAATTTACATAGGCATATATTATTATTCAAAAGAGTCCTTTGGATCGTTCTCCAAAAGGTATTTAACTAATTCATAAATATTTTTACGATCATCAACTGTATGAATCCAAATACCATAAACTTCATGTTTTAGATTTTTAATTATAACCAAATCATCTTTCACTTCAACACCCATTTTTTCCAGTGGCTCTTTAGAGTCTTCCTCTGCATCAAATACTTTTCTTTTATTTACTACACAATTTGGTAATATACCCATTGAAAAGTTATCTGGATTCATTCTATTTATGATCATTAAACCATAATTATAGATATCTCTACCGGTTAAAAGCGTTTGTGTATTAATATTATCTTTATCTTTATCTTGTAGCTCCTTTGATCTATATATATCGTTGCCATTCATCTCTAATTCATCATCTGTAGGTAAAATATCATTTGGATTTGAGACATCACGTAAATAAATGGCAAGAACACCTTGATATTCTAACTTATCCCATTCATCTTTATCAAAATTCCATTTATAGATCGAAGCGTGTGGTGTATGAAATAACAATTGCTTAATCTTGGGATCATAACGCCCTATTACATTAAAATTTAATGCTTTACGATATAATTCCATTGTCATCTGTGTGTCTGAACTGTCAAATGGCATGATGAGTTTTTAGCTTTAAAACTGTTTGAAGTATAGCTTTCCGTGTGTATTTGATACAAGAGTAGTATAAATCTTGTGAAACTATTATTCTATACGGTCTGAAAGGGTCTTTTTGTCTGTATTTTCATCATTGAAATGTCTAAATTTTCATAATATGTAAAATCGCTTACTTAGTTATTTTCATCTTCTACATAGCCTTAAGGTGACTGAAGCTATAGGAATATCAGCCAAAGAGAGTTCATAAGCTCATATTGAAGGTAATATTTTCAACTAATGCATAAACAAGGTTGGTACACATATTAGAGATGTTTTTGACCTCAAATTGAGCTTCTACGCAGCTCAATCAGTCTATAGAAATATGTATACGTTCATTGCCATACAAAAGACAGTAATATTCGAAATATGATCGTTCATGAGTACTAATTCAAATGTGTAAGTGTATGTATCAAAACAACCTCCAAGTGTGTATTCCATGAACAATTGTGATTACATTGCATACACTTGTATTGATTACAGACCTCTTTACAACAATCCAACCGTAACAAAACATCAACTCACAACCAA
Organism: Yueomyces sp. D-C8-1; assembly: GCA_031771845.1. Lineage (NCBI taxonomy): Eukaryota > Fungi > Ascomycota > Saccharomycetes > Saccharomycetales > Saccharomycetaceae > Yueomyces > Yueomyces sp. D-C8-1. The sequence continues at coordinate 115,722 of JASCNY010000021.1, forward strand.
TCTCGGGCTTAACATTTTTGACTTGCAGCTATGCTTACAGTACATCTTACCAGAATTGACTGGCATTTAGACGACCAATTTTAGAAGAATGTTGCCTTGTAAAGTTGAGGGATTGCCTAGCTGTCCGTTCGATTCCCCGTCGGCGCACTATTTGTAATGTATTTGATGTGGGGTGTGTTGTAAATAGACCCCGCACATATAAATAAGCCAATGGTACTGACATTCCACTTCTCGAGAAACGTTTCACGGTCGCAGTGGTCTTTCATCGACATTGTTCATTAGAGTTTTACTAACTTGCTTATAACAGGTATTCAAGTGTATACAGCGCTTTCCAATTGCACCAAGTTAGCTTAAAGGAGGTCCTTCAAATCTAGATTAGCAGAGTTTCGAATTCAACGTGAAAAAAAATGTCTCCAGTATTGAAAGTCGGTATTTGTGGTACAGGTATCTTTGCCAAGGACAGACATTTGCCATCGTTTGTGGAAATGTCAGACAATTTCCAAGTTGTTGCCGCTCAGAACCGTACCAAGGCCAAAGCCTTGGATTTCGCTAAATTAGCGTTAATTCCTGATTCAAAAGTGTACGACACACCAGAACAGCTGTTCCAAGATCCAGAAGTAGACTACATCGACTCCTTGGTCCCCGTTCAAAACAATGTTGCCAACGTCAAACTGGCTATTGCTCATAATAAACCAATCTTATTGGAAAAGCCAATTGCCGCTAACTTGAAGCAGGCACGTGAATTGGTCGATTTAGCTGAAAGTACTCAATTACCAATCGGTATTGCTGAGAATTGGTCCTTCTTGGACTGTATTGATGTTGCCAAGCAACATTTAGACTCAATTGGTCCAATTGTTGCCTTTACCCACAATTCTACAGGCCCATTTTTCAATAAAAATAAATATTTGTCTACTGGTTGGAGACAAAATCCTGAACATATTGGTGGATTTTTATCTGATGGTGGTGTTCATCAATTAGCTCTTGTTACTGAAATTTTGGGTGAAATTGAATCTGTTTCTGCCTTATCAACTCAAGTTCGTGAAGCTTCGGGTACTAATGATATTGTTTTTTCAACTGTTAAAATGGATTCAGGTGTTATTGGTACTTTCACTTATGGTTCAGCTTTTGGTTCAACTGATAAGTCTGTCTTCTTGAAAATTTATGGTAAAAATGGTTCAATGTTGGTAGATTTATGCTCTAAGAAGGAATTGAAAGTTACAGTTACTGTTGGTGATTCCGGTGAAGCAAAACCTGTTACAACTGTTATTACTTTACCACAAGATGATTCATTTGGTGTCAATGCTGAGTTCTTGAATTTCCATGAAGCTGTTGTGAAGAAAGACAAGAAATTGTTCAAATCTCAACCTAGAGCTGCTTTCCACCACTTAGCTTGTGTTGACGCTTTCTTGAAATCTTCTGACAAAAATGGTGACCATGTTAAAGTTGAAAAATACTAATGTATTTACACAACAATCTCCTAAAAATATCCATTAATTCAAGTTTCACCATACTGAAAATAAATTCTAGAAGGAAAGAAATCTGAAATGGTTTTATGACACTTATTTTTATCTTTTACTCCCAATTACTATTGATTGTATATACATATATATATATACTTTTATGACCTGAATGAACTTCCAGGTAGTTTTTTTCTTCAAAATGATTTGATCTCTGTTTTTGCATTGGCCCAAGCTAGCATTCGAATGAGTATCATATAGCCATATAGCTTTAAAGAATTTAAACTTTCAATTCACTTGACTTCAAAGCTTCCCGAGCAGCCCTCTGTTCTGCCTTTTCTTTTGTCTTAGCTTCCCCAGTACCTAATATCTTATTTGTAGTTCCTAAATAACAGGTACTAGTAAAAGAATTTCTGCTACGAGCAGTAGTTTGATAAATAGGAAATTGATTTATTTCACTTAGTTTCACAAGTAATTTAGGTTTAGACCGCTTACTTCTTTTAACTTTTTTTTGCTTATCTTTCACTGGAGCTTCGACTTTCTTTCGCTTGTCTTTAACTGGAGCTTCCACTTTCGTTTGTTGACTAGAGACTATTATTTCTTGAGCCTCACTTGATTGTTCAGGTAGCTCGTTGATTGATAGTTGTATGGATTCCTGTTGTTTTCCCGTAGAAATGGTGAAAGGTGCTAATTCACCCAATTTTGCACTGGCAGTTAGATAATTTTCTAGACTTATGAGATTGATCAAAGCTTTGTAAAATAACCGCTTTCTTATCATGGTAGAATGAGGACCTTTATGTTCTGCTAACTTCATATCACCAACTGAGAGCACATTAATATAATCCCCTATTTCAGTATTAAAACTAGTACTGAGATTAATTTGAGTTTGATATTTCCGAAGCCATCTGAATAATTTCAAAAATCTTTTAGTATTGTTCGACCGTTTACCGTTTATTTTGTTTTCCATATTTTGTGAAGCAGACTTTGAATTCAATGAATATTTGTTCAGTTTGGAATATAATTCTCTTTGTAAAGCCTTACATTCTAGTTCGAAAAGACCAATGCTCGTATTTTTACATATATTATGAAAAATTATTCTAAAATCAGGATTAATTTTTTCAGCTTCTAAAGTCTTTTCAATGCAATCTTCAGAATATTCATCATTGTAGCATTGGGGATATTCCAACTTCAAACCTCTTAAGCAACTTGTTTGTAATGCCATTAAAGTACTAAAATCGGCGTCAGGATGGGCATCAAAAATCTTTCGTGCAATCAATCCATGGCACATAGATAGACCAATGAAGTCCTTTCCATCAAGTTCCAAAGGAGGTCCGGAATATAAAGTTTTATGACGGGAAGACTTGGGTCTTGGAGTGGAATTATTATCTGGTTCAATAGTCCCTGCATTCTTGGGAGTATCCTCCTGGCTAATGGCCTCTATATTGTTATGCAATTTGACCATTTTTTTCACAAATCTTGAGTTCAAATGGGTTGATCTATCATACAACTCTCCAACAAGTCTACTTAAACTTTCTAAACGATAATCATTGGCAATAAAGATTTGGGAATGTTTTAAACACCAATCAGTAACGGTAGGGTCAGAAGAAAACATCAACATATCCAGTTCATTGGAAGTGAAAATATTTTCCTTTAGCCTATCCAACGCAGCAGTTATTTGTTGCACAGATTCCTCCATATTATTGCATCTTAGGTCAAACTCTTCAAGAGTCTGAGCAGATATCATATCGGTTGGTTGAGAGCTGTTTATCATAATTATTGTGAGCACACATTAATCGTTACTTGAATATTATCTCAATAACTTGGTTCATTTTTTATTCAATTTCTAGTCACTATATTTAAGTATCACTTTGTGTTATAGTCGTTGCTTTAGCAATGAGTTAAAGGAATTACGGATCTTCCGAATAGGTGTATGACTACCAACTCCAAAAAGTCGATGAAATGTGATCAGCCAAATGATTAACTTCTTTTAAGAGTCTTGTTAGGACAATTATATGCCTGAAATTTAATTTATATACAATATTCCTTTGCTAAAGCTAGTCCAAAGTTCTGCTTCATGACGGGTTTATACCTTTTTATAGTATTCAAATAGTATTCTTAAGTATTTAACAGCCCACTGTGAAACAAGAATACTATATTTTTTCATCCAAAGTTGACCCACCTGCATTGTGTGCAATAAGCTCATATATTCTCTACGTGGAGTTAGTTATACATGACAATCGTACCGCTCATGAAATGGATGAACTAAATAGATTTCTTGTCCATAAATCTAGCACCTGCAACGCTCTTCAAGTTCTTGTGCTCAGCAATAGTAAGTGGCTACATATTTAGCCCATATACCGGTTTGTATTATCTGGAGATTATCTGGTGGAACTCACGGCCATTAGTATTGCAAAATGACTATAATCAATTGCACAAAAATTTAACTGGCATGTTGGCAAAGTAAGCGCATGCAAGCAGAAATAGCTTTTTTATCAGACATTATGTATATAATCTTATTTGTTAGTTTGACTTTTATTAGCACAATTTCAATTGAAGATTGTGTACTGAGAAATAACCCAATTTTTTTATTTCAAAAAAAGTTTACCACTCATGTTGTGAAGTCAGTAGAAAGTTTCAAACACACCAATATCAAACCATGCAAAACTCTATATTTTCATTCACTGGTATTTTTGTATTTGACTCATAATGAGTACTCAGCTGTCATTAACAAAAGTGCTACTAGTCATCAAGCTGACACGTACTCGAAAAAAATTTTCGAGAAAAACGTCCACTACACAGTTTACAAAATTGAAAGCTTTGTAAACACTTTTTTATACCAATGCCATATAACCTTTTATACTTTGCTCTATTAAATTTCAGGATTTGACAGCACTTGGATTGTATTTACATAAGAATTGTCAGGTAAAAGATTGAGTTGAGGCAACAATTAAGCGCTGACAGTCATCAGATATTGTTGTAATTAGTGCAAACAAATGGCGAGTCATAGGGTACAATTACTTACATATATCTTTGGTTGGTACACATTTTCTATTTCGTTGTCTTTGTACAACAAATGGATGTTCGACCCATCCAAAGGTGTTCATTTACCATATCCTATTTTTATTACATGTCTGCATCAAGGTACTTTATGGGCATTGTCTAGTATTTACATCAAAGTTAAGGAAAGACGTCAAAAAAATACAGAAACTGATAGGACCTCGAACACTAGAGATATTAGGTATCTCTTGAAAATGACTTTACCAACAGCTTTTGCTACCGCTGGTGAAATTGGTTTTTCAAATGTTTCACTGAAATATGTTCCATTGAATTTATACACAACTTTGAAATCTTGTACCATTGCCTTTACACTTCTTTTAGCTGTTTTTTTCAAATTGGAGAAATTTACATGGAAATTAGTGACAATTTTCACTATTATGATGGCAGGTGTTATAATGAGCGTTTATACACCAAATGATCCTTCTGGTCAAGACAAATCAATGCCTGATATTATATTTGGATCCTTTTTAATTATTATTGCATCTGTGCTGTCTGCTGTTAGATGGGTTTATACACAAATTATTTTGCATAGCAAATCTGCTGGTGAAAATGGTGATTCTGATTCTTCCTCCAATGCCAATGCTGGTCCTAAAAAGAGGAAACATCCAATCTATACAATCAATCAATTGACTCCTTATGTCTTTGTCATCTTATTCTTCTTTTCTTTAGCATTTGAAACTGCTATTCCTGATATCTTCCATTCTGCTATATTCAGAACTACTGAAACACCAGAAACACCTTCTACCATCACACTTACTTCGCTTTTAAGAGGTATTGGTTTGTTAGCTTTCCCAGGTTGTGAGGTCTTTATGATGACTTTCTGTGAATTTGGTATCTTGTTAATTTCACCTGTTTTAACCTTAACAGCATCTGGTATTGTTAAACAAGTTTTCACTATAGCATTTGGTATGCTTGTTTTCGGAGAAAGACTAAAACATTTCGTAAATTGGTGTGGTATGTTCACAATTATCGGTGATGTTATCTATTACAATTACTTTAGATATGCTGAAAGTTTGAAAAATGAAGCCATCAAAGAAAATCCTGATAGAGTGGAATTAAACCATCTTAAGACTCCAAATGATATCGAAACTAATCGTAATGATTGATTAGGGCTCAAGTGATTTTTGCACCCGAAATTTATTTTTTTTTAATAAAGTAACTGATATTTTCTTTTTCATTGAGCGTTTAATATGGTTGTATAATTGTACACATAATTGATTATTGTGGCTTACGTTGATTATTATAATATGTTATCGACCACTGATAAAGCTCATTAATATTTCAAGAACATATACCAAGTTTTGCTAGTCTATAAAGGTATTCGTCAACAAGAAGAATTTTTTTTGCGTAAAAATTAATTTCTTTCATGATTAATATTACAATAATATTGTGCATAATATTACATTAATACTATTTGCAAAATTTTCCTATATGAAATAAATTTTTTTTGTTCAACATCATATGTAAAATATTTAAACGATTGTACCATCTGCTAATATTGTATATTATTCAAATCAGTGTAGATTTTCAAGTCTCTTTATCTTTAAAATAGTGTTCCAATACATGTTACTATTCAAGCTCATATATAAACTTCAAGCTTCTGTACTTGCTATGAGATTTGTGAAAGGTTAAAGAGACGTAAAATTGTGAGGATTTAATCAAGGAAAAGATTTTGAAGTTCACAAAGTGTGTGGCATTTCATACTGGTCTTTATACCATGCTTTGGTTCTGTTTCCCCAATATTGTATTATTTTCAAAAGTGTTTCTAATAAGATAATATGCAAATTAATGATTATTATTATGTCTGATTTGAAATACTTTCTCTAGAGTTTTTCTCTGTCCTAACAAAACTGTTAGTTTTGAAAAAATTTTATACAGCCCCACCAATACATATTGAAATATTTTGAATTTATCAGTACACAGTTGCACCAAATCCACAATGAAATAATTTGAATTTATCAATGCAGTTGCGCCAAATCCAAAATGAAATAATTTGAATTTATCAATGCATTGATACTAATCAATTTTAATAAGTCTTCAGCTAAATCAATATATTATATATATATGTTCATGTAAAATAAACTCTGTCATACAGGCAAAAAAACACGAAATATAATACACAAACAAAATCTTCAGGCACTTATGAGTCTTCCAATAATAAAATAGATCTTATATGCTCAAACAGCAAGTACTGTCCGGACCTAGGTTCTTCTTCAGTCCGTTTTTGAGTCTTGGTTTGATTCATATTTGACATTATTTTGATTGTTAGACAGATTAGTAAGTATATTGAGTTCAAACTATAGGTGTAAAATATAGTAAATCTCCTTCCTACTCCATTTAGAAATAGGGAATATAAAAATATGTACAAAATATTAGATTGAGACAATGGTTAAATTACCGCGATTTATGTATGACTAGAATCGTAGTCAACACGTCTCGTAATTTGTGTGCCTGTGCTTTCATAGTGACTATAGGCACCTCCTTGCTCCTCGATTATAGGTTGTTATTCACAGGAAAGTGGGGTTTATATCCATTATTACCGTCAGTATAATAATTAGTGTCACTTGAGAATTGGTAACACGACTCATAATAATCTATTATTGACCAGAATTGATTATATTATGTCGGTTCGAACCCTCTATGACTTCCTTACTATTAGCAATAACAAATAGAATTACCATTCTGACAAGTACTAGTAATAACTATCACAAACTGTTTATATGATTTGCTTATACAGATGCAAAATAAAAAACCATAAGAGAGACATCCAACCAGTTTCAAAGCTTTTCCAACTACACTAAAAGTAAATATAATGGGAAGCCATATATAATAGTACCCTCGAGGCTTTTCTGCCGAATACGGACAGCCATGCCGAAACAGGCTCGAGATCCGACAAAAGCTCTCCTTCGGGAACAAAACCGCCCGCATGCGGACGCTGGTGGCAAAATCTGCCTGAAGAGGCCGATTTCTCGCCCAAAAAAGCTGTGTCCTGCCCGAACGGGGAGGTTCGCGACACCACGGCGCCATCACGTGCCGCAGCTGGCTGGTTTTCATTATAATATCTTCGCCAGCTTAGAGTGGCTGAGCTCAGAAGAGAAACCGTAAAGCACTAAATTGTGCGTGTGTGGGAGTGGTGGGGGCAAGTTTGTTTTGTTATGGACATCGTATTACGAAAGCAAGGAAAACAATTAATACAGACACGAAGAGATCTATAGAACGCAGAATTGTCTACAGACGGAGATCTAGACAGGACAAAAATTTGTACAGACAGAGACATCTAAAAGATAGAAATGTGTTTACACACAGAGATCTAGAAGACAGCGATTTGTACGGACACACAGCGATGTGTACGGAGATACGTGGTGGGAGTGTAGAAAGTCGATGGCCGTACACGGCATCTGGCTAGTCTTTTCAAGAGTCAGAAGGACAGCCAGCTGGTTTGAACACGGTGGAGCAGAATATAATTGTATTAGTATTTTAGTATATTATTAAATTAGTATATTGTTAAATTAGTATATTATTTTATTAGTATATTATTTTATTAGTATATTAGTATATTAGTATATTAGTATATTAGTATATTAGTATATTACGCAATAAGCCGGATGGCATTCTTGTTTTGGACTCTCTCAGAAGGTCACTGAGGCTTACGTACGTATTTGCGTTGAATCCGAAGCGGTGCCATCTGTTTAGCTATGCAAAATTTTAATTGATGACGGAACACAACTACAGATGTGGCAAGATATCAGTGTGTATGCAAAGATTGAAGTGTCGAAAACGGGAGTTGTCCGAGATGTATCCTCGTCTTTTGCACTAAAAACAAATAAAATAATAATTAAATGTCAAATAGAATATCGTCACCATTGCGTTTTATGTGTTTGTTTGCGTAAAAAGACAACTAACATCTTGCCAGTGTTGGGATACGGCACTTTTGCTAGAGTTTGGATGCGTCTCTTGCTAGACTAAGTAGGATACGTCTCTTGCTAGACTAAGAAGGATACGTCTCTTGCTAGAGTTAGGATACAATATTCCCAACAAAAAATTCAAAAAAGTCGTATTTCCGTTCGTCCTACAGATGTCTGCATCATTCTGAAGTAGAGAGAGTCTAAGCTCCAACTCACCCAGATCTCATCTATTCTTTTCTCTTCCCTCAAAGCCTTTATCGACACCACATATTCCTATGTATTAGATATTTGTAGCCAATACTTGCGGACGACGTTTACCCGAATGGATGGTTGAGTGAAAACTTTTTACTTTCAGTCGACGTCAAGTTGAATATTTCCTTTTGACAGAAGATAGCATACTCTTTCTTTAGGATCAAGAGATTAGAATAGTCAAGTAATAGAAAATGTTTATGTCGTTATTCCCATCATGACAAACCAGTTGGGAGGACTTACGTCACTTGTGAATGTAGATTGGACATTTTGACATGCTGGAAGGCAAGGAAACAACAATAAGATCTAATGGTTGAAAAATATACTAAGGACAACACAGAAGTTAAGATCAAGATATATTTGATATCGGTGGGCATGTATTGCCTCGCCAAATGCTACATTGGTGAAGAGCAATTAATGCTTTTTTCATCCAATATCTTTAAGATAGAGAATTATGTTTTGATGATTTTTGTCCTTACAGGCAAATTTCGAAACTGATCCCCAATCAAGCTGAAGGACAATCTCATATCTTTTTATTGTTCACCCAACAATTTGATGATACATTTTATTGAACAGTGTTATGTTTTGATGTGTTTTATTCAAATTTGTATGCTTTGATGTGTTTTATTCTGGTTTGAATGCTTTGCTGTACTTCAAATTTGTATGCTTTGCTGTGTTTTATTCTGGTTTGTATGCTTTGTGTACTTTCATTTGTATGCTTTGCTGTACTTTAAATTTATTAATTTTCATTGTAATTTGTCCTATTGAAAATTAAACTGACATTTAGTGAAAGTCAAGGCAAGCAACGAGATGTAATACCATAGTAGACATTTCAAATGATTTTTCATATCATTTCTTGCCCAATCATTGCATGAAAATAACACTCTTTCTTGCACCATCTTAAGCTAGTAATATAATCTTGTTGTTTTTTTACCATGTAACATAGTCTTGTTGTTTTTTTACCATGTAACATAGTCTTGTTGTTTTTTTACCATATAACATAATTTTCAACTCTTCCACATGGTGAAATTTGTCTGTCAAAATTTCGCTCACTGAGGCTCTGTACTTACAATCCCTACGAGTCTTCGAGATCGACCACAGATGTGTAATAGTAATCTTCGTAAATATTTCTTCCACAGCCAACTTGTTTCGAATCTCACACTTGTTTCTACCAACCTGAGACACAGAAATGGCCTCAGGAAGACCCTCTCTCAACTGACTCTGCAACTAATCCAGACACGATATCTGGCCTTTTGGTACTATTCCGACAGAATTATTTTCGTTCCTTCTCATTTCAGATATTGCTAGCCTATGGTAGATTGAAGCTGGCCTATACTGCTCACTGTATACTGAAACTTGACCTCTACTGCTCACTCACTGTCCTCAGCAACAGCTGGCGTTTTGGGTTTGCTTGCTCCCACTGTACAGATTCAGTAGTTCGGGCGAAGAAGAAAAACAGTTTCTGTCGGGAAAAAAAGACGACTCGCCCGTGCGCCGGCTCGTGCGTCGGCTTTCCCATATTGCCGAAACTTACCACGGTGTCCGTTTTTCCCAATTTTCTCGGGGAAGGAGGGTCCCCCGAAGGCGAGCGTGGTATTTAAACGTTGCCGAAAAACTCGTAAAGTTCCCGTTAGCTAAGATCAGTTCGAATTTCTTCCTTAAAGAAACCACCGGATTTTGATCCTTTTTAGTGACAGAAAAACCACAACTTTTGTCGAGTGCTTACCATTTGACAACAGTTTTCTGAATTTTAAAAGAATCAAAAGAATCTTAAAAGCTTTTACAAATTTTCACATCTACAAAACACACACACACACAAACAATCGATACAATACATACGTTAAAAAAGCAATAAAAAAATTTAAGATTACACAGAACTAAAACAAATACTAGTTCTTAGTCAACTCAAATCTTCGACTACAAACTCAATAAAAACAAAAAAAAAATCAACTTTACGAACATAATAAAAAAAAAAATCATACATACACATTTCCATTAGAGAAAATCACATACACACTTATACGAACAATACAAAAGAAAGAACCTAATTTTGTTTTATTCAACTACTACTACAACCCTTCTTTGTTAAAAAATTAAAAATTGGAGAAAAATAAAATATTTGCTGCTTATAAGGATTTTTATTATTTTTATTTAGTCTTGGAAACAAATGATTCTATTTCGTTATTTCCAAGCGTTACTGCTGTTTCATCCAGTAATTAATTTGCTGGTGAATGCAGCTCAACCCCCACCAGTTGTTACAACAACTGAGTTTGATTATTCTGCGACTTCTTCTCAAGAAGTTGAACCTACCCCCTTTCCTTCCTACCAATCATTTAGTTATGAATCTTCCGAACTTGAAGTAGCCAATCTAGATAAAAGGTGGGCTCTTATTACCATTACATGGATATTCCCATTCAGTATTGACATTTTTGGTCTTGCAGATTTGGTTCCCCAATCTACCGTTACCTTTACTCACTTCACAGGAATTGCCAACATTCCCGCACCTGTTACAATTGCTACTAGTCGTAACTCTCCGTATAACCTTTTCAATGGACTAGATACGATTTCCATAACATATATTGTTGCTACTCCAATTCGTACCTTTGTTAGTTACATATATACAAGTTGGACTGGTACATTTGCTGAAACATATTCTCAAGATTATATCACTGAGACAGGTAATGATTGACTGGAAACTACTGTTCATGAGTACTTCATCAGAACCCCTTATAACAGGCGATATTTAACAGTGACTGTTCAGTGGAACGGTGATATACGTTCTACATACTCTACCGAAACTAGCTATATCACTGAAAACGGCAAAGAAATTAAGGAAATTATTTATTACGTCTATGTTCCTCTTTTCGTCTCTAGAACTAGAGTGTTCAGTTTTGTCCAAATTCCAGTTACTTCTACCGCATCCACACTGACTAATGTTTACACTGGTCTCAATGGTGGCGTATCCACCATTATCACCTACTTTATTATTCTTGAAGGGCAAACGACATATTCAACAAGCTATATCGGATGGGGGTTCCAGAAAACCTCAACAGTTCAAACTGCTACCACTACAATTATGGGTAGCGATCAGTTCCCTACTATCGAAGTATTGGTTGTGATTGCTACTCCAAATCCCTATTTGACCTTAACAGTGTTTACAGAGTGGTCAGGCACTTTTGTTTCAACCTTTTCCACACAAACATCTGTGACAGTGCAAGTAATTGGTTTCCAACAATTGGTGACAACTGAAATTATTTATTTTGTTGAAACACCATCTGATGCAATATTTCTGACAATTACGGAATCAGAAGTTTGGACTCGCTTAACATCTTCGACATTTGCAACAGAACACACTGAATTTTATGGTACAGACAATACTTATACTTCTGAGCTCATATACTCAGTTTGGGTTCCAGGTCTCATGGAAACTTCCTATACTTGGTGGACAGGTAAATCAATGACTTTATTATCCACTTATTGGAAAACCAGTTACGATGACAATGCCCTTCCAATAGATGTAGAGGTTTATGTTGTAGCAACTCCACTTGTTTATTTCTATTCCACGACGACTACCACTTGGACTGGTACCTTCACAAGTAGATATTCCAGCAGATCAAACGTATTTAAGGGTACGGATGGCATATATACCGAGAGGATAGTGTATTATGTTGAAATTCCTGGATTATTTCATTCTTCTACGAAAGTATTTACCAATTGGACTGGATCTAATACTAAAACATATTCAACTTCGTTTAAAACCATCTCAGGTTCTAATAAGATGAGCACTGCGGTAACTATTTATTATGTGGAGACACCCTTATCCCATAAAACATCAAAGATTTTCACCAATTGGACGGGATCTACTATTAAAACCTATTCCACCTCCTTCACCACCATCACCGGTTCGGACGGCATTCACACTGCCGAGACCATATATTATGTGGAGACACCTTTATCACATTCGGCGTCGACCACCTTCACCAATTGGACAGGATCTACTATTAAAACCTATTCCACCTCCTTCACCACCATCACCGGTTCGGACGGCATTCACACTGCCGAGACCATATATTATGTGGAGACACCTTTATC
>JASCNY010000022.1:0-89461 GCA_031771845.1 Yueomyces sp. D-C8-1
CTTGGGTGGCCGTGGTATCAGTAGCGGCACATCTAGACCGTGGGAAGCTGCTGCTGCAATTTAAACGGTTCCAATCACGAAAGAGCCATGTTTGATTCTTGTCGTGCAATGCAAGCTTGATCTTGTTGCGTTGTAGGTCTAAGTTCTTGTTTCTTGTAATTGTTAAAAGAGGTTTGCATTTATCTCGAATCCAAGGATCCTTCGGCCAGTGGAATCCGGGTAAGCATGAAGGCATCGTGTTAAAAATTACATCATGACACTGGTAAACATAACCTCTGATGTTTGATTTCAAACAACTTTGTTTACCTTTTGTAACCAAAATATTTACAAACTGAAGCTGCACATCTCCCTTGTTCCGATATCTAATGCAAAAGCCCCTGCTTTACTGTTTTGAATGGCAAACGTGTTTCACAAAAAGCAGCAAACATAAAAAAAAAATGTGCGTTGCTGCAAACATTGTTACTGCAGAGTGATGGTGTAACTTCAATTTGAATGAACAAACGTCACATATTTATGTTATTTTCTCCTAATAACTAAAGTCTGAACTATATTTACTGCTAATACTGTCATTGCCGAAGCGATCAATCAATCTTATTGAGAATTGAGTAGATGAATGAGTTAAAATCTCAATTATATACGTTATGTGATTTCATATTCCTTTCTCTGTAGATTGTCTACTTGTTGAATTCCTATTACTTTCATTTCCTTGTTTGCCAGTCGAGTTTCTGTTCTCTAGTGGACTTATTTAATCTCCGACCCCCATAACATTTGTTTGTTCTCTAGTGGACTTACTCAAATTCTAATACATTTATTTGGCTGCCATTCGAGTATTTCCGACACCCATAACATTTGTTTGCCATTCGAGTTTCTGTCTCTAGTGGACTTGTTCTCTAGTGGACTTACTCAAATTCCGATACCCATATTTGACGGCCACATCGAGATATGTTCTCTAATGGACTTAATTCAAGTCCGATACCCATAATTGACTGTCATTTCGAGTTTATTATGTTGTATGTATTTTACTTTGATAATGATTTGTTATCATTGTCAATCCGCCTCTTGTTGATTCTTTTTTTTGTGATTGTTTAAGATTCTCTATTTGGCGTTGGTTTTCCTCATTGATCTTTTATTCTTAATCTCTCATCTCTCTTAAGGCTTGGTGCATGTAGTCTACGTACCAACTTTCAAACTGGCATTTGTGTTGGTAATACTTTTGAAAACCGCACTTTTCACATTTACCAACTTGGTCCTTAAATATGTCTTTTCCATAATAACTCCAGTAATATCCTTTACGAAGATCTTCTGCATGAGCATATGGGTTCTTTTCAAAAGTCCTCCCGAAGGTTGTTTCAGCCTGTTTTATCAAGTCTTTGTTCGTGTTCCATTCGGACACTCCCATTTTGATTAGGTTGATGTTTCCATTGGTTGGATCCTTTGATTCCTGATATTTGATATCCGAACCTTTTTCACCTCCTGTAGAGTGAGAGATTTCTTCTTCTCTTTTAAACCCTTCCAGAATTGATTGTAAATTCTCTGCCGTCTCTTCGACATACTTTCCCTCTTTGAAAGCGCGGGTGTTGATTAATCTCAGAAACTGTGGACCATATTGAGGTAACGCATCAATTTGGTTTTGTAACCTAGCTCCAGCTACACCGGCAATTGGTTTCAACTTATCTCCAATGTTAAACTCTTTATTGAATCTATCCTTATGGTATAATAAGTCGAATTCCTTCAATTGAATATTTGGTACACACCAAAGTTTCATTAAGTCAATTGCCCTCTCACTTTTCAAAACACTAATAAATACACTTAGGTATAGGAGACTTGGTTTATGAAACTCTTCCGGTCCTGCGTATACTAAAATGCACATGATTGTGTTTCTCAAGTTTTCAGCTAAATGAGACCATTTGGCATAAGTTACGATAAACTCTTGGATCAATTCATCAATATCTTTGTAGCCTCCAGCTCTAAACATGCCGCTTCTAGTATTATCTCCTAGTTTGGCAACAAAGGTATTTGCGATTTTTCTATTTGACCAGGTAAAACCATTTTGCTTGATACTTTTTACAAAGGCTTGGACATAGTCAATAGGGTTTTCTCCTGCTACATACTTCTTCAAGTCTGGTAGCTTTCCTTCTTCCTCGTAACTCTCTTCTGGATCATTCTCCTTCTCTGATACTTTGAGCCTTTTTATATTTCTGAATGGTTTTAAAGAGAAATAACCAAATAGTTCCGGACAGAATAGTTCTATTTTTCCACAGTCGTTCATGTTTTCGTACATTGGTTTGTCTATTTTCCTTTTCAGTTCCTTTAGTCCCGGAGTTTCCTCTAGTAATTTCTTATATGGATTGACTAGAGCAACTTCTTTTCTTTCAGGTTGATCAGACTTAAACTTTTTCATGCAGACATTATCATCTAACTCGTCTTCTTCTTCTTCATGTTCTCTCTTATTAGTTTGTGCCTGTTCACTTGAACTGATTGAGTTCACTGGTGAACCTGGTGAGGTTCTGGTTTCTTCAACACTCTGATCGGTCATGGTCTTGTTGAGAGGCGATAATGTCACGAATTTATGTTATTTTCTCCTAATAACTAAAGTCTGAACTGTACTTATTAAGTATACTGTCACTGCCGAAGCGATCTACCAATTCTAATTGTGAATTGTATAGATCAAAGAGTTAAATTCTCTATTATATACGTTATGTGATACAGATATTCTAAAGTTAAATTCTATCTTTTAACTTAGATTCTTAGATAACAACTCAAGTTAAAATTAATATTATCACTTTCCTTATTCGACTTTGATCCGCTTGTTGATTCCTTCAATTCTGTCTCTGATAGAAAAGGAAAGCTTATTAAGATCTTCTTAGATTCTTTTCATCGAGAAAGTGAAAAGTTTTCACTTTCTAGATTATTTTAATACGTTCATGTGATGAATGAAATATAATAATATTATAATTTCATCACTTTACGTGACACAACAAAAGAATGTGTGTATATAAAAATTTAAAAAATAATCTTCCCCGCCAGGACTCGAACCTGGAATCTTCTGGTTCGTAGCCAGACGCCGTGACCATTGGGCCACGAGGAACAAGATTACCATTATTAAAATTGCTGTTCTTTATATTAGCAAATTACGCCCATATAATTATAGCTATTTGCTGGTCCTATATACGTCCTCTGGCTCTATGTATACATTTACATTCTCCATTTTAAAAGTGTCTACACTAGGATTATATTTATTTCAGTTTAAGTGTCTGCACGTGCATTGCGACATAAAGGTATTTACAGCAGTAGGCTGTCAATGGAGATGTGGAATAAGAGAACCACGGTAATACTCCTTATTCAATTCCAAGTTGAATATCCAGACGGATCTGCTAGCGAGGTGTTTTTTGCTATGTTGAACGCCTTTGTTTGGAAAGATCAATCCGTCTTTTCTTCTTTCCATCAGAAGGCATCTAGGCAAATAGATTACGAAGGTCATTCCTAAATCTATTCGGACAGGAACTATCCAGTCTTACAAATGAAACACCAGTATTTTTCTTTGCAAAATTACCATTTTCAGTTCCCTTAAGGAAAGTGGAAATAAAGAGCAAATAGAAAATTCTGCTGTCATCTACTACATATAATCAAGAATCATCGATTTGCCTCAAGCATTGACATTTGTAACTTTAAACTGCATGCTGTTTTTTGAAAATAATGCTAATTCATATAGTACTAGATTAATTTCTATCCAAAAAAACCTAACTACGACCCTTCCTACAAGCTTTTCTCGTTTTTCATTATGTGACTTTTATCTTATTTTGGCCTATTTTATTCTTTATTGTTCGAGAAGCTTAGCTTGTTTCCGTAACGCGACAATTATCTCTGCAATCAAGAATAAAAAGAAGTTGAGATTTGAAATTTCACAGATAATTGCCAGATGGTGCCATTACTAGTAGATAGTGGCAGCCTGAAACGCAACCAATCATGTCTTATTCCAACAAAGATATTGCAGCTCTATTAGTTAACTTCCTGTCTTCTTCCATTAAAGACAAAGTTGTAGATGAAGATAACGCCGATTCCTTGAATGTGGCCATTGACTGTATAACAGAAGCATTTGGTTTCGAAAGGGAAAGTGTTGAGGCTACTATAAAGACCAAGTTTGCTGGTAAGAGCTTAGCACAAATTTTGAAATCCTCTAATTCTGGCTCTGCTCAAACCAACTCCGCAGAAGATGTAAAGGTTACCATATCTGATGAAGTTGAGGATACTGAAGCCAAGACAAAGGCTGAAGCTTTGAAATTGGAAGGTAACAAAGCCATGGCTGCTAAGGATTATGATCTAGCTATTGAGAATTACACTAAGGCCATTGAAGTGTATCCAACAAATGCAGTTTATTACGCTAACAGAGCTGCTGCATACTCTTCTCAAAAGAAATACGAAGAAGCTATCAAAGATGCTGAATCTGCTATCGAAGTTAACCCATCCTACTCTAAAGGTTACTCTAGACTAGGTTTTGCAAAATTTGCTCAAGGCAAATCGCAAGAAGCTCTAGAAGCTTACAAGAAGGTACTAGACATAGAGGGTGATAAAGCTACTGATGTTATGAAACGTGATTATGAAACCGCTAAGAAGAAAGTAGCACAATCTTTGGATGTTGAAAAATCTAACTCTGTTACACCTTCCACAGATGATGCCACTAGAGATGCCGCATCTTCATCGAACCCAGGTGCAGCACCAGGTGGTATGCCTGACCTATCTTCTCTCCTAGGCGGTGGTTTAGGTGGTGGTTTAGGTGGTGGTTTGGGTGGTCTGCTAAACAATCCTCAAATCATGCAAGCTGCACAATCTATCATGTCTAATCCAAGAGCAATGGAGCAAATGGAAAGCATGATGCAAAATCCAGCTCTTAGAGAGATGGCTGGTAATCTATCTTCAGGTGCAGGTGGCTCTAACCTAAATGATATAATGAACAACCCTGCTCTACAAGAGATGGCCAAGAATCTATTTGGTGGTGCTGGCGGTAACCCAGGTTCTAATGATGACAACAATGGCACGAATTGAAAAAACAGTTGAACTGTATTTCTAACCAGATAAATAAATTATATTTATGTATACATTATATTATAGTCATTCCTCACTTGCTATTCGTGTGAGGCCAATATCTAAAAAGAATTCTTTACACTATACAACAAGCTTTGGTGATTATTGCATTAGTATCTGTACAGCAAAAGTATGCAGTTTGAAATTGGCCTCTTATATAGAACAATGGTGAATGAAACTTATATAAAATTATCGCATATGAGAATGTCTGGAAAGAGATATAAGGTTAGAGTGAGTTTAATGTGTTTCTATGTATCATATTCACATTCTTATGTGTCACACGATAAGTCCTCACGTGAAATGTGTTTCCATCTGATCTATAATATATCACTTTAAAAGAAGATAGTACTGGAAACTGACTTGGAGTAATTCTCACAATATAAGCTTTTCGCATATAGGTTCTTAGATTTGTAATTTTCTGATATACTTTTAATATCGACAAGGTGTTGTATCATTGGAACGACGGTTGTCAATTGCTTGAGTGATGCCAGATTAAACTGCTATACCGCAAAAGGTTAGCACCTCAACATTTTCTTTAGTTAGGCAGTAAAAGGCTCCCATTCAGTTATGTCTCAAAGTAACACAAACAATGAGGGTGAACAGGCCTCTGAACCTCACAACTTTGCTCCTTCTCCTGATTTTGAATGGCTTTGTGAGGAATTATTCCTGAAATTGGATATTATACGAAACGCAGGTAATAAGAATAAACTGACCAAATCGCCATCTACAATATATTTCGAAATTATCACTCGATTCATAAGATTATGGAGAATTACTGTTGGTACCGATTTCTATCCTTTATTGCGGTTGGTATTCCCTTATAGAGATAGAAGAGTATATAACACGAAAGAAGTCTCACTAATCAAAGCAATATGTTCCTACCTAAAGATGCCAAAAAAATCCAATTTGGAGGAAAAGCTTTTAAAATGGAAACATAGAGCATCAAAAGATGATACACTCTCAGTATTTTGTGTCAAAGAGATCGAAAGAAGAAGAAGAAAACCAACATCTAAATCAAGAATTACCATAGATAGATTAAATGAAATACTGGATAGCTTAGTTGTTCAGACTGATTCTAGAAATAGAAAAGGCCAAAATCTTTTGCAATGTGATTCTTTTGTCTACTGTTTAGATAAAATGTCAAGTGTAGAATTAAGGTATTTTTTTGATATTATCCTCAAGAATAAACCAATTGGAGGCTTGGAAAATATGTTTTTAAAATGTTTACACCCAAACGCTAGAGAGTATTTGAGTGTAGTTTCTGATTTATTTTTATTATCTAGAAAGTTGTGGAATCCAGATAAAGTTATTGGAGACGAGGAGCTAAGAATTAAAGTAGGATGTGTATTTTCACCACAATTAGCAAGAAGGCTCCACCAAAGTTATGATACAATTGCAGCAAAGCTTAAAAATGATTTTTTTATAGAAGAAAAAATGGATGGGGAAAGACTTCAGCTCCATTATCTAGACTATGGTAAAACTCTCAAATTTTTTAGTAGGCTAGGCAATGATTACACTCATTTATATGGTAAAGATCTCTCAGAAGGAACAATAGCAAAATATTTACAGATAGATAAAAGTATTGAAGAATGTATCCTTGATGGAGAAATGGTAACTTTTGATAATATTGAAAAGACTATATTACCTTTTGGTATGGTAAAAAGTACCGCACGTTCAGTTCTTAAGAGATCTGACGTTACTACAGATACAATACACCCTTTATTTATGGTGTTTGATGTGTTATACATCAATGGAACATCACTAACAAACCAACCTCTATACAACCGTAAGAGTTTTCTTTCAAAAATGCTTACTCCAACCAAACATTTTGTTGAGATAATTTGGTCTACACGTTGCTCCAATAGTGGTCAAATTAGTGAAGCCTTGAAAGCAGCGATATCTGCTGGTTGTGAAGGAATCGTTCTGAAACAATATAGTTCTAGATATCTCCCCAATAACAGAACAGGCGGTTGGATCAAGGTTAAGCCGGAGTACCTTGAAGAATTTGGAGAGAACATGGATTTGGTAGTGATTGGGAGAGATCCGGGAAAGAAGGATTCGTTGATGTGTGGAGTAATAGTAACTAGTAACTCTTTTGAAACTACGGAGGAAACGCAGATGAGTGGAAATGATATCATTGAGATTGGAAGTCAAGAGGAAGAAATTGAACATAGTGAACCAGATGTCAAAGCTATTTTTTCGTTTTGTAATATAGCCAATGGGTTGTCAAAGGGTGAACTAAGTGAAATAGACCAAGCTACACGAGGCAAATGGCATAAATTCAGTGATTCACCTCCTAATCCAGATTTTTTGCAGTTTGGGAAAAAGTTACCAGTCGAATGGATCTCACCAGATGATTCTGTCATCCTTGAAGTCAAAGGAAGATCTCTAGATAAAGGTGCCCAAACTCTCGGTAGATATAAGACAGGCTGCACCTTATATGGAGGGTACTGTAGGGGAATCCGTAATGACAAGAATTGGAGGTCGTGCTACACCTATTCAGACTTGATAAATACTGAGCAAATGAAAAATTATAGGAAAGATATGAAAAAGCAAACAGTACTTACCCCCAAGAAGAAGAGAAGGAAAGCAATTTCCGGGTCTAGGATGGTGCAAAAAGGTACTGAGTCTATACATAAGAAATCTGAAGTTTTTAGTGGGCAGTATTTTTACATTATTTCTGATTTCACCTCCAAAGAGAATTACACACGAATGAGTATTAGTGATTTGTGCGGCATTATACTTTCGAATGGTGGCAAGGTTCTGTATAATATAATCACCAAAAATTATGATTCCTCCAAGTTACATATTATATGTGCTAAGTATACAACCGAATGCATTCAACTTATTAATCGAGGCTATGATATATTACATCCTCAATGGATATTAGATTGTGTAGAAAACAACAGCCTACTTCTTATTGAACCAAAGCACTGCGTGCATGTATCTCCCGAGTTGCAAGCAGCGGCATCTAAAAGAATAGACAGGATGGGTGATAGCTATGAGTGCATGATAGATGACATAAAACTAGAGAGTCTTTTGAATGAGCATATTGAACACCAGTATCAGATTCCGATAGAGAATCGGGTTCCCCAAGAGTTGGATAGTTTACCATTATTTCTTCTCAACAATCGCGTTATATTTATTCTACAGAATGGTTTAACTAATGACGAAATTACCGATATCAAGTTCAAGATTGTTACATATGGAGGTAGTATAGCTGATAGTGTCAATAATTCAAATCTCATCATCGCATCGTCGAGTAGAAATTCTGACATTAAACAGGCAATCATAAAGATCCGTCAACAAATTGTAGAGCTCAGCGAGAAGACAAGTAGGGTCAAAAATATTGTGCCAGAAATATCTCGCATCGTTACGAAGTTCTGGTTATTTGACTCGATCTCTAACAATGTTCAAGTCTCTCCCGAAGACTATGCGGTGTTGTGACAGTGTGCATGAGAAAACGAGTTTTTACAACAGTGTAACGATATACTTCAAAACCTTATATATGTTTATCTATACTTGGTTTATTTAATGTAGACAGTATACTATTTTTTCCTATAAATATGTACTACCCATCTATGAACATGGTCTTAATTCCCAAAAAGAAGAAAAAATACGCCCTTTTATACCTGAAATCTATTTAATTGTAATTCTAATTTTTCTTTGAAACTATATCTATTGAGGAGGACATTTCTTGGGTTAGTTCCTTTAACTTTTGAATATATTTCTGCTGTTTCCTCTCTATATGTGACATCTGACACGGCTTTCCTGCCGAACCGAGTTAAAGTTCCATCACTGTTACGTTTAACATTTTCCACACATATTCGATCATTTATTCTAACCCGATAACTAAGTGTATAACAGCATTAACAAAGAAAAGGTATATTTATGCTGGTAACTGCTCCTATGATGATATATTGAAGAAAAATTGAATTTAATGATAGACCAATTTAAAGGTTTTGTACCTATTCATACCATCTTTTACTCGGTTTTCCACCCTACAGAAGGTACAAAAGTACGACATGAGTTTCCTCCAGAAAACCTTCAGACTCATGGAATCAATTTTGATGCGATAAAGAATTATATCATTCCTAAATCACAATTATGTCACAGGCTTTTGACGCTGAAATATGGAGAATACCGTCTTGTCAGCTACCCAGTCACGATCAATTCATCATTATATGCAAGAAACTTCTTCAGTTTCAATTTTGTTTTTGTGTTCCCCATAAATCGTGAAACATCACCTTATGAGCCCATTATTGCACGACTAGGTAAAATGTTTCGTTTGCTGGAAGAACAGAATCAGATCTTGTCCAAGGCTGAAAATGATAATGTTTATTTTGATAATACGCATATGATTAATTCAATACATGAAAGCTCCCTTGAAAATGACAAAGCTAGTGTAATGTTCAATCAGAGCTATAATTTATCCCGAAAAGTGACAGACTCTACGAATAATGATCAAAATGGATTTTACTCAAAGTTTTCCGTGCAGGATCTAATCATGAGGATTTATCAAGATTTGAATAATTATTCAGAATGTTTGATTCCTATTGATGAAGGTAATGCAGTCGATATCAAAATATTTCCATCAAAATATCCACCATCAAAATTAGTTTCCATTGAAGATGTACCAGTAGCTATGGTTGATTTAACTAGAATATGGGATGTCAATTGGGACCCAACCATGCTCAAGATTGTACCACACATCAATGGTATAAATAGTATTGGAAAAATTGCTATTTTAAGTGATAGTGATACAGATTTGGTTATAGAATGTGTTCGACATCTCGTTTATTATCAATTGGTTATGTTATCTGATATCTTTCAGTTCACTAATATTTATGCACCAACCAGCCGTATAAGAAGTTTTTTAACTGATGAAAATTTGGCCATAGGTTGTCAATCATATGTTACATTACCAAAGGATTCAAGTCTGGCCAAGTTACCATTCAAAGTCGAATCGCGTAAGGGTATTGACCAACGAAATGAGATACCCAGTAGTGGTGTCCCATCTTCAGTTAGTGACTACACTAAATCAGGGAGGAGAAGTTCATCTAGACCAGTATACTATTCAGCTAGACATTCTGAGAGTAGTTTATCAAGCGGTGTTTCCACAGAACATGATCAAAGGTCAGATTACCTGCCTTCAAAATCCGTTCTTTTTGATCTATATAACTCATTATCTCAAGGTTTTCCTCTAACAGATTGGTATCAAGAACATTATGATATTATACATTTCAACAACATAGATATCAGACGATTTATTGCTTTTGGTCTAGGACATGGTTTGATATATAGATGTTACAGCATTCCGATAATGAAGAACATGAATGTAACGGATCTCCTTTCAGAATTGAATCAATTAGAAATCTCTGAGTCTAACAGAGAAAAGTGGAATAGCGGTCATAATACTGCCAATTTATTGGGAAATTCTAAAATTTCTCTACAAAGTAATGAAGCATTATCAGGAACTGGAAATAGCAACACTATACTGAGTGGAAGTTTTTTCTCCAGGAACAGCTTAGATCGAAATTCCCCCCACGAAAGTGATGAAAACATGTCACTAGGTAGGGTTCATAGTGGGAATTTCAAAACCAGGCGGTTCATAAACTCCAAATTTGTAGAGAGGGTATTATCCGATACAAGTAGAACCACTAGAGGTGTTCATTCCCCACAGCCCGTTGATATGATAAAGCAAAAAAACGATTTGGGATCAAGTGTTTTGAGTAGTACGGAATCTGATATCTCAGGAGCATCTAGAGGTAAAACTATTGGGAACTCATCAAATAAAGTCTCTTTTAGTATTTCGGATCGTACTAGCCCTAAAAAGAATACGGTTGTTGAACCAGATAATGTTATAAGTGATACTCCAGAGGAGTCCATACTCATGAAAAAGGCTCTTGTAGAGTCTATTGGAAGCGTTGATAATATAGACAAAATTTCAACAATACTGGGTAAACCACATGATGATGTTGAAAAGCTTCTTACTGAATTATGTGAATACGTTGTGATCAACAGCTAAAACTACGGTTCTATGAAGCTATTTGGGAGGTTCAGTATAAAAAATATCATCTAAAATTAATTATGAAATACTTAAAATAAGGTAGTGTCATCAGATTTCGTTATTTCAGGGAAAAAAACTATTTATTAGTTCGATGGAGCAACCATGTCCTTGGGGACCACCCATTCATCAAATTGGCTCTCAGTTACCAAATTTGATTTCAAAGCTGCTTCCTTCAAGGTTAGACCATTATGATGGGCGTCCTTGGCTATGTTGGATGCTGCATCATATCCAATTTTGGGACTCAAAGCTGTCACAAGCATTAAAGATTCGTTCAAAAATTTTGAAATCTTGTCTTCATTTGCGATAATTCCTTCAACGCAATGAATTCTAAAACTGTAACATGCATCAGTCAATAATCTGATAGAACTCAAAAGATTTGAGATCATAAGTGGTTTATATGTATTCAATTCGAATTGACCAGATGCACCTGCAAAAGTGATGGTACTATTATTACCCATGACTTGAATACATACTTGGCATAATGCTTCATTCTGTGTTGGATTAACTTTACCTGGCATAATAGAGGAACCAGGTTCATTTTCTGGTAATATCAATTCACCATAACCACAACGAGGACCTGATCCTAAATATCTAATATCCTGTGAAATTTTGAAAAGAGAACAAGCTAATGTGTTCAAAGCACCGCTACATTCTACAATTGCATCATGAGCCGCCAATGCTTCAAATTTATTTGGTGCAGTCTGAAAATCGATACCAGTTTCTAATGAAATTTGTTTAGCAATCAATACATCAAACCCTTTTTTGGAGTTTAGGCCAGTACCCACGGCAGTACCACCTTGTGCAATCAATTTCAAATGAGTCAAAGTATTTTCGATACGAGCAATACCATTCGTCACCTGTTGGACATAACCACTAAATTCTTGGCCCAAGGTCAATGGAGTTGCATCTTGCAGATGAGTTCTACCAATTTTGATTATATGATCAAACATTTTGGATTTTGCTAATAAAGCATCCTTTAACAGAGTTAATTCAGGAATTAATTTTTCAGTGATTTCAATTACAGCAGAAATGTGCATGACAGTTGGGAAAGTATCATTACTAGATTGGCCCATATTAACATGATTATTAGGGTGAACAGATTTAGAACCTAATTGACCACCCAAAATTTCAATGGCTCTGTTTGAAATGACTTCATTAGCATTCATATTAGATTGTGTCCCGGAACCAGTTTGAAAGACCACTAATGGGAAGTGATCATTCCATTTACCAGCAGCAACTTCATCAGCTGCCTGTTGAATTGCATTCGACAAAGATGGCTCTAAAAGGCCCATCTCTTCATTTACAATCGCCGCACATTTTTTCAACACACCAAGAGCACGTATAACGGGTTCTGGCATACGTTCCCTAGTGCCACCGATTTTGAAATTATTGAATGATCTTTGTGTCTGAGCACCCCAATATTTGTCTGCGGGGACTTCAATTGGACCAAATCCATCCGTTTCAATTCTAATTCCTACCATTGTGACCGCAAAATGCAATGAACAAGATACTGCTGTACTACAACCAACCCGTCAGAAAGTAAGAATCCCAGTAATTCACAATCCTTCGAGATACACAATTCGAAGTTTGCCACCATTTAAATATCCCATCTCTTTTTTTCTCTCTTTACTTTCCCCATTTTGCAAATATTTGTCACCTCTCTAATTGGTTTCATTGCGGGAAGCGATATCTTCGAACAATAAGCAAGCTGGGAAATTACGTAAGGTTAGATGGGTTTACTCATTTTGATCAACTTGAAAGGTGAAACGTTGTCGTTTAACAGCAAAATAATATCTGATAAATATGTCAAATAACAATGTGGTATCAACTCAGGAAAAAAAAGTGCAATATGAGATAAATTATCAGTTTGCAAGGGAAAAGAAAGAAAAGAAAAAAAAAGTAGAAAATATCACAGAGACGTGTTTTGTGCTCACGGTTTTTCTTGTTTGTTCGTCAATTT
This sequence comes from Yueomyces sp. D-C8-1, assembly GCA_031771845.1. Classification (NCBI taxonomy): domain Eukaryota; kingdom Fungi; phylum Ascomycota; class Saccharomycetes; order Saccharomycetales; family Saccharomycetaceae; genus Yueomyces; species Yueomyces sp. D-C8-1. Next base: position 13,113 of record JASCNY010000022.1, read on the forward strand.
ATCGGTGATCTCTCTATTGTAGTTTTCTAATTTTTCAAAAACTCTCATAAATGGAGTGCACAGAATCTGGCCATTGTCGTCGAAGTGGCATTCGTATTGTGTTATAGAGAACTTTTCCAATGGATGGTTCACATTATTTGTCTTTGTATCTTTGAAATCGCTTAGTGATCCGACTCTTACAGGTGGTGCCATCTTTTTTGTTGATCCAGCTGGAAATCCTGTTTCCTACAGCTAATGTATATTATGTTCCTGCTTGATCTTTTTTTTTTTCTTTCAAAAGTGATACATTCACTTCATATATACACGAATTTCTCGATATCTCAGTGTGATCAATTAACACTTTGCTATCTAGTTATTACACAAGAATCTCACAATGTAATTAGAAATCTTCCAAACTCTAAACATTTCAACCTTTCAACTTCTAACATATATATAGAGAGAGAGAGAGAATTTGTATGTTCATCAAACACATCGTGTACTATTATCCGACACCGAAAAGAGCATAATTTGGCAACACATTTAATAGTACAAAATAATGTAAAGTTCCCATTATTCAATCGTTATTTTCCTCCAAAAGCGTGTCCAGTATCACATAGAACACATCTTTAGGATCAATTCAGTCGTTTTAAGGTGATAGGTAATATTTTTTTTTCATTTGTGTAATGACAATTTCAGAATCAAAATTCAAATCTCTGTACCAAGAGATATGTACCACTAAAGAATACGTTTACACTTATGGTACAGCTGGTTTCCGTGATAAAGCAGCTGTGCTTGATACAGTCATGTTTACCACAGGTATTGTAGCTTGTTTGAGGTCTCTCTCTCTTGGTGGTAAAGCAGTTGGTGTAATGGTTACTGCTTCACATAATCCTCCAGTTGATAATGGTGTTAAAATTGTTGAACCAGATGGAAGTATGATGGATCAAAATTGGGAACCAATTGCAACAGATCTAGCTAATTTAGCATCATTTAATAAAATTGATCAATTGATTGATACAATTAATTCTGAATTGAACAAGTACTCATCTGATTGTAATGACGATAATATAAAATTGATACCAACTTTGATAGTTGGCCGTGATTCTCGTGAATCAAGTCCATATTTACTGGATTGTCTAAAGAAAACAGCAATTGAATTATTAGGTGCCAAAGTAATTGATTATGAAATGTTAACAACACCTCAATTACATTTTTTGACAAATGCATATAATGTTAATATGATAAATGATCCTAATAATGAAGTTCCACCTAAAGAAACTTTGTACTATTCACATTTTTGTGAGGCTTGGGATGAGATCTTGAAAATTAATTCCATCAATTCTTTCCCCATTGGAAAATTAGTCATTGATGCAGCAAATGGTATTGGTGGCCCAAAGATGGAAAGAATGCTTGAAACTTGGACCTTTGCTCATATGGTATCTATCATTAATAATAAATGGCAAACACCTGCTCTTTTGAATAATAATTGTGGTGCAGATTACGTTAAAACAAATCAAAAATTACCAGCAGGTATTGAAAATAATTCAAATGAAGGAAATACTATTCATTGTTCATTTGATGGTGATGCTGATAGAGTTGTTTTTTACTACCAGGATGCTCAAAATAAGTTTCATTTGTTAGATGGTGATAAGATTTCAACTCTATTTGCAAAATTTATCTCATCTCAAATGAAAGTTGCAGGTTTAGAACAGATCTTGAAATTAGGTGTTGTTCAAACTGCATATGCAAATGGTAGTTCCACAAGCTATCTCACGAATGGATTGAAGGTTCCAGTCTCCTTTGCTAAAACAGGTGTTAAACATTTGCATCACGAAGCTTGTACAAATTACGATGTTGGTATCTACTTTGAAGCCAACGGTCATGGTACTATCATGTTCTCAAAAAAGTTTGATGAAATTATATATGAAAAAATTAACCTTACAAGTGATCCTCTTAAATTGAAAGCTCTCAAAACTTTAGACGCTTTATCTAAACTGATCAATCAAACAGTAGGGGATGCTATTTCAGATATGATGGGTGTATTATCTGTCATATCCATAATGAACTGGACAGCATCGACATGGGATAATGAATATACTGATTTACCTAACAAACTAGCTAAGTTGGTTGTCCCTGATAGATCAGTTTTCATTACTACTGATAAAGAACGTAGACTAGTTTCACCTGATGGATTACAGAATAAAATTGATGAGATTATTATAAAATACAAAGATGGTAGGTCATTTGTTAGGGCAAGTGGTACTGAAGATGCTGTTAGGGTTTATGCTGAGGCATCTGATAATGTGGATGACCTATTGAATGAGGTTTTGGATGCTACTCGATCAAGCGTGATCTAATCGTGTACAAATCGTATAGTATGGAGCCTTTTATATAACACTGGGAATTATCCCTCTTTCTATTTTATCTATTTTGTTCCTATATGTGAATAATCTCCTGCTGACTTAAATACAATATAATAATTATGATGTCAAAAACCATGATACTTTGTACTTCCATGAACATAACATTATAATTTTATACATATAATGTTGTCGAGAGCTTTGCACTCTGAAGCATATACTGTAGTAATCAATTGGTGGGAAGCTTATTAACGTCTGTACATTGTTAAGAATTCTTGAGATTTTTCAGTTTTATCGAAGTATTAACATGGTTTATCTACCCTTAACTGCAATTATGTGAAGAAGTCTATGTTCAAATATTTATTCTCTTTATGTGTTATAGTAGCTTTGTGTCGCAAAGGTCTTTATTCTATGTGCTTTTATATTTGGGTTAACTAATGCGCTATTGAGAGCGACTTTTCTCTGTGCCACAAATATATTAGCAAATATGGATTAACACAAAGTCGATAACTAAATTGTAATGACATAAATTTGAAGTTCAAACAACTTTCGACAATCTCCAAAACTTCACAGGTCTGTTCAGTTCTTGTATTACGACGATATATACTCAATAAGCAACAGATAGAATATCAGTTGTATAAAACTAGCGCTTACCCAAAAGATTATATATACAGTAATAGATTTTATTCATCCCAGCTTGACTTCCTGAATTTTGACCTCTTGTAGGGGTCTCCTAATTCCAAGAATGATACACCAAGACATATTTTTCAGATTGTTGTCAGAATCGTATGCCTTATCTCTCCATATCATTTTGATTTTTGTGTCATATAGCCTTGTCATATGGTTTCACAAAACGTGAAATGAAGCTTTGATGATACTACTAGAATTGCAAAATATCATTCCTTTGCCAATATCTTCGAGAGAAGTAGCATCTATTCATACAGCACTCTAACAAAACAAAAACCGTTCAAGCGTGTTCAGCGGCTACTACCGTTCAAGCTGTACATATAAAAACTGTGAGATATATAGGTTTTAATTCACACTCTCTCCAGAGAAAATGCATCATAAAGATTAGAGTTGAAGACACCATTTAAGAGGATACAATAGACACACTATGCGTACAATACTAGCAAACAGTGCTTTAATGACACAAATGAAGTCAGTTCATTATATGACCATTACAAGAAACAAATCTAAAATACACTGAGTCGACACAAAACATGGCCTTTATGCACAAAATAAAATACTCTTGGTATGAAAATGTATTAAAAAAAAGTCTGTAATTTGGCTATTGTACGATGAAACAAAAGCCACTAATATTTTACCTTTTGAACTAACAATTATATAAAGTCTCAATTAGCAGTGTCTGCTAGAACCCTAATAATTCTGATACTAATTTACATATTACCAAAGAATATCAAAGGTCGTTCAAAGTTTTGTTCCTCAAGGTGAATAACTTGTAATGATTCCACAACCAGAATAGAACAAAGCACCCAAACCCTAAAGTACAGTTCAAGATCACCCAAAGATCTGGATATTTTTCAGGAGGTGTGACAAATAAATCTAAAGCATGTATGCCTCCCATTATAATGTAAGAACTAACAATAATGATTTTCCATAAAATGTTGTTTGGCAATAAACTTCTGCGACGATAATTGTCCTCAACACTGCTTACAGAAGGACCTGGAGTTAGTACTTTAGGTAAAAATGTTGGGGTAATGAAACTAAAGTTACCAAGCAACCAGTTGCTCAAAAAGTAGCAAACACAATATTGCAAGGAAAGACCATCTTTTTTGAGTAGTGGCCAAAGTGTGAAAAGTGCAACATTATTTATCCAACATACCAATGACAGAACATTCCAATCAGTCGATGTATATAACAAGGTAATTGGCATTAATGGTAACAATATACTTTTTTCATGTACTTGAAAACTGAATAAAAAGAAAGACATCGAGCATGCAGTTAGAGCATATGGTAAAAGAAATTTTTTTGGGTAAAGAAGAGTAATGAATGTTGAGGGTAAAATACCTATTAAAGTAGCTATCAGGGATAGTTTTTGTAGTTCATCTTGAGAAAAGACATTTCTGTATTTGAAAATAACATTGCTAACACACCAAAAATTAGCTACTTTATCTTCAAATAAACCTCTTGAAAATGGGAATATCCTATTAATACTTTGTAGTAAGTTCTGCAGTCCATCTCCAAAAATGTAAATGGGACCAAACATGACAGAGAAAGTTGCTAATGTTGCAATGCCAATTACAATTAATCTTGGGAAATTAAATCTAGGTTGAAACAACGATCTGCTCAGTAGATATGCAAAAAATATTGGGGAATAATATAATGCCATCTGTTTGAAACATAATGATAGAGCAAAACAAATGGCGGCAGGGGCGTAAAATTCATCCAGCAAATTATTAATAGCATAAACTGTCAAACCAAGCATTACGGAGTTATATTGGAAATGGCCATGATCAATCAGCATCAAAGAAGGCTGAAATAATATTGCAGCTGCAGCTATAAATTGGCCAATTGGTGATTGGTTTCTACGTCTTCCCAACCACTTAGTAAAATAAACGACAGCTGGAATGTAACAGATAGCTTCACTAAGTATTACAGAAAATCGCATGTACGTCTTTAGACCATTGTGCAAGGATTCAAAACCTCTTGATTCATTGAGAGAAAACCATTCTGGGTGAAAAAAGGTCCCCAACTTACCAAAAAGATAAGAATGATACGCAGTTAAAGGAGGATAATCGAGACCCCAATACTCTAGATCAAACCAGTACCATTGAGATATAGGCAGATGTTGCGTAATTTCCATCCAATGTCTCTGAGCTTCAAAGTCCCCATACATCGGTGGTGTACTCATACCAGAATAAGATCCTAAACTAACCGCGCAACGAACGATTATTGCAAATATAACAATGACATATTCAGTCAGCCATTGACTTCCTACAGGCCTGAAGGGATATAGAAAGTCATATAATGGTGAGGCATAGAATGCCTCCTCCTTTTGAGAAAGCTTTTCAACTCCTTTAGACATGACATGCACTGTATCTACCCTGTAATGAGCTCCTATGTTAGATAAACCAATATTATTTCCTTACATTACCACTCTTTTGAATCAATTGTTACGCTTGTTTCTTTTTCTCTATTTTCATATGTGCCAATGAAAAGCGTATCGTGCAAAGATCGTCTAAACAATACGTCCATATATACAATGTTGTCAAGAAATGGTTTTGTGGTAGTATATCCGTGTATGGTATTTTGTGGACATAGAGAAGATATACAATGTATTGGAAGTAATGATATGGGAATTTACACTTTTGTGTCCATTTCAATCTCTAGATGTTTTGTTATAAAATTTTTTCAAAATAATTTTGTAGTTTTAATAAACGGGTTTCCGAACATGTAAAAACGCCTGAAAATAATGTGTCCCCACATCTTATCACAAAGATCGATTTGGCTAACTGTTGTAATAGGAAATTTTTCGAACAAGAGTGATTTTGTATATTAAATAACAAAAGGTGTTAGTTTCTACGACTGTGGCAAAGAAAAATTTATTATATTCAAAATTTTATCTTACTTTAATCAATCAATTCATTTGCTTAGCGTCTAGTTTTGAAAAGAAGGTACATATTAGATATAGAGGTAAGAATAACTGCATTAACTTTACTTGATAAGCAAAAGAAACTGTTATTAGGCTCATACTCTGTATGGTTTTTATATCATATGTTGAAATGTATCGCTCTATTGTGTAAAATAGAAAAGAAGACACCACATATAACAGAGAATAATATCCTATAACTGAAAGAAAACCAATTGGTCAACTAGTCAAGAAATTGAAGCTTTCATAATGTTCCACATATTTTTTCATTAGTGTCAGGCATCGCTAACATAGCGGACACTTCCTATTGCAGTAGTCTCCGAAACGCACTTATTCTACATTATAAATGTTCTCTAAATAATATTTATATTATAATGAAGTGTAAGCAATGACAATTCTGAACAGAGCGGTTGGCTAATGAGAATATATTTATGTAACCACCTCTTGTTCAATTTCCCCAGTATTTTCTAAGGATTTTGTATCGATTTAATCCTCACTTCATGAAATCTTTGGAGATTTCGAATCCAATAACAGCGGTAAATACAGAATAATGATAGATGATACAAGCTATCTGAGTCCCTATGAAGCAGCTTTGGCTGTTATTGCCACATCCATGAAAAAAGCTCGTCTGCGAATAGACATTTTATTGATAAACTCCATTACAGGTGGTTTGCTTTTTGTGCCTGGTGGGCTACTTTTTGTAGCAATCCATGCAGAATGCCCTGAACTATTAAAATCAAATCCTGGTTTGTTGACATTTCTTGGTGGTGTGAATTTTACCATTGGTTTGTTTTACGTCATTATAATGGGTGCGGAGCTTTTCAATGCCAATGTAATGTATTTCACTTTGGGATTATTGCGTAACACTATTACAATATATGATCTTTTGATCTCTTGGTTTGTAACACTTATTGGAAACCTAGCTGGTGTTCTTTTTGCTGTATTTTTGTTTGCATATGTCTCCGCTACAGGTACCAATGATTTATGGAAAGATGGTTCAATATATTTACTATCATCTAAGAATTCCTTCAATTTTATAAGAACTTTTTTGAAAGGTATAGCAGGAAATTGGTTTGTTTGTCTAGCAGTTTATCTTCAGCTAATGGCTAAACCATTGCATGTTAAATTGATCATGATGTCCCTTCCAATTTTTACATTCGTTGCTTTAGGTTATACACACGTTATTGCTGATATGCCCATACTGTTTTTAGGTATGATGAATGGTGGAGATCTCTCGGTGGGAAAATACATTTGGAAACTTTTGATTCCTGCAACTCTCGGAAATATTGTGGGTGGTGCATTCTTTACTGCTTTAGTTCCATATTACTTACACTTGGTAGTTGTCGAATATGACCGTAGAAAGCTAAACTTGCCTGAATACGATGAAAGAGATGAACAACCTGACTTGAACATGGATTCTCGTGTGGTCAGAGTTTCAAAAAAACCTCAAAGTGTGATTGATGAGAAAGTTGAACCAGAATATGGAATAGTCGATGATGATAAATTAAATGATGTTAATTATAACGAAATTTTGTCTCATCTAAGTTCTAATGATATCGATAGTTTATTATCTCAAGTTCAGTCTAGTAACTCTACGGAAGGATATAAAGGAGAAAAAACTTTCAAGAAGGAAGCGTTTGATGCTAATAATGATGAGAGTTCAGATAATGATGAATCAATAGCTTCAAACAGACATTCTTTGGACACATCTGCTGAAGTAGGATCCTATGCCAGACGTATCTTATCTAACATTTCTTCAAGGTCTATGAAATCATATCGTTCAACAAAAATACATAGAAACAACAGAAATAATTATACACCGTTAGGTGTTTTTCCCGTGCTTGGAATGGATGATCCATTAGAGGAAGTTCAAGATATAATGAAGGATTATGATTCTAACGACAAATCACCCAGTCTTTCAAGGAGTTCATTAGCACAGGATATATTATCTATCGGCAGTCGAAGATACAACTTACCAGAGTTGCAGCAGGAAGTATCTCATAACGTGCATAGAAAAACTTCTATGGATGAAGAAACCTTAGACCATTTGAAAAAAATTTTAGAAACAATGGAGGGAAGAAAATACAACTATGATAGTGATAAGGTTTCGAAAAATACATCATCCGCAAGTGGAAGCGTGGAGTTCTTGCCGGGAACTCAGATATATGACGCCATTGAGCAGCGTCCAGGGACAATACTAATAAAAGCTATAAAAAAAATCATAGCAGAGACAGCATCAAAAACAGAAAGTAAAGCCAAGAAACCAAATTCTCTTCCACAGACAAACCAAGATCTGAACCGTTGAGAGATCTTGTGTTTCTATTTTGCATTCATCACTGATATTTATTCTTGGGCTTCAGTATATATTAAAATTTATCAGTGATCATTAAGTACAAAATACATAATAAATATTTAGCATGTTCGAATAGTACTAACACAAATTAACTTCGAGAATATATTTCACGTTTCTACTTCATAAGCTGTAAAAAGAAAGACAACTGACCACAAAAAAATGGGCAAAGTTTCAAATTCACCACATATTCGTTCCAAATATACTTTGTTGTCACAAAAACTTTTCAAAAATTGTTTAAAAAACTTCTTTATTTCATTATAATTCAAGAATAAATTTGTGACGCGACGCGTCGCGTCAAATTCAGATCATCTGGAATCTCATTATGTAAATAAAACTTCATCAACTCAGGAACGTTATCATGGTAGCATTAACCGCTAAAGAGGGAGGTTTTACTATAACTTTCATTACAGTAGCTCTCATTGAAAAGGGTTAAGTGTAGTTTTGTGAATTGGATCTGCATAAGTTTAATCTTTTAAGATTGATAAGGTAGTAAACAGATTGCACTTTTAATTTTGCAATGATGGGGGCGGAAAATCCAAGATCTAAACTGAGTTTCAGTAAAAACATCATCTCGACTGCAGATAAACCAATCAACACACAGGAATTGCTTCATCGGTTGACTTTGTTGCATGATGAATTAATGGGTCTTGCACAGGATAAAATCGACATTAAATCGCTTCAAAAAGTGAAGACAGATCTAATGGATAGGAAACTGTTGAAACATAAAGATTTAGGTATCCGTTCGTATACAGCTTGTTGTATCAGTGATATACTCAGGCTTTATGCTCCCGATGCACCTTACACAGAATCACAATTGACCGAATTTTTCAAGCTTGTTTTAACTCAATTTGAAGCTTTAGGTGATCAGGATAATGGTTATATTATCCAACAAATATATCTTATCACAAGACTTTTAGAATATCGATCAATAGTTTTGATTACAGATCTTCCCAAGTCCGATTCTTTGATCCAACGCATGTTCGAAATATTTTATAACAAATCCCTTTCTTTCCCTTCAAAGTTGTATAATGTGATAGGTGGTATCTTGGGAGAAGTTATTTCTGAGTATGATAATATTTCTACTGATATTTTGAAGATTATTTTCAATAAAGTTTTGACTTATGACAACACAAAATCTTCACCTTCAGATAAGGAAGAAGGAACATCAAATTGTGGATATGAGCTTACTGTGATTCTTTGTACATCATATTCGAGCAGAATGTTTCGTTTTTTTGCCAGATACTATTCAGAGATACTTTACCTAATCACTAATAAAGAGGCAGAATCTGGTTCCGGCTATATAACCTCTAAAGCTGTTCAAGGTGATATTCTAGAAAAACTTCATAGACTAACATTGAAACTTTGGAAATTGATTCCAGACATAGTTTCATCAGTCATTGGATTTATCTATCATGAATTATGCTCTGAGGATGAACTGCTTCGACTCAAATCTACAAAGTTGGTTGGTGATATGTTGGCAATAAATTCAGACACCAATTTTGTAGAGACGTTCCCTGATGCATACAATGCTTGGCTTTTAAAAATTGCTGATGTAGATGCTACAGTAAGGGTCCAATGGGTAGAGACAATTCCTAAAGTTATAATCAACAAAACAGATATGTCCAATGACATCAACAAAGCACTATCCAAAACATTAATTGATACCGATTCCCAAGTTAGACGTGCAGCTGTCATAGCTTTCCATAATATACCTGTGCAATATATTTGGGAAAGAATCACCTACCCAACAGTCTATTCTTCACTTCTGCATTTGACCAGGGAAAAGTCAAGGGCCGTAAGAGAAATTTGTATACCAACCGTTGCCCAATTTTACTCTGATTCCTTGCAAAAAATCAAGAGGACTTCTTCTAATAAACCTATATGGAATATCGTAGACACCATACCGTCAGTATTATTCAACCTATACTACATTGATGATCCTAATATAAATGAACAGGTGGATTTGATAATTTTCATGCATTTGTTTCCCATGGATAATGATGAGAATTCCAGAGTGAAAAGACTCTTCCAAATCATATCTAGCTTAGATGAAAAAGCTTTATCATCTTTTTTTGCCTTCAATAAACGACAACTCCAAATATCTGTTGCTGTTACTAAGTTCTGCGAGTTTTCTGAAAGTTTGAATGACAAGAACCTCTCCCAAGGCTCAGTGGCTTCTCTACAAGTAAAATATGAGAAAACAGTCAATTGGATCTCCAACTTGATGTCTGAACCTGAAAAAGCTGCTAAAGCCCTTGAATATATCAAACTCATGAACGATCATCGCGTGTTTTCATTGATTAAGACGTGCGTAAAACAGAATGTGCCATTTACTGCTCTCAAAAACTGTTTCAAAGAGATAACACTGAAGTTCCAGGACCAGAATCTATTCAAGAAATACAAACTACCCTCAAACTCCACTCTATCACTCAAAGAATTTTATCAAATTGTGAAGATAATATTATTGAGAGCTGCCCCTATAGTATACAATGTTTCAAATATTAATGTATTCCTGTCAATCAAGCCAGACAACAAAGAATCTAAAGTTAAAGCAAAAATCATGAGTGAAATTAGCTTGGTTAACCCCAACCAATTCAGAGATCATATGGGAAATATGAAAGATATAATTTGCAATTATAGGTCTCAATCTTCAGACAGCAGTAATCTCTTATCCCTTATTGAAGCACTGAAGACTATGTATAAGACTTGCAAAGTTATACAAGACGACTTCGACTTTGTGGATGATTTCCTGTTATCGAAATTAAGAGATATTGCTGTTGATAGCTCTGTTGATGGCAGCAAGTATGCAACAGATATACTCGCAAACATTCCAGCAGCAGAAGAGCAGCTGACGTTGTTAAAGTCAATTGTCCTACCTTTAGACGTTCAAAGCAAAAACTTCCTATCCCATGTTATAATATTGTGTGAAATATTCAGATTCTTCCCCAATTTGTTACATGAAGATTCAACAGAAATCGTGAGCTATTTGATCAAAAATGTTCTGCTGACCAATCAAGTGACAGGTACAGATAATGATGAAGAAGCTTGGGTAGAAACCAATAACCTCGAGTCTGATGCTAACTTACCGCTGACCTGTAAAATGTTTACTCTCCGTCTTTTAACAAACAAACTCAAATCCCTAGTTCCAGATCTGGATGATGACAAGTCCGCTGAGGTATTTGCACTCAAGACTCTAAAGCTTTTTTTCTATTTGATAGCCAGTGGAGGTGAACTCATCGCAGAGACAAACACCAAGTCTTACCCCACACCCAATAGATACCAAGCAAGGTTGAGATGCTCCGCTGGGTTGCAGGTATTAAAACTTGCTACATCTAACAAGTTAAGCTTAATGATAAGCCCACTACAAGTAGTAAAACTAATCAATCTCGTGGAAGATGAATGCATTTCAGTAAGAAGAGCCTTCATTGAAAAATTAGAAGAGTACATATCAACTGAGCGAATTTCAATCAAATTCTTGCCACTGATATTTTTCACTGCCTACGAGCCAGATACAGAACTGAAAGCCCATACAAAAACATGGCTAAACTATACTTTTGCTAAAGAATCCTTTAAAAAGGGAACATTTTCAGAACGTGCTCTTCCAAGACTTATTCATACCATAGCTCACCATAGCGATATTGTAGAGTGTTTTGATTCAGGTAATGATGATGATATACTAAATGCACTGATGACAGCTATTGATTATCTGATCTACTATTTTGATTCAGTTGCTGTGCAGGAAAATTTCAATCTTTTGTATTACTTATCCGAGAGAGTTAAAAATTATCAGGATAAAGTTTTAGACGTCGATGATACAGTGCCTGAGGAAAGTGAGGATGCATCCACAGATGATACAGAGGATAAAGCAGCCAAAATACGCAATACCTCAAAGAGAATGTACATGGTCGGAGAGTTATCACAGCTTATCCTGTTACAGCTGAAAGAATCCTTAAATTGGCAACATTCCGCCTATCCAGGTAAATTGAACCTATCTAGTGATCTGTTCCTCCCATTCAAATCCAGAAAAGAGGCAAGTGGAATCCTGAAAACATATATTCCTGACAAGTTTACCGCCAAGCTACAAAATACTATCCGCACGAAAGTGCATCGTATAACACACTCATCTCAAACACAGAAACAACGAGCACAAAAGAGACTACTCGAAAACGAATACCATGAGCCTCAAAAAAGAAAGATGTCTGCTAAGCATCGTAATCGTGCTAATGGTGACAAAAAGTACAAGGTAGCAGGCTCTCATGACACACAAAGTATGAAGGTAAGACAGAGTACTAGAGAGCGCAAAAAGGTTGATTACAGAGATATCGAGGATAGTGATGATGATGAGGTATAATGATAGCTAAATTATCCGCTCGACCACTCTAGGTTAGGCTTACATCAATATTAATGTTTAAATATGCAATAATAAATATAGCTGAACTTTTAAATCATCAGCTTATAGGCTAAAAATAAACTTCTAAAATGTATTGCACCAACACGAGATGATGTGAAAAGTTGGTCATTTATTTCTCCAGCTGAAAAAACTTTATAACTTCTTGTTTGGATTTAGATTCTAGTAGAGTTTTCAAGTACCTTAACTGTCGTATTTCGTCCACTTCACTATTCTCCTTGTCTAGTTCTCGCTTTGAAATAGCACATAACTCTTTAAAATCCCACAGTTTCTGTAGTTTTTGGTCGTTAGAAATGGATAAATATAACAACGAATTTATAATATTGATTGAACCATTTTCGGATTGGTTTAATAATTCTCCATTGATTAAATTCTCTATCATATTTTTTTGAAGAGCATAGTCTTTTCGAGCTTGAACATTTTTAGCTCTATAAATTTTATCATAAAAGTCCAATTTAACTGAGTTTTCGTGTATCAGTGGAATTGCCTTGAAGTCACCAACAGCACTACCATTAGTACTTCCATCGTTTGCACAAGGCGCCGTGATCTCATCTAAGATAATCTCTATATCGCCATCATTTTCAAAACCACAAGTTTGCAGAGGCTCAATTGTTTTTTGATTTCTTGCTAAACGTCTCTGTCTTTTGCGTCTTTCTTCTATAGGTAAAGCATGCAGTGGGCACATCCACTTTGAGCCCAAATTCTTTAAAGAGGCCCTTGGCACTTCAGGAACACAATCGAGGTGCCAAGGCGTATGACAATAATCACATTTGGTGATAATTCTAGAATTTTCTTCATAATTATCCCATGTACCCATCCTTGTAGTTCGACATTTATAACATATCAAAAATTCGCCTGTTTCAGGGTCTACATGGGAGTCTGGAGAATATGTATCTAACTCTGTTATGCTTTGGCCATAGGCCCTACCAAACATTTGTTTATCACTTGGTGTATCCTTCCTGGTATAATCAATATACTGGCCTCTCGATCCAGTTTTGACACTTTTGAAAGCATCCTTGATACCTGTTGGGAGCTCAAATTGTTTAGGATTTCTTGATTTGATATCAAATAACAGCTTACCAAACAGTCGATCTTTGGAAGGCAAATTATTTATAAATTCTTGTTCTCCCTTCCTTGCCTGTATTTTATTCTGATAGGATTGCTTGAAAATACATTGAAGACATGACCAATTGCCCTTAGGTAAGTTATCAGGATCTAAAGGAGGACTCAAACATAAGAAGTGGAATGATTTGGGACACGCATCACAGCATAAGAAGGAACCTGTCTGACCGCAACTACTACAAAAGTCATCATTTTCAAATTCAGGACCTGGTTCTTCCGATGTTTCAGGACTTTTCTCTTCGTCAGTTTCTGCATGAATATTACTTAATGAGCTCTGTGCAAATAATTTGCTTGTTATTTCCTTTCTTGCTGTATGATGGTTTTTAGTCTTTATATGTGGAAGATTTTCAGGTTTTGCATCATTCGGTAGTATTTTATTATTTTTTAAATTTATCCTTATGATGTGAGATTTTGATTTATTATCTGTTTCTAACGAATGACCGTCAATACCATGCTTCTCTGGATGTATATCTTCCCTGAGAAAGCTTTCAGTTGTTAAGGCGTCAGAATCCTTTGTTTTAAGATTTGTCATATATACTTTCAACTCCAAAGTATGATCATTATCTGGTAGAAGTATTCTTTTATTATTCCATAGGGCTTCTCTTTTTATCTTTTCAGGAGGTCCACAACCTAAATAAAGTCCAGTTGCACCATTTTTAACATCATGCTCAAATTCAATATCGTTTACTTTAACTATTCGTCCCCTTTCATCACGTTCAACAGTTTTTATTTGTGGTTGATACTGTACTTCGTCGCTTACAGTGGTTTCGTCTTCATTTTTAACAGTATTGGAATTTTTTTTGTAATCATTATCCTTATCATTATCATCATTTGATTTAATAATCCGTCTTTTCTTCAAATTGTAATTTACATTCATTGAAGAGGCTCTTTTAGGCCTTTTCTCAAGAGTTATACTATTGTTTTCCTTCTTATTACCAGTATTGATATTACTATCCTCTGAATTTACCGATGAAGATGATTTCAAAAGAGATGGTTCAGAAGGTGGTGATGATATGGGACTCTGTCTATCAGTATTATTTTTCAATTTCTTATGTGCAAAAGGAGGTCTTCCTCTTCGAAAACCTTTTTTTCTACCTCGTTTCTTGGGAACAGTAGTTATCTTATTGACTGGCTCAATGTTATCATTGTTATTACTATCATCATCAGTTGTTGCAATAGCAGATGATGATGTATCGTTGAGAGGAGGGGTTAATGATGGTGTATTTCCCCTCGATGTATTTACCGACTTGGCATGTCTGGGCATTGTTTGTTTAAGAATGAAATGTGTATGCAATTTTTTTCTTCTTTCACCACGTAACTCTATCAGACCAAAAATATCTTTCTCACTCGTTACCTCTTTCAAACGAATATTTATCCTTGAACCAAATATGCAGTTATTTGGTCGAGAGTTTTTGAGTAAAACAAATAAAAATTTCCTCTTTATTTGCTGAAACTACGATACGATTTGAAACAGGAGAAGAAGGACCACGATATAAATCAGAAATGAAGTACCGCGATATCAATGGAAAGAGATTCACCACGATATAAAGTGGAACGAAGTATAATACAGAGGAAGTTTGGCCAACACCAATACCGTCTCAAGATTAATACAGAAGCCAAAAACAAAAAAAAAAAAAAAGCTGCAATAACTTGGACAAAAACCGTAAGGACTGTTTTTGTAAAACCTGTTGCACTACTGGTTTGAAAACCCTGTATGATACAGTATACGAATATAAATATATATATATGTGTGTATATATATATTCTTGTATCAATGCAAACCTTATTTTTGATCCGAAATGTTCCACGAAACCTGTTCAAATGGCAAAACAATCGTTAATGATCAAACCTTACAGCAAACTTTTCTTGAAACCCTATGAAGTAACCAACCTTGCCTGGGTTCCTAGTCAGCTTGAAGTCAAACCTAACGTTGTCTGAATTTTTTTTCACAGTCACTCGCGTTCGCTGCTGACTTGGCCGGGTGTTACTTGGCAAACAGTCAAAGATCTCTTCCTGAAACTTTGGATTGTTAGTTTTTCGTCCTTGTATGAACCTGTTTTTCTCTTGTTTTTCACTTGTTCTCATCCTGTAATTCGAAGGAAAAGGTCTAAAATTTGCTATCAACACATTTTATGAAGCAAAATTAGTGTGTAGAAGGGCGGAGTAAAGTGTTATAAGATGATCATAAGATAAAAATGTTTATATAGAGGGATGAGAATAGTACTAACACGATACAAGTGTGTTAATATTGTTTCTTGCAACCTGTCTTGGGTAAACATGCTGTGATAATTGCAAACATAAAGAGTTACCATCTATGTTAGAACTTCTTCAACAAGAACATTTATATATATATATGTATATTTATGCCTGGATATGTCTGTTGCATAACCACATATTTGCCTTTTGGAACCACTCATCTCTTGGTAGTATGATGGTGATTCAGATTGATCAAGTCTTATTACTGGACGCGAGATTTGAAATCATTTGAAGAAATATGTTTTGGATCAACTTTGATATATATATTGATGCTAGTGAAAAATTTGTCTTGGAGAAACTCTTAAACTTACAATTTCACTGATATAAAGACTAAACCACAATAAATAAGCAAATCAAGAATGGATTCTGAACTCCAAGCTTTAAGAGAAGCTCGATTGAAACAACTTAAATCGTCAAGTAATTCATCTGATTCATCCTCCAATGGCAAGCCAGCAGTTGGTTCAGCTATTGCTGGATTTCTCACTCCACAGGCTTTAGAGAGATTAAGCAGAGTTTCGTTGGTTAGACAAGATAGATCTGCAGCTGTTGAACAATATTTAATGCAACTTATCTCAACTGGACAATTGAATCATAAAGTTACTGAAGAAGAAATTGTTCAAATATTGCATGGTGTATCAAGAGAACAAAATAAAAAAAATGAGACTAAAATTATATTCAATAGAAGACATGATGGATTTGATGATGATTTAGAAGGTGATAAAAATGATGTAGATGATGATGAGGATGATTTTTTTGATTAGTGGAAATGACATTATCATATATGTGAGACAAGAGCCACATTATAATAATTATTTTTATTCTGGTAGTGTTGCATTATGAATTTCTAAAAGTTTTGCATTATAAACCGACATAATGCTATTCTCCTCTGGTATAGCAAAATAAAATTCAATACAGGCCCTAGACAATGCAACGATCTAACATGTATGTATGATAAATATGCACTTATATGTACACTAAATAAACACTTATATGTACAATAAATAGGTATTTTAATGTTACGATACGTTTTGTTGTATCGAGAAGATCTTTTGAATACAATAAATTCAATTTGAATAGAGAAGTACATAAAGTAGTTATAATTTTGTTACGAGGTCAACTTAATAGTTTATTGGATCATTTGACTAAGCAAGCATATAAGTATATGATATGTTTCCACAAGCAAGTATATAAGTATATGATATGTTCCACAAGCAAGTATATGATATGTTTCTACAAATAAGTATACGATATGTTTCAACAAATATTAGCTAGATACATGAACAATCAAGATATTTATAAAATAATAATATAAATTTGAGACAGAAATAGATTGAGATGGTATAAAAAAATTAAAATTGGGATAATAGAAAAGGTAGATTTGCAAATAATGTAAGGTATATTCATATAATAAGCAAAAAGGTACCAAAATTACGATGCAACTGTGATGTAAAAAAATGATGCATCTGTGATGTAAAATTAATCATGAAGATTAATTTATTCAACGGTATCATTTTCTTCAGGATAAAAACTTTCCCATTCTTTTAATCTTCTTCTATATTGTTCAGTATATTCAGTTTTCCTATCTTGACTTAATTCTCTCCATTTTTCACCAATAATTTTAGTAATTTCAATTAAACTTTTATCAGGATTTTCTTTAACAATCATTGGTCTAATTTCTTGTGTAAATTGAATAAATGGACCACTTGGTCTTTTTGGTGGTAAAGTCTTTTCATATTCTTGTCTTTTCAATCTATAAGCTTCCCAATTAGTACGAAATTCATCATAATAAGGTTTTTTCTCTTCATCAGTTAAAGTTTTCCATCTTGCAGAAGCTAATTTTGATAATTCTGGTACTTTTGCTTGTGGATGTTTCTCTAATAATTCATTTCTAATTGACATTGAAAAAATGAAATAAGCAGATGAAGGTCTTTTTGGACCTTGTTTTTTCAATTGTTTCCTTTTTTCAATTCTACTTTGAGTAGTTGATAATTTTTTTGGTACAGGAGTTTGTTGAGATGATGAAGCCGATTTGGTTGATTTATTTAATATAGCAGAAGTATGATGAGATTGAGTTTGTTGTAAATTATGAATTTGTTGTGGTTGTAAATTCATAGAAGAATGATTTGATTGATAATCCATTAAATTTGGTGAAACATTCATATTAGTATGAAAATATCTTTGACCTTGTTGTTGCATGAAAACATTTGAATTCATTGAATTATTTGACATTGAAGCAGCAGCAGCAAAAAGGTTTGCATTTGGACCATTATTAGAGGAAAGATTAGAAGAAAGATTCATACCATTATGATTCATACCATTAATTGCAGCTGCATTTACAGCAGCCGCAACGGTTGGAGTTGGATTCATATGAGTTGAAGCATTAATAGCAGAGCCAATGGCATTGGAAACTTGTTTCTGTGAAATATGAGACAAAAATGAATTATACATCAGTTCACTGAATTGCTGTTGATTGATCGGTTGTTGATTACTCGAAGGCGAATTGGTAGGTTGTAAGTTAGAAGTAACACTAGTACCGCTGTTCGTGTTATTACTACTATTACTATTGTTATTAGCGGAAGAAGTATTCACGTTGCTGTTGCTTGGAATACTACTATGCTGAAAATAACTGTTATAATAAGCGTTGGATGGGTTGATATTGGAAGTAGAGAGACTAACTCCACCATTCCCACTACCTATATGCTGTTGTGATTGTTGCTGTGATTGCTGTGATTGCTGTGATTGCTGTGATTGCTGTGATTGCTGCGATTGTTGCTGTTGGCCTCCGGCCAACTGAGAATACTGTTGCTGCTGCAAACTGTGATGCTGCTGTGTCACAGAATTGGGGCCGTGAAGCTGTTGCAAAGCAGCCAAATTCGAGTTTCCTCCCTGTGCTTGCTGCTGTCCTTGCTGTTGTTGCTGTTGTTGTTGTTGTTGTTGGTTTGAGGACGACGAAAGAACCGAAACAGCGGAATTCGCGGACGTCGCGGTTTGCTGCGCTTGCGACGAGTTGTTGTTGTTGTTGTTGCTGTTAGCCAGATAGAAGGCATTTTGCGGCACAGATTGCTGGTATTGCGAGATGAAAGGCTGCGTCTGGAAGTGTGAAGTTGCAGCTGTGTTTGAGGTGGGTTGTGTCAGGTGCGGCTGCATCATGGCATTGTGGTGGCCGTTGATCTGATCGTGAAACGAGGACGAAACATTTGGATCCGTGGTCGTGTTGCTGAAGTTGTTGCTGAAGTTGCTGCTGATGCTGTTGCTGATGCTGTTGCTGAAGTTATTGTTGAAAGTGTTGCCAAGATTGTTTGTATTCTTGTTCGTCAGACTGTTTAGCGCGTTTGTATTAGTGTTTGTATGATTGTTTGTATTAGTGTTTGTATGATTGTTTGTTGTGACAAACGAGTTGGTGGTGTGCGATGAGTTTATTATCGAAGGTGTCTGCAATGTGGGTGAGCCATTGGAATTCGATCTGTTGGTGTTCGAATTGCTGTTGCGTTTCTGCGTATGCGATTGATGGCGGTTGTAATTGCGATGCATCCCATTGTTGTTTGGGAATTGGGCACCGTGTGAAGATGCAGTGAAATCTCTGTATGAAGGTTCGTGGTGTGGATGGGGATCTTGCAATTGTTGGTAATGCAAAGTGTGATCTTGTGTCGAATTTAGCAAATTAATATTTGAACCATCGTCTACTTTTGGTGAATTACCATTAGGTACCTGTATAGTGGGTAACATGGTCGGTCGTAAGTACGTAAGTACGTAGTAATAGTAAGCAAAACGTAAGTACTAGCAAGCAGAGCAAAACGTAAGTAATAGTAAGCAAAACGTAAGTACGTAAGTACGTAGTAATAGCAAGCAAAGCAAAACGTAAGTGTCTATGATCAATCAGTACCAAGACGGTAATGAGTTAGCGTTAATAGGAGATACAATGGTATAGTACTGATGTAGAGCAATAGGGAATATTACCAGTATAGCAAATACAGTGTGTGTGATAGCAAAGACCAGAACGTGAGTACGTAAGATAAAGAATATCTATTGTATTAAAAACCTAGTAGTGGTATAGACCGACAGTAGCACTAATATCGGTATGTAGCAGGCAATAGACGGACTGTACTAGCAGTAGTAGTTGTTGTAGTACTAGCAGTAGTAGTAGTTGTAATACTAGTACGTAATTGTTGTAGTACTATCACTTGTGAGAATGACAAAATAGTGATTATTATCACAGACAGTTGGCTGATTGAATCGAATGTAGTGGATATGATCAAGCAAAACAACTACACGCAGACTTCAAAAGAGGGAAGGGAAAGGGGGGGGAAGAGACTGTTGTACACTAGAAGTCTCTGTGTGCTAAGAAAGATTAAGACGTCTAAGAAAGATTAAGACATTGAACGTTGAACGTTGAACGTTCAACGTTCAACGCTGTGAAAATTTTTTATTTTTCTTGCAAATTATCACAGACGAGAAAGCTGGTAAACAACAACTGAAGAGGCCAAACAGAGAACGAACAAATCAACACAGTGGCCTATGGCCACTAGAAGTTACTGAAGACGTTCTAGGACATCCAGAGAACGATAGAAAAACGTATGAAAATACGTGGCATACTGTTCGTGCTCTCTCTCTTGCTCTCTTGCACAGTCTCTTGCTCTCTTGCACAGTCTCTTGCTCTCTTGCACAGTCTCTTGCTCTCTTGCTCTCTTGCTCTTGTTCTTGCACTGTCTCTTGCCAACTCAACATTAACCCAGAAAGTTTCAACCAAGCCACATGTAACCTCATCACCAGATATTCTGCGAATCGTTCACAGGGACGGATGTGACAACAGCAAGAATAGACAAGAATATGCAAGAATAGCACCACCAACACAAATATGCATATAGCACCACCAAGACAAATATGCATGAATAGCATGACCAACAAGACAAGAATACGTGCATGGATCATTCCAAACAGGTATGGTTACAGGTGCTTTACCATTACAAGACTACAAGGTACTAGTAGTAGCTGAAATGATGCATCAGATAGTAGTAGCTGAAATGATGTATTTAGTAGCAGTAGCCGGAAATTGATTGATCATGGCTTGGAATGCATCTAGCCACTACTTTTAATTATCGTTCCACATAGAAAGACCGATTTTAAAATAAAAATAGTGGTGCTTCTTGTACCTGCGCTTGTCTTCTGTACTCTTCAAATACAGCGTCCTCTTTGTCTGTTAAAGAGTACGTACTACGTTCATTATAGAAATGTCAAGTAAATTACACAGCTATTTCACAGATGCTATTCTTGATCTATACAAAATGTCGCTCTTTACTGCATGAAGCAATGTGTAATGAAGTAGTGTGTTTTTAGTGTACATTGCAGTGTAGTTAGTATGTACATTGCAGTGTGTACTAACTTCACCTTGTAGGCGGAGGTCATCTTACTGGCTTCTACCTGCCTTCTTAGCCTTCTTCACAAATTGCAAGTTTACATACGTCTGCACTTTCTATTTACGTGGTACCACTTTCATTATGGTTACTTCTATCTCGAAGTGAGGTTTTTGGCTGTCTCTAAGCAATGAAATCTCGTATAGTTCTGGCTGTCTCAAAGTTGAATGCTCTTGGATTTCTAGCTGCTTCAAATTTGCAATGCTCTTCGATTTCTTAGATTTCAGGCTGCCTCAAAGTGTAATGATCTTAGATTTCAACTCAAAGCAGATTTCCAATTCCATGACCTGAAGGGGCGGGTTATCATTAATTTAGTTGTTGTCAATTCGTTTGTTGGCTTTACAATTTCTTTTGCATTGTGTCTTGTTCTCTAGTTTGTGTATGCTGTCGTAAATGTAGAGACCATAGGAAATTCCACTTACGTTACGTTTCGTCTATTGCATATTCTATGGATATTCTAATCTCTGTCCTGTCTGCTTTCACTGTCTACTTTCCTGAATGCTTCCCTGTCTGCTTCTCTGTAATGCTTAATGTCTCTCTTAGGTTTAGTTATTAGGTAGTGATGGGATCTCTACAAGGGCTTTACCAATTGTGCACTGGTTCAACGAATCGGATTGGATCTTGCTAATCAGAATTGCAGCTTTACAGTCGATTTGGTTACATACAATTGTAATATTATTTACTATAGAACGTTACTGTCGATTTGTACTCCATAACGCTGCCGTCGATTTGTACTCCATAACTTTGTCATCGCTTTGTACTCCATAACTTTGTTGTTGAATAGTTATCAAGATTTATTCAATAATCTAAATCATAATAACAATGTCTGTTAATATTGGTATAAATGAAATTACACAGGCTAATAATATAGTTAAGAATTTAAAGTCATTCAATTTTTCACTTTATGCACAATATTTTAATTATATCAATATTTTCCTTTGCATAGCATTAGGTATTTCAAATTTATTCCATGTTAATGCAGTTATTGCATTTGGTATTATTTCAATAATTCAATCATTCATAATTTTATTCTTAGAAGTACCATTTCTATTGAAAATATGTCCATTATCAGATAATTTTATTCAATTTATCAAAAGATTCGAATCAAATGGTTGGAGATGTATATTTTACTGTGGTATGGCAATTTTACAATATTGTTCAGTTATATTGAAAGTAACAAGTTTAATTGCGGTTGCAATTGGTTTAACCATTTCTGCTATATTTTATGGTATCGCATTCTTCAGACATCAAGAATTTTGGAACAGACCTGTTGTTAAACAACCTGTCGTTGATGAATTTGACTTAGAATTTGGTGATGAACCTGTAGTAAGAGAAATGTTGTAATATATCGATTATAAGAAAAAATATTTAATTCAAGAATGCAAGACAAAAGGTTCACTGCTAAGATGAAAGAACATAAACGAGCACAATAATTTAAAATTGCGTAATGCTCTGATAATATAATTCACCTGTGCAACCTATAATATCCATATACTATAATATCATTGTATATATAAAATAGGAAAAGGGTTATCATATATTCTCATTTCAAATAATTGTATCCATATCCTAGCTCTCATTATTCAGCGATTTCCTATAAGCTGTACCAAGTATATATCTTTATATCTTCATATCTTTATATCTCTCTCTTGGTAGCACTATCCGATGGGTTTAGCCGCCGAGTGCTTCTAACAATCTTAGAAGTGGCGGGTTTTCCAAAATTTCCAAGAGGTATTAATCATATATAAATAGGACTGGTTTCAACTCTATTACCTTTTTTTTTCCCACTTTTTAGTCTTCTGGAGCTTACTCTTAATTTAGTATTTGCTGTGTATCTAGAGAAGCGAATCATAATACGTTGTATTCTCTGTAAAAAATCAATTTTAGTTTTTGATGCAAGGAGTGGTACTCAGGAATATGTTGGGCTGGCTTCTGAGATATGTGTACATACAATAGGGGAAAATTGAGTAGTTGAAAACTAAATTCTCAATATGTTAAAATATATAGATATATATTGAGATGACTAAGGAATATTATCACTATGCTTTCATAGTGAAACATGAAATGAATAAAAACATGAAGTATCTCGATGTATGGATAATTTTATTGAATATTTACTATTACAAGCTGATAGAAAAAAAAAGTTGGCATAAAATTGCCGAATAAGCTGAGTGTGGTGTTTAAGTTTCATTACTAGGAGCACAGTAAAGCACCGAAATAATGAATAATGCTCTTTCATTTTATACTCAGAAGTTTTCTGTCCGATAAAGATGGGTGGTCTGAGATTACTATTCTTCTCATTTATTATCACTATCAATCAATTGATTTAAAACTTTTTTAACATCATCTTTGTTGAGAACACCCTCGTACAGCAAGGTTCGAATATTATCAGAACGTGATGGTAGATCATGATACAAAACTTTTTTGTTTAAGCCCTTATTGATATCCATATTATCAGGATTCATATCAAAGCCCATTTTGCCATCATTTAAATTCTCGATCTCGTCAATTTTGTTATTTAATTTCTCCAAAACGTCTTCTGTGTGCTTCAATTTCATATGTTGTACAAGATTATCTCTCCTCTTGTGTTTGCTCAAACACAGAGGACAAGAAAAGTGCCTCTCTTGGGAATGAGATAATAAGTGTCGTTTCAACCATGATTTTCTTTTGAATGATTTTTCACATATATGACATTTGAACATGTATGTAATGGAATTTTTTGCCTCTCCAGAGGAAATTTCCTCGCTTTGACTATGAGTTTTCCAGGTACTATTTGATTCATTGTTTGAATTATCTTGTGATACAATTGGGTCATTATGTGATAGTTTCGATATCGAGTAGTCTCTTGACATTAAACCGGTATTATGCCTCTGATACAAATTGGCATCAGAATGTAAATCCGAAATGTCCTTCTTTTTATAATCAAGTATCGTCTTGTCTTTAACACCAAAGTTTAACGTATGCGATTTTGACGGTTGCATCTTACTACTGATCGGACTATTATGATTGAAATGTGAAATCTTTGAATTTTTTTTCTCACTGTCAAAGTCAAAACTACTTACTCCATTGTTGGATAATGAGTGACTTGTTAATGAAGTTGTATCACTCTTAGTGGTGTCTAGATTTCTATTGGAAATTGCCTGCTTGAGAGACAATAATGTTTCCCTGGTTTCTCTAGATTTATCAAGTAGACTGGCAATTTTATTATCAGAACTACCAACACCACGATGATTGAAAGTTTTATTATTTGCATTAGCTGCAAAAGGGCTGTTAGTGACTTCTTGCATGGAAGATGGGCTGTTATTTTTTATGGGAGATGTAAACCTTTGCAAATCTTTTGAAGATCTATCATTGGGAAATATCTGATGCATATTGTTTTGCACTTGATTCTTTTGAACACTAAGATCTGAGTAAGTGGATTCACTACGGCCGCCATTATTAACATACCATGGTGATGCCAAGAATTTCGATTGCTGTGATGGCATTGATTGGTGACCTTGTAATGGGACTGATACACCCATTTGAGATCTTCCTCCAAATAAAGAAACCCCATTGTGATGCGATGAGTTTAGTGAGTTTTCATTATATGGGAAATTGTAACCATTGTGGTACTGTTGAGTTTGATTATAAGTATTGGCTGTATTGTTTCCAGACATACTTGGATTGGCTGAGAGCAACATCTGTCCAAACACATTGGATCCAACATTAAATCGAGGCAAAAATCCCTTATTTGAAGAAAACCGCTGCGCATTGGCCTCATTAGTGGTATTGAAATCCATTTCAGGCGGTACTTGGATTCTTGGGAAGGAAAGCATTGATTTCTTGGAACTTTCATTTCCAATACCATTATTATTTTCATCATAGTGTTCTCCTTCGGTGGCAGCATCTCTATTTCTTCTTTCAGTTGTGGATTGATGGAGAGAATTTTGGTTTGTTGCTTTATTTATCTCTTTATCCTGTAGTACTTTATTTTTTGAGCCTAGTGGTGCAGGATTAAAAGTATACTCAAAAGCACTGTTATTGGTTGTGGGACCATCACTTGCAGTATGTTGATAATTGTGTAATGAAGACTGTCTGGGGGAGGTATTGGAATAGTCAGAGACATTCGAGCTTTTGCTTTGATAAGGGTACAACAAAAGATTCTTACTCTCTCTACTGAGAAGGGTATGCCTTGAATCTGTACCAGAACCAAGATTAGGCATTACAATGTTGTTATTTGTAGAAAAAAATGATTGTGAGTCTTTTCCGTTAAATACAGGACGTAGTGGCATCAGTTGTGAATCAGAAGAATCATTTAACATTTGTGCTGATTTTAGCAATGTAGTGGCACCGTTCTTATAATTTAGATTATCGGTCATTTCCTTACTTGATGAGTGTACAAGAAAGTCGGGCAAATTTTGTTTAGCTTGAACATTAGTATCAAAGCTGTGATTCGAATTAGAAACTGACGTTTCAGAGGTTGAACTTGTCGGTACGTTTGAGGAGGATCCTGAACTCGAGTCAGATTTTGGATATGATGGTGATAAAGGTCTTCGACTTAAATATGTACCTGATTTCCTTTGATCTCGTATGTTTTCAGAATTCGAGCGACTATGTGAAGGATAATCACCGGTTTTTGTAGATGTTAAAAGTGCTTCGATGCTTGGTTTCATACTACCATTACTTACATTCTCACGAGAAGCTGAATCTCGTTTCGAAGATTTCAATGAATGATCGAATCTGTTGATATCATATTTATGTGAGTTCGAGTTGAATCTGAACTCTTTCTTCTCATAATTTCGAGGAAATTTGTGGGTATTACTTTTAACACGTTCGGAGCTGCTCATGTTAATATGGAGCAATGGATATGGATCTAATTGTTGTTGTATTTGTAGACTTACAGAAAAATTGATGTGAAGGTCCTGCAACTGTCTGTTGTAATTTTTGATTCAAATAATTTTTTTTTGAGCTGTAACCGCCAGAAAAAAAATGTGTTCACTGTCAAAAAAAGAAAATAGTTTTCGATCCGTTAGTTGAGGGACTTTATTTTTATTATGAGACCTCTGAAATCAAAGTAGGGTGATGGAATATGTTTTGTGAATGAAGAATCTAATTTCTATGTCGTTCGTAATAAGGATTATAAACCTAGAACTCGACAGCTTTTCTACTAATCAAGTGAATTTGAAGGAAGCAGAAACTGAAATGCAATAAAAACGAGAGAATAAAGCAATACTTTTTGAGTTGTGATAAAATTCAAAAGCACAAAATGAGTTGCTTCAAAAGCAAACAAACGTATACTAACACAGGAAACAGATATATGTGATCGAAAGCCCGTATTCAAAACAATAAAAATAGCTGTATTTATTATACAGGTTACTTTTGAATAAGGTTAAAAATTGGAACAACAAGTTAAACCCTGGAAAGTTGTAGGTTCCTTTATTAAGTGAAATGTGCAAAGGTTGAGGGACCTGATTTCAATCGTTTAAAAGTGGAGTTTGAGTGATTTAAGCTAGAGTTGATAAGCCTTCGTGTAATGAGGTGACGCTATGGCCGTATGTTCTGGCTTTGACTAATCTTTGATAGTGTAATTCAACTATTGATTAAAAGTGACTTCGCTAAAAATCATGAAATAACTCAAGGGTCTCGAATGCAGTCCTTTTACTTTTGATAAAAAATCGAGATTAGAATTTTTGGTAATGTCACACGCAAATAAAGATAGTAGATACTAGCCACCTGAGCAGTTCCAAGCAGGTTAATGAGCTAGATTTGGTAGGTGCTTTTCTTTGCCAAATGAAACTTTAATCTGCTAATTATCACCTGTATAAGCACCAAAAAGAAAGATTTATTGGAAGCCTAATAAAACTTTAATAATAACGTTAAGCAGCTGCCTATTGATAAGATGACAAAGATTGTGCTTGCCTGCATAAACGTCAAAAGCATCACAGACTCTGAAGAAGGGTCCTTTGCCTTCAATAAGCATGCAGTTCACACTAAAAACTGTTTCAAATGAGTTGGAGAACTGATTTTTTTTTCTTTAAAATCAAAACTCAGTTTACAACGTTGGTACTGTTAAAGGAAGGATTGGTATTCCCTTTCGAGCAAGTTGCAGCCCACATCATGTCTTTGGCCTTAACATCCAGGAAAAACTCTACTTCTCACACAGCCATTCGGAAGGTAACAAACCAACAAACAAAATCGAGCTATGAAATAAAGTTTAGGCAAGCAATTTAAAGTTTAGCATTCGCACGTACTATTCTTTGTGGCCTTATGAGCTTATGTGTTCCATGAACAGCATGAAGAAAGTACTCGAGCAGAACCAATCTAAACTGACAAAGACGAGCAGAACCAACCTAAATTGACAAAGATGAAAAAAAAAAAAAAATTTATAAAAAAATTTAATGAATGAACTTGGTCGATACGAGCATCTGGTGAAGCCCACTTCCGCCCCTGTAGAGATATCAGAGATATCAGATATATCAGAGATATGTGGAGAAGTGTCTTGTCTGTTAGGTGGTTGTTGCTGTATTGGACGTGGTAAGCTATCAATACAACTCAACTAGTACTTGCCGTGCAGACAGATAGACAGATACAAAGCCTGATAGCACGATATCAGAATAGAGTTTTTTAGAGTTAACATGTTACGTAAACTTGCATCGAGGATTTTTCGAACGGTGCTCAAATAAATTTATTCAGCAGATGGCTGGATTGGACAATTTGGTGGGCAAAGTTCCTCGAACTCGTTCCAGACGTGTTCAATTCGAATTGGTCAGTATCACCACTTCCTTTGTTGTCGTGTTGTCGTGTTGTTGTTATTCTTGTTCTTGTTCTTGTTGTTCTTGTTGTTCTTGTTCTTGTTGTTCTTGTTGTTCTTGTTGTCAGTACATTCGATACCCAACTGGATATTCGATACTCAACTGGACACTCGATATACCTTCTTCGAAAGGTGTGTGGTGTACACAAGAAAGAGGAATGAAACTTTATTTTGTCGCAAGATGCTTGGGAGCACGATGATTAGAATTTTACTTGGGAGTACATATGGTCAGACACTTTCTTGATATTTACATATGATCAGACATACTTATCGTGTGTGGTCAGATGTACTTATCGTGTAGATATGTCGAACGTACTTATCACGTAGATATGTCAAATAAATTGTCTTGAGAGTAGATTGAAAAGTGTCGAATGTATCAACGCTGTGCAAATCGAACTTTGCTCTGACAGTGTTATTACATAAACTCACATACTAACGTACAAAATATTTTACAATAAATGTTAAATGCTATACAAGTATATATAATAATCCGGTTGGACTCTTGAAGTTGGGTTCATGACCTCTTCTTGTGAATCTTTAAGCAAAACCCTTTGGGATCTGCTCTGACTTCTGGTCTGTCTGGTTGCAATGTACTGGTCTCTGGGAGATCCTGCTGTCAGTTTCATCTCCAAATGTTGCTCATAGAACCGTATAGCTCCCTCATTTTCCTTAAACACCGTCAATTCCATCCCTACAAACTTCTGATGATGATGATGATGATCGGAGTTGTTCATCTTTTTCAGAAGTTGTAGAGTTTTGTCTCTAATACAATCTCTCAAAATTGTCCTTCCAATGCCCTGTCGTTGCCAGTTTGGACTGATTTGAATTTCATAAACGTACAAAACGTCACCTTCATCGTCGTATTTGAGCAGATGCTCCTCTTGACAGTACAATACTGAGAGGAAAAGGGCCAATTGGCCCTTTTCATCCCAATAACTGATGTATATCATCCCATCTGTGTACATTTCTTCTACCTTATTGTCATGCCAGTCTCTTCTATTACCGTATATTTTCCTAGATTTCTTCCTGTAGAGATGACCCAAATTCTCATCTAGTAATCCAAGGAAGTCTGACTCAATGATCTTCTCTACTGTTTTACCACTTAATGCATCTTGATGAGAATGTGAGATGCCTTTGTTGGTATGACCATCTAAATTTGAATAATCATCATCAGTTTCATCAATTTCATCAATTTCATCAATTTCATCAAGTTCATTCTGTACTCTCTTGTCTAACTTATACCATTCTACACCATCAATATCAGAATTCTCATTACAATTGGAAGCTATGACATGAAATTTACGTACCAAAATGTCACCTCCAGATGTCACTAGCTTCGCTGGAAGCGTATTGACGAGGGCATCCACAACTTTTTCAATTGGGAGCATTATTATATATATGTATGTGCATTACACCTATATATTGAAATATCTCGAAATGTTCAAATCAGTTTGCTGAATAACTTTGAACTAAGCCTTATAGTAACGTTCGATCGATAAAAACAATTCCAACATCCCAAGCATCTGTTATTCATCAACAACTTGTCGCGTAATGTTGAATTCGGCTGAGTTCTGCTTGAATCTGATTTTTTTTTTTTGTAATTATTGATGTTTTAATAATTGCTGACATTTGAGCCTCTCGAACAGTCTTTGATAAAATGATCGAAATATGCCTTTATAACTGTTAGTATTCGTGCAATACAAACTATTTAATTTGTTATACACTAGCAATCACAATCTTAACTTGTCATACACTAGAATCACAATCTTAATTTATTCAAACATGGGTTTGATTTCTAGTCAATTTCACTAGGTTACATATATATACAGCAGTATTCACCATTTTTTGAAAAAAATGTGCAGTTTTATAGTAGTCTATTTGCTTTAACCTACGAGATCAGGTTCACAAAAGGCTGTTTTCTATACAAGAATTTGTATTATTTATCATAAGCAATAAACTCTCTCTCTTCCAGTATTCCTCGCATTATTAACTTTTAGTTTCAATTTCGTTGACTATAAATAATGACCAGAAAAACATGTAGTAAAAATTGGTATTCACATTAATTATGAGAAGCTGAACTAAAAGTACTGTATCTTACCAACATGTATAGACTTCTGTAGGGTACAAGGTAATTTTGCTTTACGTTCTAACTGAAAAAAAAATAAAGTCTTATCATACAACTTAACACATGGGCTGATAATTGTGCTCAAACAGATACCACCTTACAAACTCATTTGAATCTATCAAAAAAGATATATCTTCAATGAGATAAATTTTATTTTACCTGTAAGAATTTCTTTTAAAAATATACGAATATTTAAAGTCTTTATATGAATATGTTTATGTATACAACGGAGAATCAATCTAAAGCATAGTTTGTCCATGATTATGTGTTTGTCAATGACTTTAGACAGAGAGAATTGGATGTGATTTAAATGCAAATGCTATATTAGATTACACTTCCCGTTGGATATCGACACAAACAACCACCACATGCATCAAGCTGAAGTTTATGTGTCCAATAATAAAAATAATAACTAATCGAATCAGATTCACTGAAGCGTATTTAAAGTCTCTTTTTAATCAAAAGTCAGCTATTCGATACGATATTTAGTTTCTGAAACATCCTCTTACTTGTTTAGATCCAGAAACTATTTCCTTCTTGAAAGATATAGAATCAACAAAATCTCAAAAAGCCTTTGAAAGCTGATTTTACCCTAATGAAACAGCTCTAGCTAATTAAGATAATAATTCAATTAAAATTTGCTATTTCCTATCTTCCATATCAATCTTTTCAGTTTTATTTGAATGAGTCCTCTTTTTACGTGAAAAACCATAATGATTTGCTGTAATAAATCCTACTGGTACATATATCCATTGCAAACCGTAACGAATACAGGATAGAATGAATCCACTCTGAATTTGAAGGTGCAAAAATTCCCAATTTGATGTTCGTAGTTCAGAGGAGTTTCCAAAATGTTGTTGACTTATCATTCGAAGTAAAGCCATGTAAAAAATTTTAGTGCATAATCCGATAGTGCTAGCTGAAAGTAATAATATCCCATTTGCCTTGATTGTGAGAGGAATAAAATAATGTCTCTTTCCTAAAACCAACTCTAATCCAAAAAGTCCCACAAAGAATAAACATAGAAAACTGAAAAAAAATTCAAGAATGTAGGCTAGGAAGAGTATTTTATTAAGATCAACTAAAAAATTGATCACCCTCACACCTTGCCTATATGCTGCATATTTTTGTTCTTTATTGGAAGAATTTTCATCTACTTGGTTAAGATTGCTTTCATGTACTGACTGGAAAAGTACTTTAGAAAATCTACCTTTTGCAATACTATCTTTTCTCAGAAATTTGTTAAGTGAATGCAATCCTAAATGGTATGTAAAAACTAGAGAATCTCCAATTAATTCACTATTATTCTGGTATTTCAGTGACGCTTGACCTAATTGTATACCAATATCTCTAACCAGAATACCAAATATATCCATACCAAGATTACCATTTTGTGCACAGTAAGCTCTGGTACCATTATGATTTTTACAATAACCAAATGTGTTCACCTTGAAGATTATATCTTTATCAAAAGTGTTGACCAAATTTTTTTCATCATACAAACTGCGTACTAAAGTTTTATTTCCAAAAACTTCAGAATCTTCCCATTCCATGTCTATTCGTAGGTAAGATATTAATTTCAAGAATTCTCTTATACTGTTCATAAATTCTTTCGATATCATGGAATTATCAATGAGAGAGAACTTAAATTGTGGGGCACATATTGGAAATCCTGAGCTCACAGAACAGCTAACCTCTGGAATATTGAATAAAAATTGCAACCCACATAAACCAAAAAGGACACTCCATACTATAAACCTTCGAAAGAATCCCATTAAAAAGTAAAATTCACAAATCTACGTCTCAGTTCTGATTGTTAATCAATATCATAATAAAGTGGAAAAATCCAAATCAATGCCATAATACCATGCATGGATAGATCAGAAAAGCAGTGAATCAAGTAAATGGTGATACTACTTTAGTATGATTTCACACGTTTTATTAATATGCAATCCAAATGCCACAAACTTGTAGCGGCAAGTAAAACAATTTAGTGTCATAATTAAGAAAAATGGCAAAGTAAAGTGAAAAAAGTACTCTATCAAGATTTCCTCAGTGTAGCTTGGGATATTTCCTGTTATTATTTGAATGGAACCTAAAAGAAAAATTATTAGAATGGAATTGCAGAAATTGGTTTGACAACACGAAGAATACTTTCATTATCATCATCACCGTCGTCATAACCATCCATAGATGAATTATTACTATTATTCTGCATAGCCGAAAAATCATACATTTCAAATGATTCCCCAGCGGAATTGGGCACTGCCAAATTATTATTTTTCTTCTTATTATCTTTAATGTAGACTATATCTTCAAAAGCAGAACCTGAATCAGAGCCCGATTCAGGTTTGAAGTCAGGAGGCATATTAGATGTCAAAGCATCTGTA
Source organism: Yueomyces sp. D-C8-1 (assembly GCA_031771845.1). Classification (NCBI taxonomy): domain Eukaryota; kingdom Fungi; phylum Ascomycota; class Saccharomycetes; order Saccharomycetales; family Saccharomycetaceae; genus Yueomyces; species Yueomyces sp. D-C8-1. The sequence continues at coordinate 45,917 of JASCNY010000022.1, forward strand.
TTAGTTTTCTTGTTTATACTTGAATTTTTAATATTATCAGAATTTATATTAGCTTTTTCTTCTTCATTAATTTGATTTATTGGAATATCTGAATTCCAATTAGTGTCACTCAATATAGGTATATCAATATCATTACCGATTGAATCTGGTATAGGTGGTGAAACACACCATTCGATACCAGACCAAAGTACAGTTGAAATCAATGTACAACCAACGAAAAGGAAAAGTATACAATACCAACCAACGCCAATATGATAAGAAATACCAAAAACAGATAATTCACCATGAATTCTACCTCTTAAATTCAATTCGATGGTTAAAAGTCCAGCTGCACTTATAACACTTGCTATAAAATCAATGAATGATAATGAACAGATGATATGAAGAATAATCCTTTCTGCTAAAATATTGAATTTTTTACCTCTGATACAATAATATGCTAACATGAAAATGCCAACAAGGATATGAGTACCTAATACTGAACTAATCAAATACAGTAATATAGCTCTTCTTCTACTCAAATTTTGAATAAAATTTACGTATGTAGCTGAAAAATTTTCTTCTGCTTCATAATCTTGTCTATAAGCATATGAAAGTAAAATTGCAAGACCCATATCTGATAAAAGTTCTCTGTAATCAAAAACGTATCCAATACCATAGAATGAACATTTTTCATATAAATTATCATAAGTAGTTACCCAAGCATTACCAATTTCTAATTTTGTAGTGTTTTTAGCGTATGTTCTACAGGTGCCATAAACTGATGCTGTAATGTACAATGGTAAATTATCGACGTGACTCAAAGCATAAGAAGTTAATATCTGCAACTCTGAACTAGTAAGACCTAATTTATCGTTAAATTGAGTATCTGAAGCAGATTCCACACTAGTTTGCAGATATAAATAGAGGCCTCTTGAAATATTGGAATAACCAGTATCAAATTTACCAATACAAAGACTATTGGGGAAACTTAATGGTGCCACCAAGAGCAAACATATAAGTGTTATAATGCATATATATATGAATATTCTCAAGTTTAAAAGTGCAATATCCCATCGAGAAAACCTACTGATGAACCGTTGTAATGGCAAAATGATCCCATTGAAGAGACCTCTGATCTTAACTGAAAGCATAGACAAACAACCTCTATCAACGGACGTATAAGGATTTCAATTTTTTCCATCAAAACTACTGACAAACCACCAGTTTTAAAGCAATATAATATGATATCACAGGATAATTTTATTTTGAGACCTTTGAAATGCAATAACTTTGGCTACACCCAACAGATTTTTACCAAATTTTTTCCAAAAGACAGCTAAAATTACAGGCTATATTACCAGCATACCCTCAAGTCTCCAAACCAATGCAAACGCTTTCCAAATCGCAATTTTCAACATTTTCCAATTTTCAACATTTTCCATTTTTCCATTTTTCAATATTTCAATATTTCAATATTTTTCATCATCCAATTTTAGTCTGAAAACGCGTTAAAAGTGAAATTTGAAAAAAAATTAAGATTGTAAACACACAAATTTAAAGATTTAACTGGATTTTAACTGGATTTTGGTCCAAAATTGCAGCAATTACAGCCAATTTAAAGCCCAAGAAACACATTTTGCAGAGATGGCACATACTTTGGCGGATTTGGCAGGCTGGCAGGTCGTTGTAACGGACGAAAACGGTGAAGTTTTGACAGAATCAAAGAGACGTCCACGACGAGGTGGAAAGGAGTTTGTGTATCTGCAGAGGAAGTCAGATGGAGTGAGTTTTGGTCGTGGAGATGCGATTGTGGCGGACGACAGCGTTACAGGGACGTATTCTGTGTATTTGGTGAACGAGATCAAGAGGAACACGCTGAACAATGTGATTGAAATTTGGGGATACAATTTCCTGAGATGGTTTGAGTTGAAACCATTGATTTACTACTCACAGTTTCAACCAGATTTTGTGAAGGAGCATCCCAATTTCACCAGGGAAGAATGGGTGGAAAAGCTTTCCAATGAGATAAATAAAGATGAATTGTATTTTACAGTGGAAGTTTCAGAAGTGTGGCTGAATGATTTTATCACCGTGGCCAATGTACACGATCAAATGTCATGGAATGCATGTACTAATCCAATGCCTCAAACGGATTTTTTGGTTCGTTATTGTTGTGAACCTACAGCAGAAAATTTTCAAGCTGTGGATATGGAACATGTTAGACGTATCATGTCCAACAGTGATATTAGAGATGCTGAAATGTATCTCAAAAATATGATCGGTAGTGAAAAGGCTACTAGAAAAAATAGTTTACCACGCAAAACTGTATCTAATGATAAATTGAGATCTTTGGATAAATCTAAGCCAACCGATAGTCCAAGTAGAAATTTAAGACCTCAAGGTGGTACTTTAAAAAAGGGTAAAACATTTAACTTGAAGGCAAGAATAATAAATCATGATCATTTGCCTTCAAAGATGAATAAAATAAATAGAATCTCTCAGTCTCCGCCACCTTCGTTGAAAAAATCAAAATATTCTGAATTGACTGATGAAAGTGATACTGATATTTTTGAAGATGCATCAGAAAATGCAAATACAAGTAGAACCGTTAGCGCAAATGCAAGTGCGAATACAAGCACAGTTGCAAATAAAGATACAGTAACAAAGACAGAGACAGTTGCAAAGACAGATCCAGCTGCAAAGACAGATGCAATTTCCAAGACAGAAACAGTCACCAATACAAACACAACTGCAAATAAAAGTGAAATTGCACAGACAAGTACTGCTGAAAATTCAAGTGAGGTCACATATGAAAATGAGTCTTCTTTAAATTCTCAGAATGGAAAGCAAATTGATACAGATAAAAACACCATCATACATCATACAAATGCAAAGGAAAATGAAAGAGATCATGATTCTTTACAGTCTTCATCCTTCAATGAATTCAGTTCTGATGATGAACCTAATCTCAAGCTTTCTTCTACACAAAACAAAGTACAGAATAGGAAGAGAAAAAAGGTTGTTGATTCATCTGATACAGATGACGGAGATAAAACTGCGGATGAAACTGCGGATGAAACTGCAGATGACGATGATAAATATCAAAGTTTTCTCCAAAAATTCAATGAACCTTCACATTTAGCAAATATACCAGAATTAGAAAAACTGAAGGGTCTTGATGGTATTGATATAACTAAACTTGTTAAAAATTTGAATGAAAATCAGACAATTAAAAGGCAGAAGGTCTCCACAGATATATCATCCAATTTATTCGTAGGAAACTCTAAAGAAATCAGTTCATTATTCGAGACATTATCATCTTGTCTGAAAAGTGGTACATCTAAATATATTGTTATCTCTGGACCTGAAAATTCAGGTAAGAAAGCATTGTTGAAAAACGTAATGAAGAAATGTAAAGATGAAGTATCGATCCCATTTTTCCAATCAGTTACAATATCTGAAGTAAATTTACAAGATGAAAATACTTTCTGTTGTGATTTATGGTTCCAAATCTCTTCTGAAGAAGTTGAACCCGAAGTTGCTAAAGAAACTTTAGATAACTATTTTCTGAAAATTCCCAAAGATAGAAAACGTTCCACTGTATTACAGTTGGTCGACTCAAACAATTTCATGGGAAACGACTGGTTGAGAGAACGATTAAATAGATGGACTGGTTCTGTTAAATCAAAATTAATAATACTATCCGTATCATCAACGATTGATTCAATAACAAAAGCAGGGTTTCCACCAAATACATTTCACATAATATTCCCTGAATACACTAAAGAAGATTTGGAAAATATAGTTAGTCATTATCTAAATTCACTAGTATTTTCTGACTTCTTACCTGTTGATCCAGAAGAAAATGCTATACCATTGAAGACAATTATCAAAAAACACACAATAGATGAAGTCAAGAAACTAGTTGCCCAATTTTCAACAGATTCAAAAATTGCAATTAAACTCTGTCAGGATGCAATATGTAATGCATATCCCAAACATCTGAAAAGCGATACGAGTTTAAAACAATTTGAAGTACAAGTATCTGATTTTCATCATACGATAGCAAAATATGCTAAAAAACCAGTTATTGGCGCATTTTTAAATGCATCACCATTAAATCAATTGATAATAACATCTTTATCTTTACTTGGTGGGAAAAATGCTGAAACTGAATATTTCACTTTGGATGAAATAATGACTAGTTTCTTCAAATTGCTAAAAGTGGATGTTACCAAAATTTCTTCACAGATCCCATTACTTTTACCACGAGAAGTTCCCGATGCAGAAGAAACAATCAAGAATTTGCTCAACTGGGATAATATCATTGCTGACCTCGTACACAGTAATTTATTGGAAAGGAAACCCGCAACGAATGAATACCATTGCACTATTGCCAACGACACACTGAGAATCCTGATACACGATGATGACGCATTAAAAGAGTATCTCATACCAGAGGAAGTGAACGTTGTTCACAAAGACTCATAAAACAGATTGCAAACTGTGCTGTTCAATTCAATTCAATTCAATTCAAATTTAAATAAATTCACTTCAATTCAAGATACTGTATTCATTTCCTTTACACAAAAAAAAGTCCTTTTTTACCCAGAGTTTTCAATAAAATACATCATGGTATATAAAATATGTAATACTAACAAAATGTCGACACCAAATTGAATTCAATCGACTACAAAATGGCCACACATTGGTATTATTATATATTATACGTTTTTAATACTTAATTTCCGTCACCGACCAATTTTAATATACAAATTTCATTAATATCGAAAACTTCAAATTTCAATAAAACCTTTAAAAATGGGCATTGAAGAGCAAGTGAAGGTCAATTGATAATTGTGGATTCATTCGATAACGTTGAGGAACAGAATGTATGAACGGAGGATTTTTCTGCTTGCCAGCATCTTCGCTACAAGAGCTGACAGTGATAATTTGCGCAAAATAATAGATTCAATTGGTGCTTCAAAAGGCCTTAATGACATGGTTTGTGTGCTGTGGCCAGAGCTAGATGATCCTTCGAGGTTGCAGTTTATTTTGGAGGATAATGGTCGAGAATTGGAGCATTTGGAGGGTGATAAACTACTGGTTTCACTATTGGAAGAGAATAATGAGTTGATTTCGGTGATAGAAACTGATAGTGAGATCGTTACAGAGAGATATAATGCCGTTGTGGAGTATGTTAAGGCTAAAATCCAGTCTGTTGAGAGTGTGGAGACGTTTTCGTGGAGTTGGAAGGCTATTTGGTTGAGAAATAGAATTATTTTGACAAATCTTATAAATCCATCCAATGTACTTTCCAACGAGATTCTGTGGAAGTCTTCCAATCTAGAGGATAAATATTTAGACCAATGGCTGGATGGTATCGTTTATCCGTTGTACAATTTTTTACCAGAACTCGATAGTCCCATAACGATCAGAGATTTCGAATTGATGAGTGCCAATAAGGTTTTGCATCTGATAACTACATATTTACAGTCTGATACGGGTCATACTATTCGAGATGTTTTATTACCTTACTGTGAATATACAGATTGCTATGAAATGTTTTTGAAGGAAAATTTCAGCAAGGAAACATTTGATGTCATTAAATACTACGACATCTTCAAAGTTTTATTCATAGAAATGCATGGCAAGATACCTGAAAAATACCTTGAACTCTTTGAAAAAAATTCAATTGAGATGATGTATCAATATGATACTTTGATTGTCACATATCCGATACATGAGATTCAAGCGATGATTAATCAATTCAAGTATAATGTATCCTTCTATGCCAATAATTCCATAATGATTGATCTAGAATTTTTTAAGTTCTGTTTGAAATTTAAAGATACTTGTTTTAAAGGATATTCAATTAATGATATTTGTAAATTGCAAAGTAAGGATAAAGGTATTCAAACAATTGAATTCATAAGTTGTTTTAATAAATTATTGAAAGAAAAAGGTATCAAAGAGACTCTTGGAATTTTCTCACAGTTTAATAAGGAGGATATGAATAGATTCAAAGATGGTAAAAAAAATATATTTGATAAAGTTTCCTTAAAATCCAGAATAAAAATTATTGTTGAAAAATTATTAGAAATTGGCGAGTTTGATGTTTTAATTGATGAATTTGATAAATCTATTGATGATTCTATGTTGATCAGACATTTTTGGAAATTTTTCAATAGTGCAAATAATGGAGGATCAAATAGACCAGAAATGTTAAAGGCTAAGAAGACATTAACTATATTGAGGAAAAGAAATTCTGATAAATATGAGCATTTAGACGTTCTATTAGGTATAGCAAATGAATTAAGTCAAGTTGCAATGAATTTTGGAGAAGGTATACCGTTTAGACCTAGTAATATAATTGATTGTAGATCAAATCCATTCAAAATAATTGAAATTATGGTTTCACTTAATGCTGGAATATACAAAAATTTGACAAAAAGTCAAAAATTGTTGGAGAATTTAAAATTTGCATTAAAATATAATGAAGATAGTAATATAACGGATAATGAGGTGCTTACAAACGAAGAACAAAATGATAATTATTTACATTTATTGAGTATACATATCAATGATGCATTGCAGAGAAAGGATTTCCAATTTGCATATGAAAAATGTATCGAATTGATGGAATTAAGTATGAAGAATGATCGAGATGGACAAGAAAAATTGGATGCACAAAGGGAACATATAAAATATTGGGAAACGGTATTGAATGTCGGACAATATACTAATGAAGATGGTGAGGAGTTATCCACAGATATATTATTGTTACAATTAAATTTAATAGAACAATTGATGTATTGTTGTCCAATTGAAGAAATTGAAAATATTGTTACTAGATGGAGTAGTTTAGAATTAGAACTATCGATGAAACAGATAAATTTTGAAGAGAATAAAAATTTTGAATTGAAATTTTCAAGTGCAGAGAAACTATTGTCAGGTGTGAGTAGTACAGTCAGTAGTTTCTTCAAATGAATGCATCAAAAAATGCACCAAATAAATGCATTAAAAAATGTGCATGAAAACTTGTGCATGAAATGTGCATGAAAACTTGTCCATGAAAAATGTACATCAAAGATATATAAGACATGTTGGTTACGAAATGGAATGGTATTTTAATATATGAATATTATATAGTACAATAATATAAAATTCAATTGATTATAACGAACGGTAAAGGCTCATATGGGGTATTGGAAAACGTGAAGATTGAACAAACAAAACAAACGATAGAATTAGATTTTTTTGATTTTGTTTTTCGTTCTTTCTACTCATCATCATCCCTTCTTCTCTTAGCAGAAGATTCATCAAAACTATTCATTGGTGATTGTAAAGCATCACTCCACATCTCCAAGTTACTGTTGAAGGAGCTCGTTGTCCTTTCCATGGTGTTTAACATTGGAGCAGCTTTGCCATCTGGCAGTTCTTCTCTTTTATAACCAGGCACAATTCTTGACGAGAAGTTGTTTAAGTTGTTGATATAGGAAGCGTTGATCTTCTGTCTGACTCTCATACCGGCAGACATGACTTCATCATGATGTTTTGTTCTGAATTGTGCACTTGATGGTATTGATGGTGAGATACGAGTTGCTTTGGTGTTTTCACCATCTATTGATTGCTGTGGTAGAGTATTTGCGCTAAATGTATCCATTCTTATCGAGTGTTAGAGCACTTTGAATGCACTATAATAAGAAAATGATGAATATGTATATATCAGTATATATATATATATAGAATGTGTAGAGATCGAATTTTGAACACACACACACACTCTCCAATCCAAAAAAGTGCAATTTGGATCAAATTTAATATTGACTTTCCGCTCCGTTCAAAATCAAAATAATCAAAAATGTTTTCCGAGACGTAAATAAACTAAAAAAATTGATTGAATTTTTCATACGGTAAAATCTGGAAACACCGAACAAATCGTAAATCAGGTGCAATGTGTTTACATGACTAAGAGATATACCGGATCAATCCAAGCATGTGCGTAAGATGCAATTAAAGGTCACAATTGAAAAGAATATTTAAACAAGACACAAATGTGTACAAGAAGTGACGAATAATGAAGAGTGATGAAGAAGAGTGAAATGTAAGTTCAAAGAATTGACAACGGTTTATATACTTTTGGAACCGCTCGGCGGCTAAACCATGCGGCCTCGGCGGCTACTGGTTTTTGCCCAAAGGAGACAGCAGGGGGATGATGCCCAATGACATCACAGTGATCCGCAATGACATCAGGGTGACTCGTAATGGCATCAGGATGATGCCGCCAGCGGAGAACACGCTGTGCAACCGCAGATCTCTGCCCCCATTGGGTAGTGCCGGCCCCCACAGCTAGCCGCCGAGCCCACCGTCTATTACCGCAAACGGCAGCCGCCCTTATCGTGATACCGCAAACGGACACGCCCTTATCGTGTTGCTCCCCTTGCCGCCGACCCCAATCTCAAATTCAAAACGTATAAATACCCGCCGTTTTCCAGCATTTTTCTCTTTCCTCCGTATTACAATTGCATATTCCCTTTTGCTAGCGCTCTTCCCAGTTTCTTTCACTTTCTTGCAACTGGAAATTGTATCGCCGATGCGATGCCGATTCCGATGTGGTAAGTTGAAAAATTGAAATTGATATAAAGTATATAAGAGAAATTGCAATGTCGTGTGTATCATCATTTTCAAGTATATAAGTGAATTCTGGAGTGCCCACACATACAAAGATGCCTGCTTTCAACGTTGATGATTTTGTTGAAGCCACACAGGGCAACACCAATCTATTGTTGCCAGATGAAAAACAACAAGCTAGATTCGAATTAGGTGTTACACTGCTGGTACATAAATGGGATGCGTTGAGTATTGCCGTTGATAATAATTGGGGTGGACCCAACTCTGAGGAGAAGAGAGATTGGATCAGTGGTATCATTATCGACTCTTTCAAGAAAGAAAAAATCATCGATGTCACTTATATTGAAGAAATACTACTATACGCGATGATCGACGAGTTCGATACGAATGTAGAAGACGACAGTGCTTTGCCCATCGCAGCTATGATATTGCAGATTTATAAAGAATGTTCCGAGGAAAATTATACTAACCTAGAACAATTGTATTTGGAATATCAAAATGATACCAACAACAAGAAGAATAAGAACAAGAACATTGAAATCAAAGAAGATCCGTTGAATGTCGGAGTTTCTGATTCTGATTCAACTGATGAATCCGATGATGAATATTTACAAGAAAATACTCACAATCATAATTATGACCATGACCACGACCACGACCACGATCACGATGATAGAATTGTAGATGATGATGGTTTCGAATTGGTACAAAAGAAGGGTAAAAGACACTAATAAACTATCTTTTAACCTTTCACAATTAACCAAAACTCTTGTAGTTTTTATGTATATTAAATATTTATAACTAAATACGCGCAACGCGTTGTTTAATAGAAATTAATACTGAAATTTGAGTTAAAATACGTAATACACTTTTTTTTATACCAATGAACTACCATATCGATAGCCCTTCATACCACCAATATAAACCATATCCATGATTTCAACATCGATATAGGAACAATTATGGTATTACAACGATCAGATTCTCCGTACAAAAGAAAAGACTCGAGAGATTCAAAAGATGGCAAAAAAAAAATTCAACCATCAAAAGATTATTTCATATTACCAAACGGTACTAAAATCAATACTAAAGAGAGACCAATCAAATCCGTTCCTTTACCAAATTCATATATACCCACGTTTGATGAAATTTTTAATAATTCAACTGGTTTACCAAATATAGAGTATATTAGAAATCATTTTAAAGAACAAGGTAAATTAGATAAATCACATATCTTGAAAATATTAAAAGATGTTACAGATTTACTCAAAAAGGAACCAAACTTGATTTATCTCAATTCACCAATTGCAATTTGTGGTGATATTCATGGACAATATTATGATCTTTTAAATTTATTTGAAATTAATGGCCAAATTCCTGATGTCAATTACCTTTTCTTAGGTGATTATGTCGATAGAGGTTCGTTTTCCATCGAAGTATTACTTTACACTTTTTCATTAAAATTAAATTATCCAAATTCAATTACTCTTTTAAGAGGAAATCATGAATCAAGTCATTTAACAGCATATTTCACTTTTAAAAATGAATGTCTATACAAATATGATCTATCTGTTTATGATGCTTGTTGTGAAAGTTTTAATGCTTTACCATTAGCTGCAATAGTAGATAATCAATATTTTTGTGTTCATGGTGGTATTTCACCTGATTTATCAGATTTACAAGATATTTCAAATTTAAACAGATTTCAAGAATTACCACCTGATGGTTTAATGTGTGACTTAGTTTGGTCAGATCCAATTGAAGAATATGATGAAATTGCAGATATTAGAGAAAATGAAAGAGGAAAAAATATTGATGAAAAAAATTTAACTGAAATGCAAGATTTTGCACCAAATGAAGCAAGAGGTTGCTCAGTTGAATTTTCATATGATGCAGTTTGTAAATTTTTGGAAAAAAATAACCTTTTAACAATTATTAGAGCTCATGAAGCACAGGATTTAGGATATAGAATGTACAAAAATACTTCAAAATATAACTTCCCATCAATGTTAACTATTTTTAGTGCACCAAATTATCAAGATTCATATGAAAATAGAGCAGCTATATTAAATTTAATTGATGGATCAATGAATATTAAACAATTTGAAAATGTTGATCATCCTTATTGTTTACCAGATTTTATGGATGTATTCACTTGGTCAATACCATTCGTTGGTGAAAAAATTACAGATTTATTTGTTTCAATTTTAAATGTTTGTAATGATAAAGAATTGGGTATAACAGATTTGAAAAAAAAACAAAAATTGAAAAAAATTTCTACATATTCAACACATCCTTTTGATTCAGATGAACTGGATTCACCAATTACTTCTTCAATTTTAGGATCTTCCACTACAAATTCTCTTGGTTCTTCAACTCTCAATAAAAAATCAAACCTTGTTGCTAGAAATCCTTATTCTTATCCACATACTGATACAATGAAATTGATTGGTGGTTCTCCATATCCTACTAGTAGTGGCTCTAAATATAAAACTTTGAATAAAACGACGAGGAAACCACTAATTAATAGAAGAGAAAGTATAAGAAGAAATATTTATTCCAATAATCCAAAATTTGGTAGAGAAAGAATGTATGGAATGTATCCTCCACATCCAAAATCGCAACAACAAAATCTCCAAAATAATATGAATATAAATCAAGACAATAAAAGTTTCAATCCATCTCAGAAGCTGAAAACATCACCACCACAAAATTCTATACGAAGCCCAACAAATCAGGGAAATTCACTAAATCCTAACAAAGAGCCAGTTGCAACACTATCTTCCAACAAAAAACTTTCCAGAAGAGCTTCATATTCTAGTGCCGACCGCAATAGATTACTATTTGAAGATCCCAGTAACTCTTCACTTGGTCGTGGTTATCCCGAAATTAACAATACTGCCAAATCAAATAACCAACCCACAACTAATGGTTCAATAAATGGAATGCCCAATTTCAACCCATTCAAGGGACAAAATCAAAATAATCTCAAAACTAACGCACATTCAAGAAGTAGATCCTTTCAAGGTAACCTTCAATTGACAGGCTCTGGGAATGAGCAGCATAAAATTGTTAGGACTGATTTTATGTCTCCTCAAAATATGGCGATCAACATGTCTAGAGGCCCTTCATATCATGAGAAGAACATGAATATGACACCCCAAAAGTCACCCCCACAAGGTATGAGTACTATTCACAAGGTAAGATCAAATCCAGAAGGTAATTTTACTGAAAGGCAATTTATAGAGCATCAAAAAACGCACAGAATGCATATGAATAACTTTAATGAAGACCGGATAAGACAAACACCTTCAAAATCAACAAGTGGCACTACAAAAATGAGACCTAGTCCACCAGACATTGTGAGTTTATTACCTGACAATACTACTCCGGTAAAATCTGAATCTAGTAACGTTCAATTCCAGTCTGGGCCACAATACCAGTCTCATGAACAATTACAAGCCAGAAGGATGATGAGGAGTCAAAGCTCAAACCAGAGCAGTTCTATACCTAATAATCTTTCAGAGCCAAATAATTCGTCGAACAACATCATATCTAGCCCGTTTAGATCTACTCTCGATCCTAGAATTACGAAAAGGGCTGGTTCACAAAATAATATCAGCGATTCTCAGTTAAATAATTCATCTTTCAAGTCTGGAGCACAATATAGAAGCCCCAGTTTACCTGAATACAATCCTAAAATTGATACAGAGACCGGTTTAGACTTTACAGACAATAAAAATAAGGAAACGGTGGTCAAAATGGAGAGAAGTCATTCAAGTAACAGCCAATTTTATAAAACATCGAGCCAAGCTAATGATAGAACATCACCGTCAAATAGTACTAACAATCAAAGCAGTATGGCTCGTAGTTTCAAAGATAATCTGTTACGTAATATCAAAAATGATATCAATAATACGAAAACTATCTCTAACAACAGAAAAAGTCAATTACTGGACTCAAACATTTTGTTCAATAGTACGCCTGTAAAGACACCAACTGAGCAAAATATCATATCTAACGAAGAAGATACTGCAAAGAGTCCAGGGGAATTAAATTCTCTTGCAAAAAGTTTCAAAGCGCAGATTAATATATCAAATCGCAATAATGCACCAAAAAAGGAAGAACTTAATTCTCAGCTGGAATTCAAGACATCTCCATCAGCTTCATATAATGTACCTGATGACGATGAACTGTCTATTGAACTCGAAGATCTGAGGGAAGATTTATCCTTTAATAGGGCCACCAATGAACATAGTAATGTGATAACTAACTTGCAGGTGAACTCAATGCCTTCACACCGTAGATCTGATACATCTACAGCTGTTTCTCAGAGAAGTAACACGCAAACTAATAATCCATCTATGTTTAGACATAATAGATTTTTGAGTAGTCAAGAGGACCTATACTCTAAGAATACAAACCCAAACATGCGAACTTTAGATCCAGAAGTTGGCGTACGTATGACTTCCAGTACTAGCTCACAAGCTCCTACACAACAGGGCCACCAGAAAGAAACAGAAATGTTTGATTTTGAACGACAATGGACGCCTTAATTATTCCAAGCATCGGAGAGTTAATTCAACTTCTCCAGAAACAAAAAGTACATCATCATTGAAGTCGCAGATAAGTTCGTTAAGTTCAGATAATATCAGACTCTAAAAGGAAAAACTTTATATATTTACTGACGCCAATAATAAACCTCAATTTTGAAATGCTGCTTCCCGTACAAAGAAAACAGACAGGGAAACGATGTCACTTAATAGACCTACCATCACCAATGATTAGGATACCACAAATCTACAAATCCCCATTGCCTGAACGACAAAAGCCACTTATTTTTCCACAACCAATTACATTTATTTTTTATGGCCCAATACTTTTCTTGATATCATTCTTATACACAGACTTTTACAAGCACCATATTAGATTATTCTACATATTTGAAATATTCATTTTTTCCTAATAACGTCGTTATTATCATCGCAATATTCGTTATTGCCATAATAATATCTGTTCATACTAAATTGTGACAGCTCCAAGTTCAAAAAAAGCCTTAATGGTTTCGGACTTTGTTATTTGTGTAATGCATTATATAAAACGTTAAAGAAGAACCTTTAAGTTATCAAATATCCACATTTTGATGCTTTTTTGATGATTTTGAGGTTAAAAAATAAAGTGAAGTCTGATCCTGAGGATTTGACTGTTTTTCAGGGTTTTTTTAGCACTAAAACACTGAGGAAAAGTGGTATAATAGTGGATATTTAAAGTTTCTTGAACATGAATTTAGAGGAGATTCAAGTTCAGAAGGTAGAAATCGAAGTGTTGCTGCGAAGCTTCGTGGAGTTGCACAAGAAAGCTCTGTCTGACGACAATAGCACTTTCCAGCTAGACAAGACAAGGAAGGATATACTAATCTGCCTTAATGATCTGTGCACTTTAAACGAGATGCAAATTGTGCATACTGGTGAAATTCGTGAGAGTATTGAGCTTCTAGCCAGATCGAAGGTCAGATTGCAGTCAATCTACACATCTCAGCTGGCTCTGCTCGAAAGAATAGCGTCCTGGGAAATTGGCAAAATAGATATGTCAACATTTGAAAATATCGATGTGCCAGAACTTCCAGCAATTGAAATACCCTGTACCTACAAGAGATATTTGTATCAGTATTTCAGTTTTGTAGGATCTACGAATACAACGTTGACAACATCAAACTCATCTGTTTCGCAAAGTCAAAAAGAAGTTGTTACTACGGATCCTGTAGAGTCTCATCATCTTCTGAGCTCAATTACACTATTGTCAATGGCAAAAGATGGTGTAGCAAGTGATATGCAAAAATTGGAACAAATTTTGTCAAACTATCGTAAAGATTACGATTTCATAAATAAAGAGATGATTTCACAAAAGAATAAAGTCACAATTAATATTGAATTACTGGAGCATAAAATGTCCAAGACGGATAAGAAGAAAATGCAGATTTACAAAGATATTGGATTTAATTTACCACAACATTCGAAAGATACTTCATTACGAAATTGGCTATTAGATTTTGCCTCTGTTCATACTGAACATCAACATCACACCAAAGAAGAACTTGAAAGAACGCATAAACATTGTATGGAATACATTGATATGAAGATAGAATCCTTACAGAAGCAACTGGTTGAAAATAAGGAAAATGCTACAAAATATATCAGAAATAGAGATCTATGGTCCCAAACTCTAGAAGTAGTCACTTTTCTAGAAAAGGAACTATCTGAGCATATCCATGCAAATTCACCCAATTTACCTGAGCCCAATATTTTAATATCTACCATTCAGACATCTATTAAAAAATTAAAAGATTTGTTATCTCAAAACTCAAATGAACTTATTGAACAATTGATAATAGATGAGAAAGTGGTGTTAGAAAAGGCATGTGAAGTATTGAAAAATGATGAACTTCCTAGAAAACAACAACCACAAACCCGAGACCCTTCACCAAGAAGGAACCGTCAAAATTCTAGTCCACCATTCATGATTATTAACAAACTTCCTACCATTGGGAATGTCTCACATGAAAACGTTCTTTTGTCTAAATCAAGGGATTCCTTCGAATTAGATGTACTAAAAGTTGATAAAAATGCTAAAAATGATTAAATTGAATGATAGTAACTACATAAATTGGGTGCTACTTATTTTAGTACAATTAAAATCCACTTTAGGTTTGGATTACTATGAGAAATATTGACTTCAACATTATTCTCAATATTCACATGCTATTAACAGGCGTATGCAAGCAACAAAGAGTAGATAGGTAATAGTCTACCATCTTCTTTTTCTTGGAATGAAAGGAGATGCTCCAGAATTACGGTTCCTTCCTTGTTTTGGAGGTCTATTGTTATAGCGTGAACCAGAAAATCTGGAAGATGATTCTTGCGGAGAAGCTGATCCCTCATGATTACCATAAGGTCCTTGTTGATATGTTGGATGAGTCCAATTCTGTTGATATTTTCTTCCTGAATTGTATGAATCTCCACCAGCAGGGTTTGACGGAAAATTCGAATTATTGTATTGCGTCGAAGAATCAGATCTTACCTGATAATTGCTTCTCTCTGCGCCATTAGCCCAGTTAGCGGGAGAATTTGATCTTGGTGGTTGCTGAAAATTACCTCTATATATGTCCTTGGCTTCACTTAGTCTCTCAGGTTGAAACTGTGAAGCAGTAGAGCTGACAACCTCCAATGGATTATATTCATCTTCTATTTCGTCTTGTATCTTATCTTTCTTATTCAAAGGTTTATCAGTTGCTAATGAATTTTTTGGGTTTTCTTTACCAACATCTTTCGTCGCTGGCTTATCCTTTGGTACATATGGTGGAGGTGATCTAATTCTCTCTGGGGGCGTGTGCTCCAGATTATTTTCAACTTTACCATGCTCAACTATCATATCATCCTTTGTTCCACTGCCATTTGATATAATGGTCACATCATCCAGAAAGGATACATGCCGTTTATCTTTCTTTTTAACAGGTTTTGATGTTGTTTCAATAATAGCTGTTGCAAGAGAGGGTCCACCGAAAATTGATGATTTCTTCTTCGTACCAGTAGTTGTTGTTGTCTGAGTGTTCTTCTCTTTAGCTTTATGTACTTCGTTATCTTTCGCTTTCTTTTTGCTATCTTCATTCTCCTTCCTCTTTCTCTCTGCTCTTTCATCCTTCCCTGTTTTAGAGTACTTTTTAGCAGGCAAATTTCCTTTGTCATTATGCTTTCTCTTAACATTACTCACAGGTCTACTAGTAGGGTCATAATCATCCTCGGCTAAGTAATCATGAGATTCATTATATTTCTGGAGAATTTGTCTTGCCTTATTATTATTGGGGTTCAGGAAACCTGAACAAGCCATTTGCAACGACTTTCTATCATGAGCATCTTTGATTAAATGTCTCCAAAGCTTATTTTTAGATAGAGATCTATGATGTCCCAAAATCCACATACTGGTCTTTGCTCTTGTCAAGGCAACATTCATTCTACGAAAATCTTTCAAGAAACCAACACCCGACTTGGAGTCATCTGCACGCACACATGAAATCAGTATAATTTCTTTCTCTTGGCCCTGGAAACCGTCAATTGTATTGAAATCTACGTATTTTGCTATGCTACCGCCAAAGTAGCTTCTGAAGTCTCGTTTCATCTTTAGCATTTGTTCTTTATATGGTGAAATAATACCGATCTTACCTGTGAAATCAACAGTTTTCTCATATTTTTGTAACAGATGATCAATCAAATCAATTGCAACTCGCACTTCTTCTGGATTGACAAAGGACATTGTTCTGCTATTCTGCTCTTGGCGACCACTGACTATATCGAAGAAATTATAAGGACCAAGAACTTTATCACTATGCCATGGTCGTTTGTTCAGAGTATCCATATTGGAACCGTCCTTCAATTCACCATTGTAAAATTCTGTAGACGGAAATTTACTAATTGCTGGATGCATACGATATTGAACGTTCAGTAAGTAAGGCTTTGTGTTTTTTTCCATTCTTACAAACAGAGACTGATTGTAGTTCAGATCACTTGCTGCACGAGAAATAACGGTAGGTGGTAACTGATTAGGATCACCGACCATTATACAACGTTTACCACCATAACGTAAAGGAATTATACTCGATAGTTCTGTACATTGGCATGCTTCATCGATGATAACAGTATCGAATTTTACACCCATAGAAGCTAGCACATCATGTGCTGAACCGGATAAGGTGGAACAAATGATATCACTCTGTGCTAAAATTCTTGCTTGAGCATTGCGTCTATCAAGATCTCTATTTCTATAGTTGATAGTATTTTTCTCTCTAATCTCATCCTTTTCCTTCCCTAGCTCATTAATTTGCTTACTCAACTGCCTTATTTGAAGCTGGAGGTTGGCAATATCTTCAGTTGAAAGATTACTCGAAACTGAACCATTTTCTTTATCAAGTTTGTCTCTAAGTTCCCTACGTTGTGAAATTGCTTCATTGAATTTTTTATTCAACTCTGGATTGTTCATGAATTCATAGCTTTTCTGAGCAAGACTTCTATCAACTTGCTCCTCCAGAGTAAGATCTTTAATTGCTGCATTGACAGCATCAGACCTACCGACACGAACTAGATTAGGGCTGAAATGTTTACCATCCTTGTCATATATCCCAGTCTTTAGTCTTAGTACAATTTCATCAACAGCTGCATTACTTGGGGCACAGATCAAAACTTTTTGCTCTTTGAGCAATTGTTCAGTGGAAGATAGGGATGATGGATTGGAACCTGGAGTTTGAATAACATTCGAGAATAACGCTCTTGCTATCGATAGGAAATACCCAATAATCCCAAGAATGGTCTTAGTTTTACCGGTACCTGGTGGGCCTTGAATTAATGAAAACCCTGTATTGGATACTGTGTTTACTATTGCTTCTGCCTGGGATGTATTCAATTTGTAGTTATTCTTAACTTTTTCAATCTCTGCTTTGGGTGCTTCTACGTGGGGTGCAGGCTTAGCTTCAAGAATTTGTTCAACAAGATCGTAATATTCGAGCCCTTCAAGGGTTGTATATTCTCTTTCTACAGTGGTCATTTGCATAACCTTCATGGCATGCATTTCTGCTTTCAAAGTAAGAAACTTTGAAAACTTATGGCTTCGATGCACTCTTAATGTCATATCAATTCTATCATTCTTGGTATTTTTCATGGTTTTGATCTTTGCAAGACAGGTATGTTGTGCTGATTTAAAATCAATGCTTGTTAACCTTCTGGTTGGGATTTCTGGGATATAGGCTAAAACAATTAGGTCCGACTCTGAAATTTCACTAGCTTGAGCCATTTGCTTCGGTATACTGGTATAGACCTCATAAAAGTCAGAGACTGCAGTTCGATTACCAACAACTATGCTAAAAGGTGTAAAATCTTCCTTATCACGGGTATTACAAAGACCTTGCCAGCATTCAAGCAGCAACAAAGGTCTCATAATATTTTGATAATCAACAACAGATGAGAATCTATCCTTGACAGCTTTATAGTTGTCCTCAGATAGATTTTCTGGATATTCTTTCTTACTGTTGAAGTCCCAACGTAAGATCACTTCATACAGGGAATTGATATCAATATTTAGTCTTTTCCTCATGTTTTCTTGTTCCAATTTTTGAATATCAATAATGTTTTGTTTACGAGTCAGTTTACCATTGATATCAACAGTTTGAATCGTTTTGCTTTTGGCTTTGGCATGAGAAAATAATTCTCTAGCTGATTCGATATCGCCCTCACTTTCGTCACTGCTACTATCGTCATTGATTTTGACTTTATTTGAACGAGAATGGAAGACTGAGCTGCTCGGTGGATGAACAACTCTGTTTGACAACAGTTGCTTCCGAGCTGCCTCCATTTTAGACATCGGTTTCATTGAGTTCAACTTAGTGAGAGAGGAAGTTGGTGTAGATTGCAACGTTCCAAATGAAGTGATTTTTGCTTGAGTGGTTTTTGGTCTACCCATGAGAGAGGACGAAAATGCAGTTTTCCTTTGCAGAACATCTGCCCTTGATTCTGAGTCTATCACTATTGGAAAACTACGTGCTTTCGAAAGATCTTTAGCCTTAAGTTTCTCTTTGTGATAGCTTTCACTTTCAATCACTATTTGATTAGTTTTTTCATGATTGAACAGACGTGCTTTACTCAAAATATCTTCTGATTGAACATCTGATAGTTTATTTGAGAACTTTTTGGCTTTAGATGCATATTTAGCCATTAATTCGACAATTTCGTCATCGAGCTTTATTGATTTTTCAGCTGCAATATCTGATGTTTTCACAATCAGACGTACACAAGACTCTAGCAAAACTTCATCACTAAGTCTCAGCCAATATAACATATTTTTAAAAGCACTTAGAACACATTGAAATAGTTCATTATGTGTCTGATCGACAACATCGCAGAACTCTCTAAAAGAATCAATCAGAGACCTACTCAAGTCCAAAGTGTCCTTTGTGAAATTTTCTAATTCAGAATACTCATATTTGGAAGCCCAAATTAAGGTATCCTTATAGATCAGATCTAAGAATGACCAGACCAACTTCCAAAAGGAAAATATCAAATCAGTTGTTGGCCTATCTTTCAAAGTGCCAAAATTAGAGAAAATACCAGATTCAGGATCTGAAAAGGCAGCTATTATGTCTTTCAAAATACTAATTGCCCTAGGACAGGGCTCATAAAATTCACATTCGATAAGTTGAGATATGACACTATTGATAGATTTCATTTGGGGGTCTAATCTCAAAACTAATATGGACTGTACACCTTCCAATCTACCTTGAACGTCAAATGTATCATATAAAATATTAGTAGTGGTTTGGTAGATGTCTGTATTTGCAGAGAAAATACATGACCAAAAACCCTGTGCAGCATCCTCATTACTTAAAATTTTCTTCAATTCTGATGGTAAGACATCAGTAAACTTTTCTATCAATTTGGTAGATAAAGATAAGAACTGGGATACATTTTGGTTATTTGCAATGGCATCAGGGGTCTTGGCTGGAACCAATAATAGACCATTAATGTTTCTCATTGATATAAGAAGTTGTTTTGCAAAGAGAGGGCCATCATGAAATGAACTGAAATCTATTCTTGTTGACAATGTTTCTATCAAAGTTTTATTGAAATTTACTCGGCTTAATTTCTTACCTCTATAAATCCTATAGGTCAATTCACATAGTAAAAGAATATCAAAATTCACTGCTTTAGTTAATGCCATCATCGAAGAAGTGGATACCGACGTTGCCGAATCACCCAATCCTGGGTATAGAGTTTCTGGTGAAGCTACTGATACAATCAATACATCTTGTACTAAAGGATTGTTTAATAGCGCTCTAGAATCCGTCTTGGTGTAAAGAACAGTTTCAAATTTATCTTCTTTGTACAGTAGAGCTCTTTCATCTTCTTTTACAGATAACACAGCTCTTAATAATGCAGTAGATGAGTTCATTAGACATGCTTTGGATATTGGAGATAATAGTTTATATTGAACCATTATTTTCAGAAATGAAATGGATACTTTTTTAACCATCTGTATTCGTTTAGATGGTGATAACGTGCTGTAAAAAGGAAGTGTCCATGATACTAAATCTGTAATTGATCCAATGGGTGATAGAAGTTCGTTATCTGGTATTGGGTTATTTTGAATATCCATTAACTTTAAAGCAAAGTTTTCTTGAAAGAAAATAACATCAAGTAAATTATGGAAAGTGTAAGGTTCAAGTTTAGCCCAAAAATCTGCTTCAAATTTATCGAGAAACATTTGTAGTGCTCTCAGCAAGAATTCTATAGGTTTATCCTTCGTTGATAAACTCAAATGTTTATACCACAATTTAAAGATAGATTCAATGGGATGTTTTATTGTTAATCGTAAAGAGGTCATATTTTTGGGTATTTCAAAATGTTCAGCTATGACTTCTTTATCGTATAATGCAAAAACAGGTGTTAAATTTGACCAGAATATTGTGAGCACTTCGACTGACCAAGTTGCTGGATTTTGTAAATATATGTAATGCAGGTTCAATTCTTGTAGAATATCAGGCGTCAATACTTTGGGATCGAATGGTATCTCACCTTTATGCAATCTGTTTATAAATTCACTCCCCCACGATTTTTCTTCCTCAGTACCTTCAAACAGAGTGAAAATAACACCTGCAACGAAGAGTTGAGGGAAATGTGAATTTTCAAAATCTAAAAGACGATTCTTGGACACATAAAAAAATTTGAATATAGCATCGAATGCAATTCTTAAATCAGTATTTTTCCTCACCATATGCGGGCTTGCAAGACATTCAAAAAATGCAACCTCTATATCTTTTGTAATTTCAATATTTCTGCCATTATCAACGGCAATGCTCGTCAATACAGGCAAAATTGCCTCAGCTCTCCATTGACATACAAGTTCGTTGAATTGCGAAACATGCTCGTATGATACATTCCGCTGTATAGCAAAGTGTTGTAGCATATTACATTTCCCTCTTACAAAGCTCAGCACACATTTGTCGCAAGCCCTCAACGTCGGATCAAACTTATTACGTATGAACCTAATCGTATCAGATTCCTGGAACGCAAACGTCGTCAGACAGAAAACTGATATCTGCTCAAAGATGGGATCGCAAAACAGGTGAAACCCTGGCGATAGTTGATTTATAAGGCTGAATAACTCTGTCAGAAGCACGGTCTCTTGTGTCCCAGCATTTCTGCCGGCGTATACAGCGTCAATCACAGGCAGAAATTTCTCTGCAGTGGCCTTGACTTCTGCAAGGTCCACAGACTGTGACATTTTTCCTTTACCTGTGAAAACGGTCTCAGTTTGTCGAATTTTCTGCCAAACTGGTTATATCTTTCGTATTGTGGCTTCGAAGTGAGAACGCTCTACACGCACCAAACTTCCTTCTGGCACTAAAAGACACGCTCTTTCGATCTGCGGTGTCTATTTGGCCTGTAAACCTGCTGGAAAGGCTACAAATAACGTTTCTCGATCCACTGGCGCTCTGTTGATTGTGTAATTCTTTTCAACCTCATCAATTTTCAGATTTGGCGACTTCTTACCAAAACGCGATGAACACCCCGCACGTGATACGCGTCAATAGTAATAATAATAAGCTGGCAGAGAGCTGCCCTGTCATTAAGAAGTGTCACTAATTCAAAAAGCATTACCAGATTGCAACGAGTCTCTGCACATGCAGTGTATAAACTGGGCTTCACGACAGTGTATACGTCTATTTATCAAAGTGTATAAGCTTGGCTTGACGGAAGTGTATATACGCAGTAGTTTATATTTGAACAGGATTTAGAATGAAATTAGAAAGAGAAAAAAAAAGGCATCGTAGCGACATCTCGTCATTATTTTTTCATTAAAGTGTCTATCTTGTGTTCCAAGTCTTTCAAACGGTTGTCCTTGTCGATGTTGGATAGATGAAGCTTTTCTATGACGTTTTCTAGATGTAGAACTAGATCCGAAAGCTTCTCTACAGATTGTTTCAGTCCCAGAGATTTGTTTACAGTTGCTTGGCCAGCATCTTTTGTCTCGACCTTTGAGGAATCAGTCTTTGAGGAGTCGATCTGAGGAGGTGCTTGCTTCTTTGGAGATTCCGCCTTGGGAGATTCCACTTTCTTTGGGGATTCAACCTTTGGAGATTCAACCTTAGAAGATTCGACCTTTGGAGATTCAACCTTAGAAGGTTCAACATTCTCTGGAGTAGCTTGCTTTTTTGGAGATTCAACCTTTGAAGCAGGTTCTTCGTCCCATTCAGAATTACCCTTTGATGGATCTTCAGCATCATTGATTTCATCTAACATAGTTGATTTTTTCAACAAATTATCAACAGATTTATCAGATTGTAGAGTTTTGCTTACTGATTTTGGTTTTTCAGCGAATGGAGAAGATTCTTTGCTTGCTGGTTTTTCGATCTTAGTTTCTTTTTTTGGAGATTCAGCAGGGGATTTGTCTTTCTTCGATTCCTCTTTCTTCAAGTCTTCTTTCTTGGATTCTTCTCTCTTGGATTCCTCTTTTCTTACAGTTTTTTTCGACTCTGTTAGAATTGGTTCACTATTATCATAAATAGATTGCATATTAACTAACAAAGGACCATCAACTTTTTTACCATTAAACCATTCATCAGCTGTTAAAGCAGGTTTATCAGAGGGACAATCAGGATAAATATCATCTTGAAACAATTCAGATTTTCTTGGTACATGGAAAGAGATTGGTTCAATACGTTGATCCATGACAGTCTTGAAACATTTTAAAATTTCATTCTCTTTGATATTTACCAATCTTTTTGGTGCAACTGCAAAACCTCTCTGTGGATCAGTTGATTGATATTCTGATAATTCGTATAGTTCATCATTTTGAAATTCGTAGTAACGAATGTTACCATCACCTTTACCTGCGATGAATAAAATTTTAGTACCATCATCATAGAATGGCATCAATATACCAGCAGATTGATCCACGTTATAGAATCCACCCAGATCACCTTTCTCAAGATGGAAAGCATCCCAGATACCGATTTGACGATCACTCAATCTTGAGAACCCAGTTGTTGCCAATCTATCAGAATTACCTAACCAGACAACTCTCTGATTTTTAGCACCATCATGTGCTTTACCTTCACTGACAATTTTGGATTCCACAATATCCCAAACTCTCAGAGTCTTATCACGAGCAACAGTAGCTAAATAGTTACCATCATACGAGAAGGACATCGAAGTAACCATATCAGGATGTTTCAAAGTAATTTTAGCTTCACCGGTGGAAATATCCCAGATCTTGACGGTGTAATCCAAAGAAGACGAAGCCAATACATTCTCAGCAATCGGATGGAACAGCACATGCCCCACTTTCCTCGAGTGTCCTGAAAGAAATTTGACTGGTTCAACATTTTTGGGCTGATTATCATCATCAACATAATGGTGGAAAGAGTAGTCCGATGGGATCTCCCAGATCCCAATCTTACCGTCATCAGACGCTGACGCCAGTCTGTTCTCGTGGAACGGATCGAAGTCTGTGTCCAAAACCTGTGCGGTATGGCCTCTGAACAGAGGAACCTGATCCGGTGCCCTACCGACCTCATCCACCGGTATAACAGCAAACGCACCACCACCGGAAGCATTCCAATTGCAAGCAATGAACGTACCGTTCGTCTTCAGAATGTTCGAGTCCCACGCATTGTTCGTCACCCTAAGGTTCTCGTATTGCAGTTCCTTCTTGACGGCCTGGCCGTAAACGTGCCTGTACTTGGACGCACGCACAAACTTACCACTCATATTCTATTCTATTCTATTCGTATTCGTATTCGTGATTCTTACTAGTCTCAGCAAGTCCAATTTACAATCGAACTCCCAATCGAAATCCCAACTTTTAGTACCAAATTCTTGCATTTTCCAATTCCTTTAGTGAACTGAAATTTGATTTCTTGCCTGTTTTGCTGTCGTTTGGGCCGTCCGGCTCAGATCTGAGATCTGGCAGGAAAAAGCAATCCTATACCGATTGGACGCTGGCTGGCGCTGTGCCCTACAAAAAGCGGTATTTGGAGGAACACTGAAATTTGCCTTGTACGCTGCTCCAACGCATTGGAAAAGTGCACTTGGACTCACTCGAACAGTAGTTGTAGTTAGATATACCAGCAAATTGCCATGGTCAAACCTATCAACGTATACTCGATTCCAGAATTGCGTCGTACACTGGACGAGGCAGTGCCCTTGACGATGGAGAGGCTGCATTTTGAAGAGACGCACACTTTCACAGATGCAAAGATATTCATGGGCTACACGATGGGTATACTTGCAGCTGGAAGTTTCCTGCTGGACAAGAAACTGAAATGGGACGAGAGTTTGGTGTACCAGAAGATACTGGTGGGTTCGTACTTTGTACTTTCGTGCCTGTACTGGTGTTTCACACGTTTCGTCGAGAGAGGCACTACATATATGGGTGTAAACAGGAAGACGAACGTTAAATTGTCGTTAAAGACGCATTTTGACAAGAATGTGCCAGTTTATAACGTTGATTTTATTACAGATTCTGGTACGTTGAATGCTAAATTGGATGTTACTAAAGTTTTCACTGAACAAGGTTATTTGCAATCAAACATCTTTCTTGATTGGTTGAAGGAAAAAATTGAAGAAATTTCTAATAAAAAGTCTTTATAAATGTATGTACGTGCAACGTTATATCAATATATGTATGCATTTCCTATGTAAGCCCAACGTTAAATCAATTCATCTGCACTTCCCTGTGTAAGCACAACGTTATATCAATTCATCTGCACTTCCCTGTGTAAGCACATTACATCAATTCATCTGCACTTCCCTGTGTAAGCATATTACATTAATTCATCTGGTAGACATTGATCCATTTGTGAAACGTATCTTGCTAAATTTTGTATACAATATGGCATTGACATTAATAAATTTGCAAAATTTGCATATAATGGTACGCATAATTGTCCTCTTTGCCCTCTTTCCATACAATTTAAAATTTTATTTGCCAATTCATTCGAATTTACCACTGGTGCCAAAAATTGTCTTGGTGGTTTGAATCCATCAAACATTTTAGTATCCAATTGTCCAGCAATGACCAATAAAGTTCTAATGTTATCTCTATTCTGGCTTGAATTCAATTCGTATGATAATGAAGTCGTTGCTGCAATGATAGCTGCTTTTGTTGCTGCATACGTTGATATTTTCGCTGGTCCTAGTATACCTGTTGTACTTGAAATATTAACGATATAACATTGTTGGTTCCTTTTCGTATCGTTTCTCAACAAAGTTTGTATTATAGCAAATGGAGCTTTCAAATTTATGTTAAACACAGGTGAATCTGTTAAATTTGAATCTAACAGATTAACATAATTTGATCTGATACCAGCATTGTTTATAATTGCAATGGGCCCAAAATCATGTAAAAAATTTTTCTTCAAGTACAATAAAGTTTCATTCAAAGCCTCTAGATCAGATAAATCTACTTTGAAATAATGGATCCTTTCATTTTCCAACGTACTCATCTGTTTATCGATATTGATAACTTCAATTTTGGGATACCTGTGCAATATGCATTTGATCAGTTGTGAACCGAGACCATTACTACCACCAGTTATGATAATGTAACGTTTGTTGTTATCGTGAGACAGAGATTCTATTGATTCCCATGTACCAAAACATTTGACAGCATCGTTTATATATATGGAAAAATTAATTAGAATTGGTAGAAGAAATGATGAAATGGATAAAATTTTATTTTGTACAAATGGAGCAATGGTACAGAGTATTGGTGATCGAATAAAACGAATTAAAATGTTGAATATAGTATCGATGTTAATCATTTGATGAGCTTGCTGATTTGATATTGTTTTTTTCAAATTAAATCACCAATGATCAATTTTTAAGCAAACGTCACTAAAGCAAGCGAATTCGTAAATTCTAGAGATAGCATACATAAGAGCATATTTTAACGTACATAAGAGGAATTTTATGAATGTACATAAGAGGAATTTGATGAACATAAGTTTAGAAATTATATGAATGACAAGTCTAGATGATATTATATGAAAGTACATACGAGAATATTATATGAATGTACATACGAGAATATTATATGAAAGTACATACGAAAATTTTATGAATACGATTCGTCGATTATAAAACCATACGTTTCTCTGGATTAGCACGACGATTACGACGATTACGACGATTACCTGTATTAAACCAAGAATTATTATTTGTATTTGAACGTTGTGCAGGACCATTTGGACCAAATCCCAAAGGACGATCAGTAACAGCGCACCATAGTATCAGATTAATGAGTGCAGCCGCTGTAGAACCCCAAATCAAACCGTAAAATACACTACCGAGATGCATCTTGATACCGTATTGTGAAGCATGTTGGTTTAATATCTGTCTGATATAGATGTATGTACCTGATGAAGTACCAGCACTTATGAGAAGAGCAAAAAATGCACACATTGAGAAGAATTTACCGATCCAAGTGAGAGCTCTATTTGATCCACATAATCTGAATATATTGACGATAAGGTTGACAAAAGAGACTAATATACCGATGAGACAGCATACGAACATACATGAAACCAATCTGTTGTAATAACCTTCTTTATCCTGTAATTTTTCCGGCAGTATAACGTCATGATATGAAGATAATTCGTTTGAACCCAACAGTTGGAATAATACTTCTTGCAGATTGAAATGTTGAATACCAGATTGTGTCTTACATTGTGTGACATGACCAGTGGAATCAGCTTTACAGAATGACCAAAGACCAACATTAACGTAGGATGGTAAATTTTCAAAAACGTTTGAAACTGTAACGTTGGGGAAAACGGTCGTTTTCTCTAAATTTTTAAGACTAACTGACGCTGTGTAGATTCTATCGATGGGATCGTATGCACTTGTTGAACCTGAACATGCGATTGCTGATAGAACCATTGCGGCGAAACCAAAGAATAATGCTAAAACGAGTGCAAATGTTCCGGCCATATTAAATTGAAGTAATTTGTGCTATATTAAATTGAAGTAATTTGTACTAATTTTGCACTGATTTTGCACCAATTTTTAAATTGAAATATTTTGCAATAATAAAATATATTTGCAATAATAAAATATATTTGAAATAATGATATAAATTTGTTGATCGAGAAAACACGAACTTGTTGAAACAATACGGTAATCAATACAAATATATTAATAGTGCATAATAACTCGCTATTTCAGTGAAAAACTGTCAAATCTAAGTGTAGTGCAAATTGCTAAATCATCAATTTCTACTGACACTTGTTTGTACGTTGAGACGAGCAGTGATGAAATTGGTTAAAGCGGTAAATGAGGACGCAAGCGGTAATGCTGAGTCCGGTGTTTGCCTGGTTGGGGATGGGCTGCTGTTTTGGGTGTGTGATTACTGGTTTTGGGTGGTCAAAGCCACGCGGATGTCCAAATCGGGGAAGCGCACGCACGCACGTGATTGCGAAGCGATCACGTGTGAGTACATGCACGTGATGTTGCGTCACGTGGAAATACAATCACGTGCGGATGTGTCGCACGTGATGTTGTCTTCGAGTCACGTGCCTGTATTTACACGTGATCGCTTTGCAATCACGTGCGTGCGTGCGCTTCCCCCGTTTGACTGGAGTTTTTCCCCGCACGCAAATACTGCTAACGCCGGTGTGGGCGGCTATCCGGGTTGTCTCCGGTTACCCCGCCCAGCCAGTCCGATCACAAATTACGGCATCAACATCAATCTACAATCAAACACATACTAACACTATCAAACAGTAACACTAACACACGGTATCATACACTATCATACAGTAACACATACTAACACTCACACTTACACTTACACTTCATAGAGTATCAGTATTCCCCAGATCTGTCAGTGGGGTACCAATATATAAACGGTCTTCAATCAAGCAGGTACTTCACAGAAAGATATTGAGATAAGTAAACTACGTTAAAAGTACATTAGTAGTACATTGGTAGTCATTGGTACAATGCATCTGCCAGTTGACACATTTTTGCAAATTTACAAGAAGAACAGACAAGCGATACTGCGAACTTCTTATCTGGCGCTCCTTGGTGCGACGCTGTACACGTCTGGTTCCAAGAATAATGCAAATGTGCATCGCAAGAACCATGATACCGTGCGTGAAGATGTACATGAAGAGGTGCATGCACCTCTTCATGAAATGCCTCTGATTGATGATAGCATTGTAGATAATACTATAGATAATTCCATGCCCGAGACAAATATCTCCGAAAATGAGAATATCTCCGAGAGTGGAGATATCCCCGAAAATATCTCCGCCCATAATAAACCACACAAACACACCAGTATTTTCGATATAACGTCAATTGATCAGAAATTTAATTTCTTGGCGAAAATAATAATAAGGGACAAGAAATGTGTTGCATTGCTAGTATTACAATCAATTTTACTCGTTGTGCGAACTTTATTGACACTGAGAGTTGCAACTCTCGATGGTAAACTCGTATCATCACTCGTTAAGGCTAATTATTCACGTTTTACCAAGATTCTTTTGGGTGAATGGATGGTACTCGGTATACCTTCAAGTATCATCAATGCTCTGATCTCCTTTTCTAGTAAATATTTATCATTGCAGATGAACGTTTCTATTTCAAACGTTCTTTTGGATAAATATTTATCAAATAATACAGTATTTTATTCTACTATCAACAGTGGTACTCCAAGTGCAATTCCCACCACAAATAGTGGTGGTGAAGATAAGGAAAACCCTGATGCTGAAATCAATGATGCCCGAGTAATACAATATCAAGATAATTTGACAAAGGATATTTATTCCTTCACAGATAACGTATCCGTTCTATTGAACCAACTATTAAAACCAACACTTGACCTCATACTTTGTTCTTTTAAACTATTATCTTCAAATAGCGCCATTATGGGTGAAGGTACACTTTTATTAGGTCTAATCGTATTCATTTCAAATTCAATTTTAAAATTATTACAACCAAATTTTATTGATTTAACTGTTCAAAAAGCATATTTAGAATCTGCTTTCAGATCATTACATTCAAATTTACATCTTAATAATGAACAAATTGCTCTATTAAGAGGTGAAAAGAGAGAATTATTAAACCTTGACTATTCTTTCTATAAATTGGTACTTTTCATCAGTAGAGAATTAAAACAAAGAGCTATTTACGATTTAGCAACGACTTTTATCGTAAAATATACTTGGGGTGCAGCTGGTTTATTCTTATGTTCTATACCAATCCTTTTCAATAACCAATCATCTACAAATTCAAATTCAAATTCAAATTCAAATTCAAATTCAAATTCAACTGATTTAACCGCAGAATTTATTACAAATAGAAGATTATTAATGACAGCTTCAAGCTCTTTTGGTAAATTTATTGAATTGAAAAAAAATATTCAACAATTGAAAGGTGTTTCATTAAGACTTAATGAATTTAATGATGTGTTGGATGAAAGTTATAATAAAGAAATGCACTCCAAGAATCTGAATGCCTTCGATGTCCAAGAAATAAATGAATCACTTGTAGAATACGATGATACCAAAATTCAATTCATCAACGTACCAATCATTACTCCTGCAAATCAAGTACTCATCAAATCTTTATCATTCAAATTAGATTACGGTAACCATCTTTTAATTATTGGTCCAAATGGCTGTGGTAAATCTTCTTTATTTCGTATATTAGGTAATTTATGGCCTATACATGAATATCAATTTGATGATCCTGAATTACAAAAAATTAAAACAAAAGTTATTATGCCAAAAAGATATTATGAGAAAAAAATTAATTCAAATAATATTAAAATTTCAAATATTTTTTATTTACCTCAAAGACCTTATATGGGTAATAAATATACTTTCAGAGAACAAATTATTTATCCAGAATCAACAAAAGAATTTGAAATTAAATTTAATAATGATTATTCAAAAGGTGATCAATATCTAACAGATATTCTAAAAATGTTAGATTTAGATGATTTAATTACAGAAAATCTAACAATCGCATTATCAAGAAAAAATAATATTAACCCCAATACTACTTCTGAATTAGATATTAAAATTGAAAATAAAGATTGTTTTGACATTATAAGAAAATGGTCGGAAGAATTAACAATTGGTATTCAACAAAGATTAGCAATGGCTAGAATGTATTATCATAAACCAAAATTCGCAGTTTTAGATGAATGTACTTCAGCTGTTTCACCAGAAATGGAACAAAAAATGTATCAAAATGCTCAAAATTTAAATATTTCTCTAATATCCGTTTGTCATAGAACAAGTTTATGGCATTTCCATAACTATATGTTAAAGTTTGACGGTGATGGTAATTATCAATTTGGTAAATTTGATCCAGTACAAACTCTAAAAGATGAAGAAAGATTATCTGAATTAACACAATTATTAGATCAACATGTACCAGTTTGGGAAAGAAGATTGAAAGAATTGAATGAAGCTAAAAAATTAAACCTTTTGAGAAAATCTGAAAGTGAACTTCGTCTTGCTGAAAAAAATTATATCAATATTGAAAGTCCAAGAACACCAAAAATTCCTTTGCCTTCAAGAAGTCCATTGCCACAACCAAGAAATTCTAATAATCCAAGAAGTCCTACAAAATTTTTATTATCGTACGGACAAGAAAGACCTGATGCATTTAAAGTCACAACAACGAGGAAAATAAGTGAAGATGCTGATATCACAGCCGCCACAGAAAAGGAATTTTTCAATGCAAATACCTTTAATATACAGGAAAGCATTGCTGAACAGAAATCTGATGACAGTAATGATGATGGAAACCTCGTTAATAACAACAATACCAGCAAAAAGAGGAAAAACAAGGCTTCCAAGAGGAAAAATCCTTATAAATAATTTGTACAAATGTTCTGTATGCATTCCACAATACTTCTAAATATTTTTTCTCATCTGAAACCCCATCATTTCAGTAATTCTTTACATTTCTCTATATCTACTCGTTCTATAGCCGTATGCATTACTTTAAATGCGGACTTTTAAATTCCTTCAATATACAAATAATAAAGCATTGAGAGCCACTTTTTTGAAGCTATTTGGCTCACGTTCACCACAGGACATTGATTATTTGATCTGAAACTGCCTTTCAGACATTATTTGTCATACTTTGCTCTTTCCCCTCTGTAAAAAATAAGAACTGTATGGAACACTGGAATATAGTAGAGACTACTGCAGCAGGTCAACCAATTCTCAGAGAAGGTGAAAAGGATATATTAATCGATCACAATGTAGGGTTGTACCATGGCAAATTGAGGATTTTAAACAGACAAAGAGGTCGTGTTTTCCTCTCATCTCAACGATTGATCTATATAGATAATAATGATCCAGTGCAAAATTCTTTGGCTTTGGAACTTGATGCAATCAAATCAATCGAGTACCAATCCAAATTTTTGAAACGTTCTGCTAGAATGATTGCGTTTTTTAAAGATGATGATGTTTGGTTTCAACAGTCCAAGAATAAAGGGAAAGACGAACCTGTTGTTGAAAAGATATCCAAATGGATTTGTGCTATATGCATGAGCCCCAATGAAACTGATGGGGAATTCGTAGAGACTATGAATCCATTGCCCGTATGTGCCAATTGTGGTGTCTCTGCAGACTATGAATTGACTAAGTCTTCGATTGAAATTTTAAATAAATCGACTCCATCAAATGTTTCAAATGGCAAAACTATTGAAGAAAATGTATGCCCTGCATGCACGTTTATAAACCATTTACAAATGTCAAATTGTGAAATTTGTGGAACAAGATTACCAAATGCTAGAAAGATACGGCAAAGATCAAAAAATTCTAAGAATAATCTTACCAGGTTCAAGATTTTGCTCGAGAATGGGCAAAGTCATTCTGATGTAAAAGATGCTAGTTATGTTCAAATTAGCTTCAGAAATTCTGACGGTCTTCTGTTTGCTGAAGCTACAGATATGGCACTGAAAGAATTATCAAGAAATGGTACAGATAATGTTTTCAACAAAAATTTGGTTTCTGTCAATGGTATTAACGTGAAGCCAATAACAAGTAATGATTTACCCTTTATTGAAACTAAACTAAGCACAATTGGGATTGCAAGTTTGGAAACGACAGGAGAAACTCAATTAGTGAAAAATGATATTTTATTCAATAGTGCATTGTCAGATTTAAGTAAATTGATCTCATTGGGTAACGAAATCGAAAAGTTATATGCTCAATATCGTAAGAGAGACCCGTCTACATTATCCAAAAAAAAGGAAATACCAAAATTAATTGTTGATAGAACTAAGTTTTATGATAAATCCATATTTATTGAAGAAATCGCTAGAGAGATATATGCATTTGCCACTTCAGAACTGATCGATAAACTTCATGGTGAAGAAATAGTAATGATCTCGCTTGTGGATCTATATGCTATGTACAATAAATCAATGAGAATTGGTGTGGGCCTCATCTCACCTGCAGAATTGAGAGAAGCCTGTGAAGCATTCGAACATTTGGGTCTTAAGGAACTGAAATTAACCAAAATTAATAAACGAGTTCTTTGCCTTGCATCAGAAAATGCATTATCTATCATGAAGAATAAAATTTTACAAATTCTTGAGCAGTCACCGGGATCACATATGCTTCAGATTATACAGGAACTGAACGAATACTCCCAGAGTAACTGGACTATTGGTGTCATTACTGAAGTTTTACAAGACTGCGTTGATACTGGTGATCTAGTCATAGATGAACAATTGAGTGGTATATTCTACTACAAGAATGTATTTTGGCATGAAATAGACCATTTTCGCTGATTCTTAATTCTATGATAAGGCAAAAGTTACTACAAAAATTCGCACAGACTCAGAAGAATATTCATTAGATTTATATTGGTGGCCCAATCGATGGTTACCATCATGTTTTGTTGTCATTGTGGAATATTCTTTTTGAAATTCTCCATTATGGTGGATATTCAGATGTTTCGCTCATCGGAACTTTATAGTCTATTCTGCTGTTGAAGATTTCAAATTTCAACATATCAAAAAGAGCTCTTGGAGCATGATTTGGTATTGTTCAAGATAGAAATTCTTGGTACTCTGATTGGACATACAGATTAAGCTGCTATAGTTAATTTTGCTCACTTTTCAAGCTTCAACTTTGAAAGAATGGCGAAGAAAGGGAAGTCGAGTTCTAAGCCATCTCCTTCACCTACACCAGACAATGGTGGGAAGAAGAAGGGCAAAGGGAAGAACCAGAAAGAAGTGGAAGATCCGAAATTGGCAGAAAAGGCTGCCAACAAGGTCAAACAGCAGGCAAATAGAGCCAAAGTCACTTCAACATCGAGTTGGACAGGTAAACTGCCTCATACATTATTGCATGAATTATGTCAAAAGAGGAAATGGAACAAACTAGAGTATGACATGAAGAAGATTGGAGATAAAGGTATGCTTGCCATTGCTGTTATCTCTTATACTGATCCAAAAACTAAAGAACTTTTGAAAATACGATTGAACGATCCCACCTTTGATAAAGTTACTAATAAGGGTCTGTTAATCCCTCAAGAGACTACTTTGGAGGCAAGGCATTATGCAGCTACAGTTGGTCTTTACCGTCTATCTTATAACACCAACATGCATATGATGCTTCCGCCAAATCACAAGAATTTATGGTACGATCTGGACGACTATAGGAAAAAACTGGTAAAAGAGAACAAATATAGAGCTGATAGACTTTTTGACTCTGATCCATTCAAGACATTAGTTGAAGACCGTAAAAATAAAGAATTGAAAGAAAAGGAATCAGCTGCCAGAAATGCCCAAAAGGAGAAAGAAGTGAAGACTACAATTAATGTTACTCTCAGTACGGAAAATTCCAAATCCAATCAAGCAACAAAAGTATCTAATTCTGATACCGGCTCTCAAAAACAAGATCTCATTTCCAATAGATCTCTAGTATATTTTTCAAGGAAAGAGTGGGAAAAGGCTCAATTTGTGGATTTTGATGAAGAGATCAGATCGAAAATTGAAGCTTCTTTAAAACTTTATATTGAATGGGAAAGTAAACGGATAAAAACAGGCACTTCAACTTCAGAGGATCGTGTCAGATTGGAACAGTCTCTTTTGAGGCTACAATTTAGAAAAGTCCATGTGCAAGAAGCAATGCAGTATAAAGATCCACTGTCGTTTCTTCTATTTAACCTGCCAGAGGATGATTTACCACCATTTTTTCAAAAAAGACAAAGTGATTCGAAAAATACTATAGAGATTTCACATCTTCCTTTGAATGTTAAAAATATGGTGGATAGATTGATGGAAAGTGGAGTTTCAAAGGATGAAGCTGTTTTTGCACTTCAATCATCAGATAATGATGAGGCAAAAGCTGCCTCTTACCTTACTTTGGCGGTGAACCCGAAATTGGTGTCTCCTGTTGAATCATACATCGGCGAAAATGAATCTGAAGAACTATGGTCACAGGAACTAGAAGGATTAATAAGTATTTATGAGGATAAAATTGAAGTCATCAATAAAAAATCATGCTATGTAATTTTATTGAATGAAAACTTGCATCTAAAATTGAAAGTCTACAAAAGTGAGAATTACCCATCCACTGTACCTGGTATAATTGTTTCAACTTTTGACAAAAGATATAAACTTCCAAATTACATCAAGCAGAAAATTTTAGGAGAGTTACTTGAGTACATCAAGAAGACTGGATTACTAGGGAATGTTATGGTTTATGATATATATGAATGGCTCAACGACAATATAGGAAGAATTATAAAGAACCCGGGGTCTTTGTTAACTGAAACTGATCTTGAAAAATCTACCCTTTATCAGTCCTCTGCAAATAGTTCTACGAGCTCTGTCAGAATCAATAAACGTAAAGGTACTAAACGTACTTTGTCATCGGATGAGATCAAGACTCTTTCTGAGGAATATAACAAAAGAATAAAAAGTGTAGACTATAAGACGATGGTTGAATACAGAAAACAACTTCCTGCATGGAATAAGCGGAATACAATTGTTGATATAGTGACCAATAATGATGTCGTTTTGATCACTGGTGAAACTGGTTCCGGTAAATCTACTCAGGTTGCCCAATTCTTGTTAGATACACTCCAGAGAGAAAAAAACGATTTTGCTACTACAAATATAATCTGTACTCAGCCGAGAAGGATCTCAGCAATCGGTTTGGCAGAACGTGTTGCAGATGAACGGTGTGTGCAATGTGGTGACGAGATTGGTTATGTTATTAGAGGTGTGAATAGAACAAAATCAACTACAAGGATCAAATTTATGACCACAGGTGTGTTGGTCCGTATTTTACAAACTGACATTTCTGTTCTTGAAAATTCTATTATTCTCATTGATGAAGTGCACGAGCGGTCCATTGATACTGATCTTATCGTTATTCTTTTGAAAAATTTACTAGGAAAGATAAAAAACATGAAGATTGTTTTGATGAGTGCAACCGTCAACGTTGATGTTTTCAAAAATTATTTTCCAAAGTTAGCTACCTGTCATATTGAAGGACGTACTTTCCCAATCAAAGACTACTATCTCGATGACATCCTTGAAATGGTAGACTTCAAAATTAAAAGAGACAAACAAAGATTTATAGAGTCCGATGAAGAGCAGGTAGATGAGTTTTCGACGCCTAGTGCAGACTCAAGGTTCTTCAGATCAGGTCAAATTGACTACAACCTCATACGTGAGACTGTTCTCTATGTTCATCATGATCTTAACTCAAAAAATGATGACGGTTCTGTTATCGTCTTTTTACCTGGTGTTTCAGAAATAAATAAATGCTGTAAAATGCTTATGTCTAGTGATGTTGGCAGCTCATTAGAAGTCTTACCTTTGCACTCAGCTTTGACAGCAGAAGACCAAAAAAGAGTTTTCAAAAAATTTAAGGGAAGAAGAAAGATTATTGTATCCACTAACATTGCAGAAACTTCGATTACAATTGATGACTGTGTGGGTACAATAGATACTGGGAAAGCAAAAACGATGTATTATAACGCAAAAGATAACACTACTAGGTTACAAGAATCTTTTATTTCTAAAGCTGAGGTTAAACAGAGAAGAGGTCGTGCTGGTAGAGTACGTGATGGTATTTCTTTTAAGTTGTTTTCAAAGAGACTATATGAGGAAGATATGGCATCAATGCCTCTTCCTGAGATACGTAGAGTAAGTTTGGAGTCTTTATATCTGTCGGTCAAAGCCATGGGTATTAAAAATGTGAAAAAGTTTCTCAGTGATGGCCTAGATCCGCCACCTTTAGTTTCTTTGTCGAGAGCAGAAAATATGCTTCAAACTACTGGTCTTTTGAATGAAACGGATACATCATTGACAGAATTAGGTCAGTTTATCAGTTTTATGCCTGTCATGGATAGTAAGCACGGTAAGCTGCTTATCTATAGTATTATCTTTGGCTGTACTGATGTTGGTGTTCTGATAGTCTCGTTGCTAGGGATTGGTTCTATGCCCTTTGTGGGTGGTAGTGACAACAGGGACAAGATTAAGAGCATTATAGCAAAATACGATAAAAGAGGTGATCTACTCGCGATAACTGACATTGTCCAAAGATGTTTGAGTATCACTAACTCTTCTGAAAGGAGAAAATTCATGGATGAACACTTACTATCTTTCAATAAAATGAGAGATATCACTTCATCAAGAGTACAATACTATTCTATTTTGAAAGATGTTGGTTTTCTGCCAATGGATTATAAAGAAGGGTCTTCTGATTACCTCAACAGAAATGCTAATAATTTAAACCTCGTCTCAGCGATTATAGCAGGTGCATTTTATCCACATATAGCAAGTGTCGAGTTACCTGATCCAAAATTTTTTGCAACAGCCCAGGGTGCGATTGAAAAGGATCCTGAGGCTAAATCCATCAAATACTGGATCAGAAATGAGGAATATATTGACAAGTTGCAAGAGATACAGGATAAAGATTCATCAAATGTGAGCGAGGGAAACGCTCTCCCACGACCAAAATCCAGAGCCTTCATACATCCATCCTCTGTTGTTTTCTCCGCGAACACTATACCAAATGATGAACTGACTGTTCTTATGGATGAAGTTACACCAGAACTGAGAAAATCATCGAAGATTGCTGCTTTGAAATACCCATTTATGGTGTACAATACGGCCAATCTAACTTCGAAGTTATATTTGAGAGACATCACGCCTGTAAACACCCTGTCTGTACTATTATTTGGTGGTCCTCTAGCATATGAGATAAGTGATAAAGTTCATTCACCAGGTATCATTCTTGACAACTGGTTACCTGTGAGGACGTGGTGTAAAAATGGTCTACTAATAAAAGAATTGAGAAATTTACTTGATGATGCAATTAAAGATGTGTTACAGAACCCAGGTTATGTTAAATCGAAAAGGAACACGACACATAACAAGGCTGACAGAGTGCTACAGCTGGTAGAAAAAGTTATTGAGGTTGAATGTTAATAAAGTTAAAAAGATTAAATGATTTTTATCACCATTTTCATGTTTTTGACATGGGTATGGCAAAATTTTGATATAAATGATGAACTCCGAATTTCAAGGATTAAACAAACTGAAATATACCTTTAATCTTGTGGAAAATTCGCTTGCAACAATTTATCACAGCTCGTAAGCATAGTATGAATGCCAACTTGGTCGAGGTAAACGTCAGATTCTGTAAAACGAATGTATATTATATAGTATATGAACTACGCAATAGATAGAGCACTTACCAACATTGATATGGTGAAGGTTATTATGGGCAACTTAAGAATTCGAAGTCATAGAAAGATAGTTTGCTATCTGGAGGGGCGTAAAAGGATGTACTTATAAACTTAATTTTTTTCAATTATTAACCTGAGTTAGATATTATGTTTGATTTAGTCCATTGAAAGTTTGAAATCTGAGACATGGGACAACTTTCTCAAAAAAAAAACTGGTATTTTATTCTTGTATGAAATATGGAAATGGTATGATACCAACTAAAACAACAAAGGACTGGTCTGGATAATCATTATTTTGATGAAGCAAAAATGAAGGATGCGAGGTTCGAACTCGCGCGGACAACCGTCCAACAGATCTTAAGTCTGCCGCCTTAGACCACTCGGCCAACCCTCCAATTTTTGAAATTTCAAATTTTTCACATATAATTATACGAGGAGAGATTGAATATTTGATAATATAAAAAAGGTTTTTCAATCAGAATGAGCTGAATAATATCTAGCTCACTTTTTAGATGTATTTTTTCTTATTTGTGGCGCGGAATTCGAAGCAGGAGTATCGATAAAAAATATCATTGCCCTGAACTATCTGATATGTTGCAAACTATATGTAGAGACACGTTTTGTTTGGTCAAACTAATGAAGTGACATGGGCTTATTCGAACTATACTCCGGTCAAAGTGATATGTGTGTCAAATATGGCAGAAGTAGTATTTCAGAAGGTTGGGGAAACAAGTAGTGATGATCTTTGTTGGTGGTACACCTTATACTTATATTCTTTAATGTCAGTACAGATACAGCAGATGCATAGTACATGATAAAGCTGAGCTCGGTTTCATTAAATTGAAATATGAGCGTTGTCTAATTGCATTATTGATAAAATTTTATATGAATAAACACCATAAAACAGATTAAAGTGCCATCAAAAAAAAGAAAAAAGTTGAGTCATAAACTTAGAGTTAAAAAAACTATTTGTTTCAGTATACGCTGAGACATTTTGATGCCAACGTACACTGATGGGTCTTTGGGCAAATGCATTCGCATCAGAGTAAATTATTTGATGTGGTTGATTTCAATAGTCATGTTACATATTCATGAAAAGCAAAATAAAAAAGTTAAAACAGATAATGAATGATCACAAATAAAATTAACTTCAAGATTATTTAATTTGGCGTTTTGTTTTCATGATGTGATGAGAATCGTGTCGAACTGTAAGATAATGAGTAAAAAAGGCAGGGAAAAGTCAGACTTTTACTTCAAAAAAGACAAAAATTAACACTGAAAATATTCATGTTGCTTAACTGAAAGACATCTAATGTGTGTCATATATTTTTGAGCACAGATACTGTCAGTATACTGAATGATATGCCAGATTCAGACTTTACGAGACTAACGGAACACGCCGAAATTACGTGAAAAATTATAGTAACAGTAACACTTAAAGAAGGGTAGTTTATGAGGGAATATGTATTGTAACTGTGGTAAATTTGTAATTGAATTGGACGTGCCCGTGTCTCATTGACAATGTTTAGAAATGTTTTGAAAAGGGGTCTTCACAGTGTACCCAAATTGCCCAATAATGAATCACTTTTACAAAATGGTATACCTGGTTTAATGAGTGCACAGAATTTAAAGATGGCATGGTTCGATTACCAGGATCATTTGTGTGAGAAATTGAACTATGCTACTGCAGGTACAAGTCTGGAAGCATTGCGTCCATTTCACGTTATGTTACAATGCAAAGATAAACCACATCAAGCAAATATATTTAACATTGCATCTGGGCTTCATAATAATCATTTGTTCATTGAGAACATCTTACCTGATAAGAATAATATGGAAGATGAGAATGGACCATCCAAATTATTTTTGTCAAAGATCGAGTCATCGTTTGGTAAAGGTACTACATGGGAAGAAGTTAAGACTAAAATGATAGACTTAAGTGAAAGAGATGTGATCGGACAAGGATATCTGTTTTTAGTGGAAAATGAAGATAAGAAGTTACGTATATTAACAGTACAAAACAATGGTACACCGTACTATTTCCCAATGAACCAATCATTTGATTTGAACAATGTGTTGACTGCACGGGATATAAACACATGGAAAGAATTGAGAGATGTGGTGGAAAAATCGAATAGCGAAATTATATCGTTATTAAATGGTGATAATGCCAATGAAGTAGAATCAAACTCAGATGGTACTAAAAAAACACCAAATAAAGCACCAAAATTTGAAATTAAAGACTGGACGATGCCAATAATCTGTATAAGTCTATGGGATTGCAGTTATATTCAAGATTATGGAGTACTGGAGAGAAGAAAGTATGTTAAAAATGCATTAGATCGATTAAATTGGTCCGTTGTTAACAACAGAATTTTCCCATTTTAATACATAGAAGTGTTGTATATGCTGTAAATACCTGTAAATAAGGGACAACTGAGTCTCGATCAACAAAATGAAAAGGAAGTGGGAGCAATTGGTAGGGCAGGAATATGGTATACTTATTATGGAGAAAATTCACGTGACACGCCGTATATTTCTTAGGCACTAGATCTCATATATAGTAGCGGCCCAATTTGGGCAGATCAGATCTCGAAGGTACGCACCTTCAAGGTTACACTGATCTAATAATGAACAGATATGAGACAGGCATGAAGTCAAACTCGTGGAAGTTCTAGATATATATACGTGTGTGTGAAGTGCAATTCGTAAAATATTAGAAATATATGTATTTGTGTATGTGTGTGTGTATATAGGCGAAGGAAAATTCATGCAGCCAAACCAATGATACCACAGGCATTTCTGGCACCTGCGTTACCGGTCTTCAAGGACTCTTCGTCGTTACCTTTGCCCAAGTCATCGACACCGGCGTGAATGACAAAGGCTCTGCCGATGACGGAATGTTCACCGAACAATTTGATGGTATCATTGACGATTTTGCCCTTGGCAACACCGTTGGC
This sequence comes from Yueomyces sp. D-C8-1, assembly GCA_031771845.1. Lineage (NCBI taxonomy): Eukaryota > Fungi > Ascomycota > Saccharomycetes > Saccharomycetales > Saccharomycetaceae > Yueomyces > Yueomyces sp. D-C8-1. Next base: position 87,279 of record JASCNY010000022.1, read on the forward strand.
GTCTGTCTTGACGTTACCCAAGTCCCCGACGTGTCTGACTTCAGAAGTCAAAGAACCGTGGGTCTTGCCAAAGGGGTTGAAATGTGGGCCCGCGGTGGTGCAACCGTTGGTCAAATCACCGAACTGGTGGATGTGGAACCCACGTTCGGCGTTGGGAGTGTTACCGGTGATCTCGTACTCTATGGTGGTGGGCGCAGACTCAGATTCCTGCGACAATCTGACAAGACCAGAGACACCGTTGGAGCCGGTTAAAATACATACAGCGTTGACCATTTTTGCTTTGTTTTTATGCTTATTTTCCAGTGCTTCACGCAAGTAAAGTAATGGGATTTCTGGGTACTGAACGAACGTGTAAAACTGATTTCTACATTCCAGATATAAGCTGCCTTTTATACGTTTCAGATGATTTGTGAGTGGCGCCCCTAGAAAAAATGACCCCGCTGCCGGTCACGTGCGACTTACTAAGCATGTGACCCGGCCGGTTTCGTGTCTGACGATATCAGTATCACATGACTCGGTGTCATGTGATTCGAGTGTCATGTGACAATATGTCACATGGCTGGTTGTGTCACGCGACCACTCTGGTCTTTCCCGTACATAATGATCACACTCCCGATTCGGCAACACGCTAAATTATTAAGAATGTCAAAATTTCATAGTACCAACTCCGGTTATATTACTGTATCCTGCTAGCACCAGTACCAGTATCATTCGTATTCATACTGAGAGTTCTTTCTTGTATTAGAGTTCTGATTGTCTCAAATACCGATATCTAGTGCATAGATATTCATACAATTGTGTTTTGCATTGTCCATCACTCATTGTCCATCACTCATTTTCACACTGTATTCACCACACCGTATTCACCATACTGTTTCACATATATTCAATGATTAGAAAAATAAAAGAATACGTTAATACCCATCTTCCACAGTCATTCTGCTACTTCTTCCCCTTGTATCTAGGTGTCGAGCTCATTCTAGGTATATGTATATTGAACAAATGTAGTGGTTTCTACGGTATACTAGCACTTTTTACTGGTCATCCATTATCTATCGTGCAATGGCTAACGTATATCTGGTCTATTTTCACTCTTATCATTTATTCCCATGGTATGTTTTACGTGAAAAATCCTGATATTTACATATTTTCTGAAATTTTAGCCATTTTCTCCATAGATTCAATTATTACACTCTTTCTAACCATCTATTTCGCTGTATCATGGTACGGTGAAGATCATTCATCTAATGGTACTACAGAATTAACTTTAAATGAACAACAGCTAAAACAAGGTGCATCTAATTCATACGAACTATTTCTAGTAATCTTCATGACTGTAATCACTCTATCCGCAAGATTATACTATAACATTATCATCGCATCATTCGTTCAAAAATTGTTTTACAATCCAAAATTCATCATTGATCGTGATGATGTAGAACAAGATTTGAAAAATAAACCCTTTTACAAGAGAATTTGGTGGAGTTTCCAGAAAAATTGCTATAATCTAGCTTCAAAAATTTTCAAATAGAGACTGTAATCCCCAACATAGACTCAACCTTTCATGATACATCGATGAAAATTTTTATATTCCTGAATTCAAATATATATGAGAAGCGTTCTATATAAAATGTACGAATCATATATCTCACTTCATGTACACCATTCATTTAATGTACCTCGTACTTTCGTTCAGACCTGTTCAAGAATGTTTTAATATGTTTATAAAGAGGTGTTTTTCTTAATGATTTTTACATTCTTGTAAATATGTTGAGGTTTGAACTAAACATGAAAAGACAAATAAAAATTATCAATGTTCGAATCATCTAACAAAACATATTCTGCATGCTCTTAATAAATCGAATAAACATTTAAATGCTTGGAAGTACACATGGAACAGTTTTTTACTGGGTCAAGTGCTCTCTCTTCTTCGTGCGTACAATTTTCCTAAAAAAATTGCTACATGGTATTACAAGAACATTATGATACGTTCATAATATAAACAGTACGACAAAGACACATTTGACTACAAATCAAGTTACAATAGAACACTTCATAAAAAATGGTATTATTAGCAAAAAAATTTGAGAGATAAGGGATTCGAACCCTTGCATCCGAAGATATCAGAGAATTTAATTTTAGGGTCTACCTAAATCTGACGCCTTAAACCACTCGGCCAACCT